>VZSV01000046.1:477426-496632 GCA_013398735.1 Nothocercus julius
CTTCCTTTCTCCGAGGAGGAGACACCCACGCTAATTGCAGGGTGTTGAAGGGGAAATAGCCGGGGACAGCGGGTCGCTGGTGAAAGGGGAAAGTGGCGGTTTCAGCTGGCTGCTTTTGTCTCCTAATGGTGCTTCTTGTATGTGTCACCAATATATATATATGTATATATATATATATGTTTAAAAAAAAGCATACAGATGTCTGCATAGACCGAGTATTTGTGTTGACAAAGCTCCGTGGGCGAGCCCAGCAGAAGGAGCACAAAAAGACTTTGATTGCCCGGGTGTATCACAGATGCTTTCCCCATCCCTTCCTTTCTCCATGGTGTGGCAGAAGGGCAGGAAGGGGAAGATCAAAGAGAGCTTGGAGGCACCCAGGCAGTTCACCTGTCTCCTATCAGGTCATTGTGTGCCCTTCGTATTTACTCTGGCCAGGGATTTTGACTGGGAAACCTGTGTTTTTTTTGCCATCAGCAGTGTATCCTGCTGGTGGCTTTGTGGTGCTGTGCCAAGCTGGGAGTTAAGTGCACTGCCATTGAACATCATGGTAATTTCTTTTAATGTATGTTCTGCTGCCGCCGGTTAGTAAGTCCTTAGTTCTGTGAAGCTGTCCCCTGAGGGGTTAGGGGTGTTAGAGATCCAGGTGTTGGTCCAGCAACCTGGCGGCAGGTTTGTTGAATGTGGAAAGCTTAGCTTAATTTCAGAGGTGTTGATCTATTTACGGGCTTAGGGTACTGCTTACTTCTGAAGTATTTAAAGTGTTTATAGTGAGAAAAACACTGCCTAGGGCCAGCCAGTACTGCAGGCCTCCTGAACTCTGGCGTTTTAGCTTAAATGACTCGTGTGCCTGCTCATGAGCTTGGTATTAATAGCTGGGAACTAGCAAATAGACTACTGACTTTTTTCTTTTAATAGAGGTGCATATAAGTGAAAGACAGAAATGTGCAAAATGGTATTGTGTGTAAGCGCACAGTCTTACTTGTAATCTTTGGAAACAACTTTAGTGGCATGTGTATGCACAAAGTTTGCTTGTTTTGACATCTAACGGATGAGACATGCACTTCAGTAGAGATTGCATCACTGTCTTTTTGCTGCATCTGATATGAGCAGTTGAGAAGATCTGGTAAACCGCCTTGGTCCAACTCTTGCTTGCCGTGCACGGCTGTACTGGTCTACTGGAGACCATGGAGACACTGACCGGGTTTCCTGTTGACCAAAGCTGAAGCACATTACTCTGCTTTCTTCCTCCCATCTTGCAAAGGGGGAGACTGACCAGCCTGACCGGAGCTCAGATAAGCTGTGTGCTAAGCAATTCTTTTGTGTTTTTTTCCTGAATCTCAGCTACTGCGGCATTGGATGAATAGTATTATGCAACTGGTGACCAGGAAGTAGAAGGCCTGCTTGCTTTTGGTGGTAGTTAGCTGTAAGGTGTGGGTGGCGCTTATATCTCACCCCTGAGATACAATGCCTAATGGCAGCTCTGATCTGTCCTGTTGTCTATTTGTACACCATTTTGAACTAGTTCATAGGTTTTTGAATATGTGCTGTGGATTAACTTTTGTGTGAGTGATTTAGAGAGTGCATTGACAGAAGTCAGGTTTTGGAGGCAGTGTGATGTGGACACACTCTCTGGGCATTGCCAGGAACGAGTAAGTTCCTGGGAACCTAGTTTGAGATAGGAAGTCCAGAAATATCTCATGTCCTGGATATGCATTAGTGAGAGTGAGTAGTTTTGCCATGTAGTCAAATTTGAGTCATGTTAATGTCCTGGGAGTTAGCCTGGGATGAGGATATGAATTCCACAATGTCTGTCATTTGGTCAAGCAAGACTTGCTAAATCTGTAGCAGGAAACCAAGGTGGTTCTTTTATTTTACAAGTTTCTCTTTTCTACTTTCAATTGTCTTTAGCTTATACACTGCTTTTTGCTTTACCACAAAATGGTTTGATGCTTTAAATATTTGCTTTTTCTTTTCCCGGAGACTGCATAAAGGACAACTTGATCAAGAAGCCCTCCACAAATGTGTCTTTTTATCTTTTCCCTTGAGTGCTAAAACTGTGAACTACAAAGTTCAAGGTTCAGAGTTTTCCCATATTATTTTAACTCTTTGTTTTCCTTTTTCCTTGAGTTCTATGCAGTTATGATTGGTTCATAGTTTAAGTGCCTGTCATCTGCACAGGGAATCTAGGATGAGTTCTTCCGTTAGATTGTAAGAGGTCTTAAAAGTGTCAAGTAATCCCTTTGGCCCCTTGTAATGAGTATGCTGAGAATCCTCATGGTGAAATGGGTACAAGGGTGGTTGAGGTTTCAGCTCCAGTGTCTCTCGTGAATGCTTTGGCAAAGCTTAGAAATGCTGCCTTCTTGTGGAGGTTTTCACTCTGCTGTTTCCTTCAGCCTTTTCTTTGTTATCCAGAAGCCACCAGAGCCTGTGAGTTTCTAGCAGATTTTAGGATATTTTTTTATCATGTTCAGGTAGAGTCCCAAAGAGAATCCAAACCAGCTTTTGTCTGTGGAGTTACTTCTACCTTGAAGTCTCTGATAGTAAGTTGAAATGCATGCATCTTTAGCTCTAGTTTTGCTCTAAAAGAATTGTGCTGCCTTGTCCTGTTCCAGCTATGTTTTGTAATTTACAAAGTATCTTGAAAAATTGTCAGTTCTTTGTATATTGTGCCCTTCTATGGGAAATGTTGAAACTTGCAACACCCTCTTAATACTCCTGCAGTTTGAAGGGCGGGTTCTGATGAATTTGCAGACAGGATGTCTTGTTGTGTGCAAAGTCCTGCAGGCAGCGAGAGCTCTGTGTGGTCGCCAAGTTCTCCTCACCTCCCTGCAGGATGTGAGAACACAAGTCTGAGAGGAAGTGACTGTGAGCAAGCGGAAGGAAATTGTAAAAGTGAAGCACATTGTAGTGATGGGTTTTTAGTATGTGCATTGGTAATATTTAACAGTAGTATTAATATTAAAATGTTTGAGGCAGTTTCTGACCTAGATGAGCTGCAAGTAATTTGTCACCTTGTTTGGGCCTCCTCCAAGCAGTGGCAGAAGGTGCAGTTGCTGAGAATCAGCTGCCCATTGGGTACGAGTAATAACATGCCACTAATCTAGCTGTTGGTTACTGGTGTGCGTGGCAATTATGTAGATGGCAATTATGTAAATATAGTTAAAGTAAGGCCATGGTGTTCTGAATTTGATGGGCACAAGTGGTTTGTGCTCAGGTCTGGTTGCACCTGGTGTGTGTTGCTGTGGCTGTTGCCTTTCCCTGCTCATCATCCCCGGAGAAGAGGGCAAAGCTGATCAATAATAGGTCTCTGCTTTCAGACTAGTGTTGATGCCAGTAGATTATTCTGTGTTTAGGTCAATGGAAACTTTTGAAATATTATATTCCTCTGTCTGAGTACATGCCAGAAGTGTTTGCAAAATCCAGCAGTTTGATCTTGATCCTGAGCTGTGTGCCAGCACAGCCAGCAGTCACTGCCTGTGCTCACTGCACTGTTAGCCGTCCTGCATTGCTGGTGCATATGTGCCTTGGGAAGGCAGAGCATTGGGCAGTGAAACCTTACTGAGTTGAGCTGCTGTTTTTTCGCTCCATTGCTACAAATGAGAGCGAAATGATAATTTGAGATGTCATCTTTTAGGGAGTAGTTTTTCTTGTCTCTCACTTTCCACTTTGTTAGCTATGGTAATTATTTTGTTATATGAGTGCAAGAAATTTTACAAATACAGTGAGGAACTGCCATCTAGACTGTTCTCTAGACAGGTAGTATTACTGTTCTTTATTTCCTTGAATGAGGAGAGCAAGGTCAAGGCAAATTTCTTAGTTTTTTATTTGTAATTTACATGTTACGTTGGTGACATTCTGTATATAAATGTGTATTACAAAACAATCCTGGCTTATGCCAGGATTTCTCTGTGCTAGAAATCTTGCTCTTTTTCATCCAGTAGTATACAGAGGAAAAATCCTTAAACACCAACTGAAAATTTGTAAATTAAGCAATGTGCCATGTTAAGTAGTGGTAGGTAGTGAGTGCCTTCTGTGATGGTGGCTTCTTTGTTGTTACTTGTCAAGTTCCAAGAACTGTCATCTACGTATGCCCCTATTTTATTAGTATTTTTAAGTTTTGCAGAATGTAACTTTAATGTAGTTTGAGCTTTTAGTTGGAGAGTTGTCTTATACTCTACGTGATGCCCAGATTGTGCCATTTTACTTTTATGGAGGAGCAGAATATGATATTGGTTCAAAAGGCAGGTAAAATGAACCAGCCAGACTTTATTGGTCAAGCTGAAGAAGGCAGTGATCAACTTAAAGCCTCTACTGGAGTTTCAGATTACTGAAGAGACGGTATGATACCCGTGCACATGGAGGTTTGAAAGCTTTGGCTTATGAATTGTAGTAGTAATTTGGAGAATTCTGTGATGTGCAACAATTTGGGTTACCTGTGTTGTGTGGTAATTCCCTTGGAAGTGAGAACAGCTTTTTGCAACTTAAAAAATGGAACATGCAGAATGGATATTTATATATAGGAATGCAAACCACACAAGCTTTATGAAACTTGTGCAAATCATCCTTCGTGTTCCCTAAGCATGGACTAGGTAAGATGTGCAGTGTTACTGTAGTAGTAGAACTTTCTTGAGCTGTATTTGGCATCCAGGGATTCCTCAAAAGTTTTGTGAGCCATATAAATGTTGCAAGAGAAACCCTTAGAAACAATATTTTACGTGACACAAATTGCTTTATGTGGCTTATTTTTTGCATTGCATTGCTCTTTCTGCCTTTATGATGGTGTTAATGCACAATAGAGCAAGTAATCAGAAAAAAACGTTCCTGGCTGTAGATCTCCCTTCTGGAAGATAGGGAGGCTAGGGATGTACACAAGAGCCAACCTAAGCACTAGAAGGATTGGTGGCCTTCCCAGGAATTGCTTGCCAGTAGCATATGCAAAAGTGTTCCAAAATTAAGACCGTTTTGCACAGAAAATGTACTTTATGGAACCTACTTTTTTTCCCCTTATGTTTTATGGATGTACACCCAACAAATGGTATTGTCTTTAATAACCTCTCCCAAAGGGGAATGCTTAAAAGAGCTTTGGATAGTTTGAGAAGCAAGACAAAACTTTTAAGATCCCTCTCAGTTTAGTGAAATGGCTGTTTGTAGCCCAGCTCCCAGCTGGTAATCTGCCTCACAGTCTGCCTATTGCAATGGCAGATAATCAGTTGCCTGTTTTTGTGACCATGCCTGGCTTGAGTCCTCTTCAGCTGTCCTCTCCCTGCTTGAGGAAACAGCTGTTTGGGAACTGAGATTCCTATTTCAGTCAAGCAAACAGCTAGTGTTAGGATTAACAATGTGGAAAGCTCCGTCTTTTTCTTTGCAAGCCCAGATGCTAAGCTTGTCTAGAGGAAGTAATGCCAAATACTACCTCATCTAGATGGCTGTCTTTCCCAGCTGGTTGGTGAATAAAGCTGGAGCTCAAGAGCACTTACAAGCTTCCTTCAAGTGCCTTAAACACTATTCATGTTTTTTTTTTTTCTTTCTTTTTTCTTAAATCCTTTGAGTGCAAGCAGCAAATCCTTGTATCGTTTCAGGCTTGGAGGAAGAGGCATTTATTCCTCCTGGGGTGTAGTCAAGTGAGCAGGTTGCCAGGAGCAGTGAATCTGTCTAGCTAGACGTAAGCTCTCAGAGGCAAACCTTAAAATAGCACCTCTGAAATATCAGCTGTCTCACTTCTGCTAAAATACTTTTTGGGGGAGAAGCTGCCCATTGGAATTGGGAGCGGTGGGACAGGGCACTGCAATAAGCCAGCTTTGACTTCAGACAGACACGAGGTAGCTTAGGAGAGTTTTAAATTGCAGGAGATCCTTCTGAGGAGAGAATATGGCCATGATTGCCATGACATTTCATCTTGGCGTTCTCTCTGCTTCGCATGTCAGCCTGTGGGCTTACATATCTCTCTGAATCTTCTGGCTTCACACAGAGTGGAAAAATAATGTGTGGGCCCTCATCATACAGTAAAGATGAGGGAAGTGCTTAAGGGCTTCTTATGGAAAGACATCCATAACCCTCCACTCCCAAGATGCTCTTATTTTCTCTTTCACTACATTTTAGATAGGGAACAAGGAAATAGACTGAAGAGCTCTTCTCAGCCAAAGCTGGAAGAAGTAACTGGTCTGGACACGAAATGAAAAGTACTTGCTGGCAGATAGCAAGAAATGCAGGGAGCTCCTAAAGACCTGGCTGCAGAAGCGTTAATTCATGAAATTAAAGCTTGGTATGGCAGAGGAAATACTAAATAAGGCTATAATTCACTGTGAGTATTTTGAAGTTTGTAATTACCTAGAAGGAGCTGAATCAGTTGCCAAGCTGGGCTAACAGTGTGTAAATAACGTTGACGTGTAAATAACATTTTCACGTTGGCAGGAATGTGGCATAACTTGAACTGCTGTAATAGTTTGACATCTCTTTACCTGCGGTGCTCACTGGCTGAACTTGTGTGCAAAGACATTTCCGATGTGTATGTGGATAGCTTTTTAATATTAATTTATACAGACTTAGGTAATCAGTAGGAAATGTGGAGGGCAATGTGAAGGGCAAGGCTTGGGCAATATTTCTAAATGCACAGGACTAGAAAACAGATTTATAGCCTGCCAAGTTGAGAGTTTTAGGTGCTGGGAGGGGAGAGATGTAAGCTCGAGTTCAAATGCCCCCTTGTATTTGGAAGTGGATGTGTGTTCAAACTGAAAACCTTTATCAGAAGGAAGCGTATCACTAATTAAAGCAATGTCCCCGGGACAGATTTGAATTGTACTTCAACATCTAGCCCCTAGTGCTGCTCTCTGTTCCCTCGTCCCCTCAAATGTGTCAGGTTTTACTGTAACTGAATTTCTGAAACAGTCTGTTCTGCTTCAGGGTGGTGGCATTCTGTGTGTTTTTGTTTTTTTCCAGAACCTCAAACCTTTGGAAAATGTTGGGTTTTATTGTCAGTCATAAAAATTGGAAAACTTTAACTAAGCTTGGATAACTATTTTTGGTTATGGAAAGAGGGATTCTTTAGGCAGTGAATATAATTGCACATGTGGCACAACTTCTGGTCTAAAACTTTGAGCAGCTAGTTCTGATGCGGATGCTCTATCGAGTAGGTTAAAATAACTTAAGGATTTAAAAATTCAGCTCAGTGTCCATTAAAATGAATGTCTTAGCTAATTGCTCATTAAAAGTTTATAACCTAGATCTCTGAAGGTGATGGAGTGTAATGTGTTTTTAGTGCAGTATCCTGGGTGTGATTTGAGATGGGATGGATTTTTTCTGTCCTTCTGCTGTGCCCCTCTGTGCGCCTGCTGCCTCTGAGCCAGCTGCTTGTCAGGGGCTCTGGTTTTATTCACCTAAATACTACTAGAGCATTTAAGGGTTGAGCTGGAGGTGGTGAGGGGAGAAGTGATCTGCTGGTGCCAAATCCAGGCTGTGACCCAGTGTCAGATGTGATGGGGAAGCCTTTTACTTTCCCATTACTTTTTGCTGTTAATTTTCACAGCTTCTTTTCATGAGTTTCCTCTCCTGGCAGCATGCTCTTGTATGTGCAAGACGAATTTCTTCTGTCGTAGAGCTTGATCTTGACGCTATAATTGCAGAAACACGGGATGCCTTCTAGTTCTTAGATGTCTTCTGAGTCCCTTTGGTAGTTGAGTGAATATTTAGATTATATCTTTGTATTATATGTTGCTGTGAAAGAAATCAGAGCCTTTAGTAAACCAAAATTGCCAGGTGCCTCAACTACTTCTGTGTTCCTATTTTTGATACCTGGCAATTAGGGAGGGCAGTGCTTGTTGTCACTGGAGTTGCAAAGAAACACAAAAACAATAGTTACATTTCAGAGCAACCATTTCCTTTCCTCATAACTGTCAGAAGGTTTGTTTTATGTGAATAAGAATTAATTATGCTGCTTGAACACAAATGTCTGCCAAAGAAACACACAAGATGATATCACCAGTTCTGACTTCCTCAAAAATATTTTTCTCGTTGAATTTTCCCTACCATAAAATTATTGCTTGCAGTCTTTAGATGCACATTGTAGCAGATTGAGGTAGGTTTTCGGGAAAGGAAGATAGTCTGTGTTCCTAGGGTACTGAAGGTGATATTGCAAAGGTGCTTGTTTGGCTGATTAATCAGTAACTTGGGTTTTAATAATGTTTGTGATGATGTGACAGTGTTCCTTACATAGACTTGTGATTTTTTGCAGTTTGTACTTGCAGTCCCGTAGATATCTTGAACATGGAGTTTTGCACGGACAGAGAGCTCAAAGGATTAATGTTTCTTTCCTTTGTATTTCCCCTCATATATTTGGTGACCTTCCTCTTCACCAGCATCTGATTTAAATTTAATATTCTTTTCCTTTGCTGCCTTTTTTTGGAGTACTTTCCACATCACAGAATATCTTTCCTCCTAATCCCATACAGTATTTGAATACCAAATTTAGATGAGTCTGTCTCTTCTGTCAGCTTTTGCCAAACTCTTCCAGTAGATAAAATCAGAGTACAGGAGCATCTGGCATGCAAAAAGCTGGCTCAGGTTTTTGAACTTGTTCCCTTAGGTCAGATGGATTTCAGGCATCCCCACTTGGGTCTTCTAATTATGGAGCATTTATCAGCTAACATACTAGGATGACAAGAGAGTAAGGAAAGAATCTTGCTGTGCTTCACGTACAGCAAAATTCCCATGTTGTGACCTCCTGTCAAACTCTTCAACACGTGTGTAGCTTCATGTTTTTTCCACTTAAAAAATGAAAATATATCTTTTAAAAGATTGTATTTGAAAGCATATTTGAGATGGCTTTTTACAAAGGTGACCATGTGCACCAGTTCTCTTTTGGTAACCAGACATTTTGCTGACAGTGAGCAGTAAGGTAAGAGCTTGCAGGCTGTTTTGTCTGTGGAGTCACTTCTTGGTCCTCTTTGATTGCAGATTTGTAGTTTTGATTAAGTTGCTAGGAAAATGGTAGAAAAGATGTCTTTTTAGAGAAGCAGTCTCTTTAAATTTGAATGACTCTACAACCCTATTGTCTTGCTTTGCAACTGTGCATTTCCCATATGCTTTTTTTAATCTTTAAGAAAACCATTCTCCCATATGAAATGTGTGCATGCTGGTCTCAATTTCCTTGTTTGCTGAGTGTGTTGCTGAGCACTGAGAGGATTTATGTTGACAAATATTTTGAATCGACATCTGTTGAAAATTGGAGTGTGCTTTGGGGACATTCTTCTGCTATCCAGGGGTCATGCTGTTCCACTGTCTAGTAAGTACAAAATTCAAATCCGTCCTTCTGTGAAATGAGTACATTGAAATAGCGATGTGGCCTAACCTTTGCATGAACTGTGGAGGAGTCTAAGGGCTCTGGGAAAAAGTGTGCTTGCATGTGGATACAAGGGATAATGTTTGTGTATGTAGAGAAGGCCAGTATTTTAAATGGTTATAGGGCATTTTAATTGATATCTGTACTCTATTGGCATTATTCTGGAAAAATAATTATTTGGTGAGCTAGAATAAGGGGAGAAAGATTCACTGTGTGCTGGGGAAATGCCTTTTAATTTCCTGAAGGGACAAGTATCTCTATGGTCAGACGTAGTCTGGGAATTTTCCCTCTTCCAGTGGGAAGGTATCTGGAAACACAGATTTTGGCATAGACTAAGCAAATAATCAAAGTAATTTTTTTTTTCCTACTCATTTATCCTGTTCTCCAAACACTCTTCACTGCTGGCCATATTTCTAATCCAGCTGTTGCCCACGTGATGCTGACTCGTAGACCCAAACTGAGTATGATATGGACTGTGAGATTGAGGATAAAACTCTCAATGTAGGTGCTGGCTGGTATCCCTGTTAGGGAAGGAAAAGCTACAAGGGAAGGAAGGGCCTGGCCCAAGGAGGATGCCTGCCTTTGTGTGTTACGATGTTGCTAATGCTGTTAATGTATCCTAAATAGCATTCTCTGGTTTCAGGAATTCCAGTAAATAGCCATTAATGTCATTTTTGTCATACAACTAAATGAAGTGCCTGTAGTTGGTGAGCAAGGGTCAGGACCCAAACTGTTCAGGTAATCCATTACAGCTCAGACCCAGTTAGGATGCAGTAATCCTCTGCCACCCCCACACTAAAGCTGTCCAGTCATTTCTTAAACAATGCTGCTTATTTAGCTTTAATCTTCCCTGGTGGGTTATTCAGCACCATTTCACCCTGCACAAGTTGTCTTGACATGTCCTGCCTCTCTAAGAGAATTTTTCTTAACATGCTGGAATGGGCTGTGGACTGACAAGCAGACATGGAAGCATAGTTCCTATGCACTGAGCAGGTAAGCTATCTCATAGGTAAAATGTTCAGCTATGATGATGAGATATAGAGGTTAGTGCGCTTCCATTTTTAGATGTTCTTAAATTTTCAGAACTGTGCCTTTTAAAAGCTTTCTCCTCTGTGATATTTCCTGTGTGCTACTTATAATGCAAAATGACTGCAGCATTTGGCTGTTGTTCTTAGGAGGCTTGGTTACAGTTCTGCTGCAGAATATTTAAAGTTGATACTTGTGCTTAGATGACAGAAAACCTGATAAAATGCAATGCGGTGGATGGTTTAAACCACACTCTAATGTAGGGCAGTACTAAGATGAAAAGGTATTTAAGCTGCTTTTTAAATTGGTTTCCCCTGGATTTTGACCCTTTCCTCAAATAACATTGGCACAGCCCATTTTTTGTTATTTCCTTGGTTAATTTTTACAAATCAAGAATATTGGGGTGTGTTCTAAGTGTCCTGACTTCAGCAGAATAGAGAGCCTCGGGGCAGCTCTCCAGTTTCTTATGGGAGAATATCCGAAGTAATCCATATGGTCGTTTCTTGGCTGGAGGATGGTAGAGTTGGAAGAATTGCACCTGACTTTGATATAATTTGTGTACTACTGACCTTCTCAGGTGCTTATGGCAAGTCTTCCTGTTTTTTCTCTTTTTAGTATTTGATATAAATTACTCCTTTGAAGGGCTTATTAACACCCTTGTGCCTGTTAATGGTCACACTGCAGTTTAGCAGAGCATTATATTGAGAATACTGTAGTGTTTTTTAGCCAACTGTTTTACTGTCCTTACATCAGTCTAAAGAACCAAATTTTCTTTAAATGTGTGTTTAGATGGGAAGATGTTACCTGTGGAACAATGTGCTGCAGGTGATCTTGGATTCTGAATCTTGATGTTAAATGTAGAAAGCTACTCTTATGTCTTTAATTGAAGGCTTGAAGGCAGGTCGGAGTTAAGCTGCAAATGGTTTTTTTTGTTGATCTTTGGTGAGGTCTGATCTCCCTGGTTGCTTGTTGCAGAAAGCAGAAGTAAGGATGTTGTTTTTTGTTAGATGTGAGTAGTTGAAGATACTTCTTCCTTATTGAAAGTGCTGTATAAATATTCTGTTATGACTTGATACAGTAATACTTGTTTTGACTTCCTGCTAACTTTGCATGGTTTGGGGGGAATAAAAGCATAGAGTTGTGCTCCTACAGTTGTAAGCAATGCAGAATCAGATTTTTAAATGTGGGAAAGGTGTTATCAGAAGAGAAATAATGACTCATGAGCTCATGGTTTACTGCTGTATGACTGCAACCAATTTAACTACAAAAGCAACAGCTGTTGGGATGTGAAGGAACTGGTGCATGCTTTTGCCATCAGGTGCTTTTTTTATTGAGGTAATGGTAAAATAGCCAGCTGCTTTGTGAAGACCCTGAATTTGAGGTCAGTTCTATCTGAGGAAAAGGTTTCTTAAGTGAGGAAGAGAAGGAATATTTCTTTTCAAATATATAGCTAAGAAAGCAAATTGTGGAGTGCATATAAATCTTTTTTATAACTCTGAAGCTGTCTTGGTCTTTTTTCTGAAGTGCTGAAACAGTGTGCTGAGGTGTCCAAGTTTTTGAGCTGTAAGCGGTGTCTTCCATAGTGCAATCACTGGTTTTAGTAAGACTAATTATATTTTTGGAGATGGACTTGCTCATCTGCTCTGCCAGGGGAGCTTATGTCAAAGATTGCAACACATTTCCTTTTCTTCTTGCTATGCAACCTGAAGCATCAAGATCAAAGCTGTTGTCACAAACACTCAGTACAGATCTTGAAATAACTACTTTGACTCCCTACATATAAACAGTACTAATACTAACTGTTAATACAATACCAATCCAGCTTAGTTTGCTTATACAGTCTGGTAAGGGAGGCCAGCAAAACTTGATTTAATGCTGCCAGGTTTACTTTAATGTGAAAATGCTGCAGTGTCCGAGCTGAAGATTGAAGGCCATGCTGAATGGACTGTGCTGAAGCAGAAAAGGGACCTTCTAAAGATGCCACCAGCCATCCCTTTCAAAAAGCAAAAGAGAAAACTGATGCTTGCTGGCAGGGGCCGGTGCATCAGTTCATTTCACTTGGGTTTTCAAACTTAAGATTAAGATCCAAGAATTTTCACCCTGGGTGTTGCAGGAAATACTGCATAGCATCCCTGCAAATCCAGGAGATTAAATGGTGCTTACGGACAGCACTGTGGGAAATGGTATTATACCTACCTAGTAATGGATGGAAAACTAATACATATTTGTTTCTATGTAGGATTAAAAACCCCACACTTCTCTACTGAACTACCCAAACTAAGGCTTCTTGATTATATTTTTAGGCATGATGCTTTTAAAAGGAAGAGACCTGGGGAAATGGAGGGAAGCAAAGGCCCCCTGGCACGAGGGCAGAGGAGAGGCTGGCCAGCCTGGTGCTCTGCTGCTTGCTGTGTGCTGTGGTGAGCGCATCACCCTCTTGGGATAGCCAGGGATGGTTACGCTTTGCAGCTGTGGGAGGATTTTTCTGCTGCTGTGTTCAAAGCTTCATTTTTACCACTTTGAGTAACACACTTCGTGAAATGCTTTTTATTGCCTCAGAGAAGTTAAGCAATCAAATATAAAGTGGCAGCTAGCGGGAGACTTACCAAGGGCTGGATCACTTTTTTCTTTTTTTTCCCCCCCCCGTTTTATATGCAATCTATTTGCAATTATACTCTACTTTGGTCACATGAAACTATATCCAAAGGATGATGATTATTTTTTTTTCCCAGTCAGGCAACCTTGCATTCAGTATTGGCCATATAAATCACATAGAATGCACCAGATAGCCAGTTTATATGTAGACACAATGCATGTTTTCTAGCACCCTCTCCAGCTTGCTTAGCTTAAGAGAGCTCCACCTGAGATGCAGTGAGCAGTTACCCTGGCTGTCTTTGCATGTTGATGATTACTAGGGAAAATATGGCATGGCAAATAAGGGCAGTTAGGATATGTAACGTCATTGCTTGAACTGTTTCTTTCTAAACAGTGTATTTGCTTTGGAAATGGCTAATGCAGTAGTTGCATGATCCCTTAGAGTGTGTGTTGGACTGTCTACAGTTGTTTCAGTTCTGTAGCATCAGGAGCACCATCAGGGTTGGATGTGATAAGACCTATTAGTATTGCTAAACCAGGGAAACTATATAAATGGATCCATTTTCAAATTGTGCACTTCCCCAGTGAGCTCCGAGTGTAGTGTGACCCAGTTGCACAGAGAGCATCTTGAAAAATATTAGATTTGATATGAGAAATGAATGTTGTTTGCAAAGTCCTTGGTTAATTATTTATTTGAAATAACATTTTTCTTCTGCCATAACTTCTGCCCTAGCAGTCTTTCTAATATGTTAAAGTACTTGCGCTGGGTGGGAGTAATAACTATTTCCACTCCCCTGCCTCCCCCAAGTGATGGCTCTTGGCCAGCTTCTTACTCATCAGCTGCTGGTCTTAATTCTTCTGAATTTATTTATTTTATCTCTGAAGAGCAGAAATAACTATTTACATGTGCTTTTTACTCCTGAGTATTGGTTTATTCATGATATGCTGAGAATCCTTGGTTCGTGGTGGCAGTGGATTAGCCAGGCTCCTCAGCTGTGTGGTGTGGTCCAAACCGCTATCAGTGCTGGCTACAAAACACATCCTGGCTTTTCCTTCAAGCTGAAACAGTTTATTTGGACAACAGTGTAGGAACTGAAGTAGTTCATGAAACCTGAAACGAAGCTTTTCCCATGAAGGTCTCCCTTGGATGAAAGGCTCCTAGCTGGGGGCTGGCCCTGCACGCAGTGTGTGCAGGCTGCTTGTGTGGTGAGGTTGCACTACCCAAACCTGCAATGCCAAGGTGAAGCCAAAACCTGCAGCTTCTAGGAAACCTTTTTAGCTTGTTAGGCTCTGCTTAACTTAGAAATGGGCTAGCTTAGGGGCACCAGAGGAAATCAGGGTGGTGTTATCAGCTGCTTCAGCAGTTAGCTATTGGAGTACTTGCCATTCACTCTGCTCAAGTGCATTTTAGTGTCTCTGCTTTTAGAAGATAGTGTTGTGCTGTGCAACTGCTTTCTCCTTTCCGTGCATCTCATGCTGGTGTCAGCTGTCCTCACTATAATTTATTCAAAGTGTATCAAATTGAGGTGCTTTAGTCTTTATTGTTGTTGCAATTTAAAGAAATGCAGGAAACTGCATGAGCCTGTTTTGTTCTATTGCCTCATGGCTTTCTACCGTAGAGTTCATGGAGAGAGGATAAAGGTGGCCTGAAAACAGTGAGCTTTCTGCTATTAGAATTAACACATGAGATAAGTACCTCAAGGAAGGCAGTGAGGAGGACGGTGCTGGCCTCTTTTCAGTGGTGGCTGCTGATAGGACTAGAGGAAATGGCCACAAACTGAAGCACCAAAAGTTCCACAGGAACTTAAGGAAAAATTTCTTGACAGTGAGGGTGACAGAGCACTGGAAGACGCTGCCCAGAGAGGTTGTGGAGTCTCCTTCTCTGGAGATCTTCCAAACCCGCTTGGACGCAGTCCTGTGCCACGTGCTCTAGGTGACCCTGCGTGTGCAGGGGGGTTGGACTAGATGATCTCTAGAGGTCCCTTCCAACCTTAAGCATTCTGTGATTCTATGATTTCAGGTTCACTTTGCTGCTTTGTATGGCCTTAGCAGTTGCTTCCCTCCCTTGCTTTTTGCCCTTGTTGGAGGGAAGAGGACAGAGCTGTTGGTACCCAGCGCTGGCTCTGTGTGGTTGAGCTCAAGAGGGTGTTGCAGGAGGGAGCTTCCTGTCCCAAGGGCTCCCTGGCTCCATCGCTGCTCTTCCCCTCTCTTGGTAGCTGACTCATACTTGCCATCAAATGACAAAGTTAACCCCTTGCAGACAAAAATTAGTAACTTCTCTGTGAAAGCAGAAAGCAGGAAAATTTATGCGTTTTCTTTTTTGTTTGTATTTTGTTGCAGCACTAGGATATTTAGGATATTATTAGGTTATTTAGGATGAAGGAGGTTGGAGCAGGAGCAGCTCCTTGCTTTGGGCAATGCACATTGCAGGAGAGTTTTGCGCGTGCCGGCTGGTGACTAATTTGACATTCTGGTTTTGGAGCAGATTACTGGTCTGAGGTGTTTCCTGGGCTCGATACCCAGGGTGTTACTGAATGAGGCGTTATGAGAAAGGCCCTTCTTTCTGTACGAGAGCTGCCCCTGCCTGCATTTAGCAACACACGAAGCCAAAAATAAGGAATTATTACTGGTATGAATTAGAAGATTAGCCTCAATGTTGAAATTTCAGCTCACTTATATACATCCAGCCTTTATCTTGTCTCCTTTGCAGGATGGTTTTAGTCTAGTGTTGGCCTTTAGCATCTGAAATCTGTTATAAAGTGATTAGATGGAATTATGTCTTATAAACCACAGCCCAAGTTCAGCAGTAATTATACTGGACCTGCTTGCCATGAAGGTAGCGAGTGAATGTTGAGCTTTAATGCTGCTAGATGACAAGGTTTACATTTAGAAGCAATGCTGATTAATTAGTAAAACCTAGAGGAAATGAGCTTTCATGTACGGGGTGTCACTGGCAGTTGTTATTCCTTGTTTGTTTTCTAAAAAATGTTTAAAATGTTCTTTGCTGGGGGGAAGAAAGAGAAATTGAGGAGGTAAACAAGGGAGGAAAAGTTGGGAGAATAAAAAGTGAAAGGTATTTGGTGACTTTAAACCACACAATTATAATTTTAAATGAATTATTTCAGCTAAGATCAGTAGAACCGATGAGCTGATGAATGACCTGAATGAATAGATAGGCAAGCCAAGATCCTGGCTCTTCCTGTGTAGTGCACCTTTTATCGCTGCCTCTGGACTAGTCTTTTCATCATTACTTATTAAATCTGTTAATTAAAGAAATTACTTAAAGCTTTAATTTGTACCAGTAATTGATACTGAAGACCCCTCTGACTCTTAGAATATTTTTGTAACTTCCTTTAATTGTATATGGAGAATATTTATGTGTTAGAGAGGTAAAGATGGTGAGGAACAAAAAGTTCTAACAGTACTGTGATTAAAATACAGAATCCAATAGAGAAGATGGAAGGTTTCTGGTAAAGATTTTATTGATACCTCTAATATGTGGAAATACTATTGTTTGCTTACCAATGCCATTAAAATTGCTGTCTAGGATGCTTGTGTAATAGTAAATCTGTTACACAAGCTTGTACTCTGTAAATTCAACACTTATTTATAAATAAAAATCATTATATTAAGACAAACTCTCTTAAGGCAAGTTGTTGAATCAAAGCTGCTTTCTGTAATGTTTGTCTTAAATGATAGATTTTTGATGCATTATGTTATTTCTGTAAGTCTGAGACACCTTAATTGTATTTCTTCCGGTATCACTCTTGGTGGGTAGTGGCTTTACCTGTCATGAGCTAAGACTTGGGTGTTTTGGTAAACCAAAAGGGCTTTGAGCTTCATGACTTCTGCATATTTTTTTGTGATGCACAGGGAAGAGTGGGAATAGGTTTCTAAAATTAAACCAAACTTTTATTTGATTCTTTTTTCTCCTCTCCTCTCAGTTAATGTGTTCTAGTTGTCTTTAGATATGGACAAGCAAGAAGTCCCCCACCAGAAGGCTTTCTTAGCAAGGCTGGTCAATACCAGTATCTTCCTTCTGTGCTTGGGGCTCCCTGTGTTCAGCCCCTTGCTCCCGCTGGACAAATAAGGAATCCTGGGCTGTGCGCTGGAGCTACGAGAGGCATTTGGAGATGGCCGAGTTGGGCAACAGCTGCAGCCCTGGGCTGTGGGCCATATAGGCCGTAGACTATACTCTGCTATAGACTATGGTGAAATTTTTGTAGAGAAGATGGTGAAAATCTGAAAAAGGACAGGATGAAGGTGACAGAATAAGTGCAGCATGGGCTTATTTTAACATCATGACTGATGAAAGTTACAGTGCTTTTCCTAATTTCTGTCTTAATTAAGAAAAATAATCCCTTTTAGATTAGACTTGGCTGAGAAAACTTAAAAAGCGCTAATTTTAGCTGCAGCTTCTGCAAGTAAAATTGCTTTTGCCTGTACTTAAATATGACGTATGATATCCCAAGCTGTAGTTGGCTTACAGAGAATGTATGATGTAGCATATTTTCCTTTTACTCTGCCATAGGTTGAATATAAATCCTTAAACAGCTTACCAAAAATAAGGCTGTATAAATACCTGAGTAAATGGAAAAAATAGCATTCCTCTTACCACCGTATTAGAGTTTAACAGAATTGCTCAGTTTTAAATGCTCATTTGGGAGCTCTTAAATTAGTAACTGGTCTGCGAACCCAAACATCCAAATTTTAGGCAGATTTCTGGAAAAGACGTTGCTGGCATGTGATGAAGATGACCATTCCCAAGTAGGATTGCAGAGGAAATGTCTGTCTGACAGCTTGTACTTCCAACAGCTGACACTTTTCAACCAAAAGCAAATGCCAAATTAGGCAACTTCTGCATGACATTTTAGCTCTTGCTTCTCCTTAGATTGCAGCTTTGACGTAGTGGTTACTTATCTTAATCCGTTACTGTTTACATGCATGTCTTGGTCACCTGAGTACTTGCAATAGACTTGAAAGTGATACTATGAGAGGGAATTAATGCCTGGTGTGATAGTGGGATGTGGGAGCTCCTGAATCCGTGTTGATCCTCAGGAAGATCTAGTTGCAGAAGCCCCTAGGACTGAGCAGCCGCAGAAGAGAAATCAGCCTGTTAATCTTGGGCTGGTCCCTCCCAGTGGATGGCAGCTCGTGAAGGAGCAGTGGGAGGAATTTGTGCTTGGTCTGTCTGGGTGGTGTTTTTCATGGTCCGTGGAATTGCAGTCCGTGCTGCTCTTGCTTCCATTAGGATAATCTGAGCCTTTGGAATGGATTTATGCCTAGCAGGCTGCCTGCCACTGCTTTTGCTGTTAATGAAATGCTAATCACCACCTACTCAATGGAGCCTACCTAAGGAAGGGGGAGTATTTTACAACTACTTCTGATGAGCCATAATTAAGAAGAGAGTACTGGGATTATAGACTGTAAAGCTGTCCTGGTGCTGTCCCTTAGTTAGCCATTTCTTCAGTTCACCTAATGGTTCAACACATAAGTTAATGTTGCATTCATTAGAACATAGGTGGTTCATTGCTAGATTTTTAACCCCACAAAAAACTGCTGAATATGTTAGGGTAAACTTGAGATTGCTTTATTAGTCCACACAATGAACATACTCTAAGTGATCATCACTCCTAAGGTGGTTTTGCCTAAATACTTTGGTCTCATGAGAGAAGAGGAACTGATTGGTCAGTCCTGCTTTCTCAAATGATAAATTAGTGTTTTTTGTTTCCCATTGTCATCACCAAAACTAACTTCATTTTTGTTTACACTTTTTACCTTTGATATTGTTGCCAGTGCTTGGATTTAACATGGAATTACTATGTTCTTTTTTAAAACTAATAGATAAGACATCAAAATGAACTAGTACAGTCTCATCTGTTCTGAGCTGGACACATGTGCGTTATGTTCTAGGAGCCTGTAGCTGAGAGAGTGTGTTGTGGCCATTCCCTGAAAGAGTAAATAGATCCATGCAGTGTTGGTTAGGAAGAAGTGCAAGATGCTCTGGATTAACTATGGGACTTGACTCCATCCTCTAGTGGCTTTGCACAAGTCCTGAATCTGAAATTGGTATGGCAAGGCTTGCAATGCTGGAGAACTGAAATACATTCACAGAAGGGACCAAGAAGAGTTTAAAAATACATCTAGACCCTTACTTTCACTAAAGTCTTGTTGACTAGTGTGAATGAGTGGTATTTTGGTGCAGAAAAAAAAAAAAAAAAAAATTGGGACAGGCTGCTGTTCTCCTAGGG
>VZSV01000046.1:503564-579931 GCA_013398735.1 Nothocercus julius
AAAAATCCATAACTCTTTGTAGAATCTTTATAAGCTGTTTTTGAATACTACTTTAAAACATAATCCACATAGATTTTCTTAGAAAAGGTTTATTGGAGTGGAAAAATGTTGTTTGTTGTTGAGCAGCTCTTGTCTCTGTTACAGGAACAACGATATATAACCGCCTGTAGCGATGGCTGGTTGGACTTTGTTCATGTGGACTTTCCTGCAACTGAGAAATAAAGCAGATTCCTGGTAAACAGGGTAGGGGAGCTATAAGCTTCTGCATCCTAAGGCTAATCCTTAAAACCTAAAGGAAAAGCTCTATGCAGGATCTAGGGCATGGCTATTAAACCTCATGTCTCATATGCCTTGGCATTTGTCTCTGAGGCTTTTATTAGATCTTTTTCTTCTCTTAATTTTCCAACCTTTCATTTTCTGACTCTTGGTTTCCAGTTTGTTCCATATGCACCATGATGTTTTATCCAGGTGATGTCTGATGCATTCTCCCTGTGTGCCTTGTGTAGCCTCCTGTGTCCCTTGTTCTGCTTTGCTGGCTTGTCTCTGCTTGCATCCTTTCTCCTCACCCCATAATGTTCTTCTCCAGGAACTGGATGTTTTTGCTGTGTCTGGCCAAGCTCTTCCAACTCTTGTGCCTCTGATAACATTTGAACTTGATTTTCACCCCTCTAGTTTTTGTGCGTTGGTATGCATCCTGACTGTGTAATGCTGGGGAGTCACTGGTGGATTATCTGGAACTTCTGATCCTCCTTGGCCTTAGTATAAGAAATAAGTCTGCAATCTGCCCAGATGCCAAGGCTATGGTGTGAGCCCTGTTTTGGTAGCTAAGGGCACATGGGAAATGTAGATATTTTTAATGTGAGGCAGAGGGAGGGAATTGGGGGTTGCTGTTTGACTGGTAATTAAACCAGTAAGCAAAAGTGATTTGAGAAGCAAAAGTGATTTGAGAAGCAAAATAGGACTGAATTTTGCATTTATGTCTTAAAGCTTTGCACCCTTGCCTGTCACTGGCTTGGCAATCCTTAACACACAACTACATGAATGTACTATTGCACAGGTTGCCTAACATGCACAGGTTTGCTCCTTGAGATCACATTTACAGAGGGGTATCCAAGACCATCTCCTGTGGGAACAGTCCTTTACTGACTCAAGCTATTTTGAGAGGAAAATGTTAATTGAAAAAGTGACCTACATGTGGTTAGCTGATACCCGGCTGGTCCTCTGCCAAATAGATGGCCTCCAGAAACCTGCGCGGGGTGTAAAGCTGCAAGAGGCTTCTGCAGAGCTATCTGTCAACTTCTTTTCCTCCCTGTTTTGTTTTCTGAGAGTGCAAAAATGGGACAATATTCCTAAACAGCAGCAAAAGTGGCTCAGTGTGCCCTCTATGTACTAAAATCAGTTTTATTGATCCCTATCTATTTGTAAGCAGTGACCTTCCCGTTCACAAGGCTCCGGGGCTACAGCGCTTGTGCAAATCTCTGGTTTTAGAGTTCCCTGGGACTAAACAGTTGAGTCACGTTACATGAAACTTGATGTATGACTTAGAGCACGCCGTCCCTCCCAAAGAAAAAGCCCTTGTTAAGGGAATAATTGCCTCTGAAGCCGTTAGCAGGATATATGGAAATCGTTGCAGGATATTGCTTTTTACAGATGTTCTTGGATCAATTCCTGTTGGTAGGATTTACTTTGGTAAGCGATGCCAATCTTGTGATGCACTCTTGAGTTATTGTTTAGCCTGTATTTTTAGCTGCAGCCCTTCGCAACTGCTTGGCATTAGAATTTATAAAGGAGCTTGTGGCTCGCTAATGGTCTCTCTCACTGTTGGGCTGTACAAACTGTTCATTGCAGTGTCTGCAAAGTAAACAGTGTCCTCCTTGATGGGTGAAAGGGTCCATGTCAACAACAGGACTTTCCAGCCTCTGATCACATGCTTGAATTCTATCTCTGAGATGGACTTCTTGGCAGAAGTGTAAGTAAATGTTTTTCTGAAGTGGCTGATGTTCATGCACAAATCCCTCAGTAACAGAGGGTCTCTTCCCTCCTCCTGTTCCCGGTCTCTGGTTCCAGTGGTTAAGCAAGAGCAGGGGTGTTAACCTGCCAGGAATAGATGTCTTACAAGGCCGATGCATGGTGCTCTTGCAGCAGGGAACCTCTGCCCCTCATCCTTCTTGCTGCTGAGAATTTGTTTTTAAAGTCTCGGAACGCCTCTAAAGAAAGCCCTTTCACGGCAAAAGCCATACTGCTTAGTGTCCCCCCATGCTTGAGTCATGTACGACTGCATGGGGTGGGTGAGCCTTGTTCAGAAAACCTTCTCAGACTGTGGCGTGGGGTGGTCACCTGGGCAGCATGGTAGCTTGAGGAGTTTTCCCTCTGTATGTGTCCTGGTTATCCCCTAACGTGGCAAAATTGGCCCCTTTTCTCCAAGTAGGTTGCTAACTTAGTGGTAAGATGTTGGTTAATGAGCTGCTCCACTGTTTGCAAAGGAGCTTGCGATAGCTACACTGCACTTCTCAGGTGACATTTGGGTTTATTCTGTGTAGCTAATACAAAGGCTAAATATTTGGCTGAAACCCTAATTATTTTTAGATCTAAATGTGGATTGTGAAGCATCGCTTGTAATGTGGAGGGAATGGTGAGTTTTTGTTCCTTGGTGAGCCAGTCACCTTGTCAAGCTTTCCATGGCCCTCCTGGAGTTACCAGATGCTTCTGGGGGTTTTCATGCCCCTAATACAGCTTAGGACTGAGATGCGGGATCTCTGCCCTTCTGCTCGGAAGTCTTTGAGATAACAGTTGGTGTCTTGGTTCACAAACTTTCTGATCGTGATGTAAGGAGTTAACACTGCTTACAGCTCTTAAAAGCTTGTTGAATTTTGTGTAGGGATGAGAAGACAGAGACCAATATGATGGGTAAATGAGCAGGGAAACCCTTCCTGCTAGTGAAGGTCTCCTGGGAGGTGCAGCTCTCCGCAGATGGATGTCTGTGTCCTGAGGGTCTGCAAGGTGCTCCTAAGCAAAAGCAGTTAATCATCTCTTGTAGCGAGATTTTAAATGGATTTTATTATTATTAAGCAAAGGAGGAGATAACAGATTGGTCATGGAGTTACTAGCCTTTCTTCTAAAATGGAAGAATTCTAAAATTCTTTTCATGTACCCCCATATCAAACTTCAGAAGCTTTTGCAATAGCAGCGAGGCATTGCCACTTCTGATGTGAAGACGGTCCTGGCAGCATTGCGGAGCCCCATGGTGGCCGTGCCGCGCACACTGCCCTGGCTGCTGGTGCGACTCTGCTCCAGCCTTGGTGCAAAATAAGCTGTTGATGCTGGCACTGGGCTTTGGCGCTGGAACCTGGGCGCTGTTTTCCAACAAAGCCTTTGGGTGTGCGTATGAGCTCACTGCCCTGGTTGCCGCTTACAAGGAGGTTTTGTCTGCCCTGCCAGCCAAGCCGCAAGGGTGCCAGGCTGCCTGGAGCGGGTGAGATGCAGGCAGAGGTTTTTCTGTCTTCGTGACTTCAGCAGGGTGTTACCCAGCAGATCTTTTTTTATAGGCATTCTTGAAAATCAGAAGAATGAGATTATGAACTTTAAAAAGGCCTGAGTAATCCAATTTTTCTTCTAGTAGGGATTTTTCCAGCCTTTTCGCTCCACAAAATGAGACTTGCATTGTCTGTTTGCAGTGTTGGTAGTATATGTAATATAGAGGGGTGTTGCTGAAATGAAGTGGTGCTCCTTGAAGACAATAAAGGAAATGCTGGAATTTCAGTTTTTTAGATACAAGGGGAAAATTTGGATGAGTTTTTGTTTGATACTAGTATGAAAGCAGAGCTGTGTTTCATCTATATAAATGTGTTGAAAAATGACTTTTCCAGATTATATGTGTATTATGTGCATTCAGAGTCATAGGAAAACAGGTCTGTAAATGTAGATGTAATTCATAAATGAACTATTATGAGCCTCAAAGTAAGGAATCATGGCCGTGCATCAGTGCTATTAATATAAGACAAGTGGAAACTATTTGTCCTATGAGTTTCAGTGCAATGGAACTGAAGTTGATATAGGATATTAAAGCTGTATCTTGCAGTCAAGCTATGTATTACAACAAATAAATGTGTAATATCCTAAATATTTGTCCAGAGTGACGAGTCATGTATGCAGGCGATGGGTGGTGTTGCAAGGAGGCTTCTGTTCTGCTTAAGGGTTATTACTGGGGGGGCAAGTTGGATCGCGCATGCTGTATGCTGGCCTTTTAAAAAAAAAAAAAAAAAAATCCAGGGTTTGTATTTGTCTATAGAAGACTGGCCTATTTTATTCCTCCTCTTCCTGAGAAGGCAGCCATGGCACCGCGCGCCCTATGTATGGAGCTGCCGCGCCGGGTGTGATGTGTGTTGGAGACCAGGCTCTGCAGCCTGTGTTTGCCCTAGCAGAGACTGTCACCTGCCTTGGAGCAGGCTGTGTGTTCCCTCTGTGTCTTCTACCCTTCCAGCACCACTTCTCCTACCACTTCCAGTACTGGTGTATGAATCTGTCAGGTTGCCTGTGAGCCCTGCATGTTTGCAGAGGTGAGGTGTGTTCCCCGAAGAGTGATAAGGAGCCTGTGTGATCAGCACCTGAACTGTAGACCCTGGCACCATCCCTTTTCTGCTCTTTGTATTTCCTAGTACCTCAGGTGAACTTGTAGTTAATCTGACAGGTTTCTCAAAGTGTCAGCTGTCTTTTTTCCCCAGCTTCCAATAATTTAGACTGAGCAAAAGATGTCTTTTTGTAGTGAGTTCTCTCTTGTTCCCTGTTTTTTATATGTTCCCATTAGCATTTGTAGCCCATGAGATGCATGCTTTATTGTGAATGCTCTTCCTGCTTAAATGTCTTCCTAAATTCATATCACTTGTGCTGTGTCTCATGTCAGCTCTGTTCCAAGGGGGGAACAGACAGACATAAATACAGTGAACTGGAGTTTGCTGGACAGAGCTTCAAATCTGATTATCTTTCTGACTGCAGGGGAGGTGTGACCAGATAGATGCTTCATATTTTGAAGCAATTCATAAGTAGGCTAATATCCACTTCCAGGCCATGTTCTCCAGCTGCTGTGAATAATTCCCTTTTCCCTGACTCCCTGCCCCTTCAAACAGCTGCACTCAGCTTAATGATGGTCAGGAGCTTTGGCCAGTGCTGAGCATGGGAAGTTGCTGGCACTAAAACAACATGCTGCTTGTGATGCTCAAGGTGGTACCCAAGAGCCTGTCACTCACTTGTGTTTTAATTTAGCATGAGGCGTGGAACACCCTGCAAATTAACCAAATAAAACATCTCAGCTTCTTTGTTGATTTGGAAAGTAACTGTTTTAAAAGGGTGGTTTTGGTAATATTTGCTTATATAGAGGGAGCAGTAACCTCTCTAGTGCGTCTTCCTCGTGCTAGGGAGTACAAAACCGATGCAAATTTCCCAGTAAACGCAGGGTGCTTTAACTTTCGCTAACCAAGCAAGCCATAGCAAATCACTTTTAAAACCAAGATGAAAATTTGTGTACCCCTTCATGCTGTGTTATCACAATGCTTTGGCTTTACATGATTTTCATAAATCTCTTCTCGTTTTAGGTTGCGTGAAGACCTATAGTATTTGCTGTTCCTTCAGCTGTTGTAAATTTTTTCCAGTTCTTTGCTCTGTCTGAAGGAAGATAAGGCAAGTGTTGCAGACTAGGAGCTTTATCATAAGCTTTTTAAGCTTTTAGCTTAAATAAAGGGCTAGGACTGTGGGTTAAACCATCTGAATAGGAAAACTATAAGATTTCCTCCCTAATTGTGTTTTGTTGGCCTGGTTTCCAGTGTCAGCTTAAACTGTACCAGAGGAAGAAGCAAGATAATTAGTAAACATAGCTTTAAATTAAAAATATTTTTTGTCTGCTCTGAATCTTGACTGGATATGAAGTATGACTGTTCGTGCACAAGTATTTTGCCCTCTCAGCATGCCCACAAGGTATATTAACTAGTGCATATTAACCAAGAAGGAATTGATTACAAGGCCATAGTGTATCTTTGGATCTCCAGGTTTCACCTTTCAGAGTAGCTTAAGCCATTTTCTTTTTCTTAATTAAAAAAGAAAAATACCTTTAAGGCTTGTTATTGATTAGGAAATGAAGTCATTCTCTGTCACAGCAGCATCAATTCTTTCTAGCTGTTTTAGCTGATATTTTCATATGCACATTAAGGTGGATTGGATTTCAGGCTGTTCAGTTCAGACGTTTCCTTTAAAGGAAAGCTGAGGCCTTTACCCTGGAATGAAGGAAAAGACAAGAGGAAAAAATAAATTCCCGGTGTGGTTTCTTCCAGTGATGAGTAGGTGAAGTTTTAATTGCTTTGCAGCAAAACTTTGCCAAATGTGGGTTCTGCCAGCCAAGGAGTTCATGGATCCATCTGTTTAAATCTGAGGCTCCAGGTTTTATATAACAGAATGATGAAGAGGAGACCGAGTAGATTTGAGGAGCGACTGGATGCTAAGCTCTAGAGGTGGTTTTGGAGTCTGATCAAAGGTGGAGACTTGTCTGCAAAACTGACAACCCATTTTCTGGATGCGAAGCTCCGTCTCGCAAATGTTTTTCCAGGGACCACAGGGCGAGATACATTCCTACTCCATCTCACTGAATGTATTTTAGCAGTTTGGGAGAGGTGAGTCCTTTGCAGTTTGTCACAAGAGACCCTTTGCAGTTCAGGATTCCCCCCTTTTTGGTCACAGTGTGTCCCTGCCTGCTTTGAGACCTGGATTAGGTCCTTTGGTTTTTTTTCTTTTTTTCCTGATCTTTCCTTTTTACTCCTTTTTGTTGTTGTTGTTGTTGTTGTTGTTGCTGAGGCTGTAACTGCTGTATCTTGAACAAGACCAATCCAGGCTCAGCTCTGTGCAGCTTGGGGCACCGTTGTAATAGATGTACAGCAAGGTAGGCAGCTGTTGAGAAGGATATTTCTGAAGTGCAAATGGAATAGCTGCAAGCATCTGTTTGCGTGTTGCTGGATGGGATCTTCCAGCATGCTTGGGAAAGCTGGAATACTCTGCCTGGAGGGTGGCTGTGCACATTAAGGACTGTTGTTTCTCCCTCCAGCATTGAAAGCAGGATGTGAGTGTAAAAAGCCTTCAAAGCACCCTCCAGCTTTCCTGCATATAAACTGTTTTAGAGGAATTGGCTGCTACTCTACTAGTACTAATGTGGGCAGCTGCTTCCCAAATGAAGGGATGTGTCTAGTATTTGTTTTGGAGTAGCAACTGATGGGAGCAGTAGCAAGTGTGCAAAGTAGTTGTGGCAAGAAAAGGATTGAATGTGCTCAATTTTATTGCTGGTTATCTGTGTGATGTCTTTTAAGTTGGAAATGCAGAATACACGTGAGCATCTTTTTAAAAGCTGGAAGCTTAAAACCACACAGAGCGGGTAGAGATTCTGGCAGTGCCGACATGGCTGTGGGCGGGAGTAGCTCCGTGGCTGCCGCTTGGCGTGGGACTTGCAGAAGGGCCATGAAGGCGGCGCTGCGAGAGGTGCCCTGTGGCTGCCTGCAAGCTCTGCTCCTGCTCCGCTTCCCTGGCGAGCAAGAGCAACTCGAAACTTTCCCGGAGCTGCCAGCTTGGCTGGAGGAAGCCAACTTATTTGGGCTCTGGCTGGTGTCACCTGTGGCATGACCACTCCCCCGGGCTGCTGACGGAGCCCGGGGCAGCTGCACACGGCCCGGCGGCACCGCGTTCCTGGGGTGCGGAGCGAATGCAAGCGGAAACCCCGGAGCCAACAGCCTGCTCGCCTTCCTCCGGAGAGCCCAGGAGGGGCTGCGGCCATGGAGGTGGAGGGGGACTGCCTGAGCCCCGCGGCGCAGGAGCGGGTAAGGCTGTGGGGAGGGAGGGCCGGACGCCCCCACTGTGTCCCGGCTTCCGCCAGGACACCCGTCGCGGAAGCGCTCCTGCGAACTTGGGGCTTCCCGGGCTGCTCGGCTGTGCGGCGCTTATTTAGCATTTAACAAGCCTTGCGTGTGCATGTAGTGAGTTTGCACGGGGGAATGTAAAGATTTCCCCCCAACTAGCAACCGCGGTGTTAGTTTCGCTGAGTGGTTTTTTCCAGTGCGCTTTACAGAAGTCCTTGAAAGGCAGCTCGCGTTGCTGCTGTGCACTGAAGCCGCTGCATGTTTACCTGGCTGCTGTGTGTGTTCAGCTGCTTCCTGCGGGCGCCGCGCGCTCGCTGTGCTGCTGAGCCCGCTGAGTCCAAGGAGGGACTGTGGGCGCTGCTCTGACCTGGGCGAGTGGCTTTTGGTTTATGTGTTTGCTTTTTCTTGTTTGTTTTTTAATATGGAATAGTCTGAGAATACCTCTCTTGTAGGTATCATGCTGAATTTGCAGCAGTTCTGCACTGGTGGTATTAGCGAAACTTTATTATTGCCATTGATGAACACTGCAGAAAGTAGCTACATTCTGCAAAATGTTCAGGGTTCCCCCAGGCCCCCCTTTAAAGCCTTAAACAACTAGGCTTTAAAATCTGAACGTCTTAATGCTGTTTGGTGTGGGCACAGGCGTGCTGGATGCTTTTTGTCCCGTGTTTTCCAGGCAGGAGCTCTCAAAGCCGTGCTGAGCGTTGCAGTACGCGGGCAGCTGAGCTGCCAATGTGAGCTGGTGCTCCCGCTTCGCCGTTGTCACCGCAGGGACGTGGTGCAAGGCGTCACGCAGGCCCGTAAGGGCTGCTCTGTCCCAACAATGACAGCGGGACTTGCCCGTTGGGCAGGACTCCCCGCGTTGGCAGGTACAAGGGTTGTGGGTGCCCTTCTGCTGCATGCTGCCCTCGGGCAGCCGTTCGCACCGGGAGCGAGGCAAGGAGCTGAGCGGGATGTGGGGCGGCCGAGCCCTGCGTGATTCATGGCTGACTCTCACATGAGTAAGTGCAGGGTGTACTTACTGCCCAGGAAAGGGAGGTAGCTCCATTTTTCATGGTGTTTATGAAGAGTTATAAACCACGTCGACTTGTGGCCTTGCTGGCTCCTTTGCAATAGATTTAGTCTCATCCCCTGGATAAAGTGAAATATTTCACCTACCTTTAGAATAAATAAGTACGAAGTATTTTCTGATCTGCCTGTAGGCCAGCTTAATACCCTCAGAAATCCAAGCAGTGTAAACTTCACAGTGTTTGGCAATATCCACAATTGGCACAGCAGCTTTAAATGGATCTTAATTTTAAGAGCTGGTTCAAGATTTTTTTCCTAAAAAATAAAATCTGTGGCTGAGATGAAACAGCTTTGCTATCTCCCAGGTGCTTGTTTTCTTCCTGTTTGCTTTCTGCGCCTCGATGCAGAAAGTATTGGTGTGTGTGTGTGTGTGTGTATATTAGTTTGACCTCATATTAGTTAGATGTCTAAATGCAAATGTCACCTATGCATGGTCCTGTGTCACCATGCAGTCTCCTGGAGCTTCCTGCTCTGAGTTGTCCATTTTTGGGTGGAAACGAGGTGAAGAGCAGCCTTGAGATGTATTAGCAGCTTTAACGGGAGGGAGTGTTGCTCTTCTGGGCTATGGGGATATTGCAAATCGGGTGCTGCTTGTCTAAAGAGGCTTTAAATTGCTAAACAAGTACAACCAGTGCTATCAAATTTCTTCTGTCCAACAACATGTAACTTAAGGAAGTGCAATGAATGCAGGCGTACAATGTGGGAGGAAAAAACCTTTTCAGGCAGGATGTGGCCGGGGACAATGTTGCCCGTGGAAAAATTAGGCTTGTGCCAAAAGCAAATTGCTGGCTGCATCTTAAGCACATTGGCAACGAGTTTCAATCGGTGTGAGGGTCATTCTCATGGAGACGGATTTGGCTGGTGCACAGCTCGCCGCTGTGAATGCATCTTGCACGACAGGGCGCTGCTTCGAGGTCGCAAACGGGCGAGCGCAGCTATGTGGTAAGGCGTTGGAGCTGGGTTTTCGCCACTCAAAAAAGCAGCAGAATTTCCTGCCTTTGGCGGTTTCTCAGGGCTCCTGCTCGGCAACGACCCCTCGGAAAAGCGCCATGGATGCCCAGCTCCGGATGGACGTCACCGCCGCGAGGCACCTCCAGAGCGCGCGGCCCCGCGCTTGGCCAGGAAACCCCCGTTTCCGCCTCCGTTACGCGCCGGCGCTGTTGGCTGCGGGCACAGGCAGGCCTCGCTTCTGCATGCTCAGGGGTCTCTGCAAAGGATTTACCTGACTAACGATGACTCGAGGCTGCTCCTTGGTGAGCTTTTTCTGGCTTGCGCTGGACCAAGGCCAGGTTGCTGCGGGCCGAGCCGGTTTTGATTCAGTCAGCAAAGGGAGACATGTGCGGCTCAAGTTGCCGTTTGCAGCCTGGGTGAGGAATGGAGGTATTTATAGTACGGAGCTGTTAATGTGAAAACGGAGCGGGAGCCTTCCCAGGAGCGCCCTTTGGGAAGGCTTGGGCGGGTTGAGTCCTGCCCCCGCTTTTGAGGAAGGGCAACTTGGTAAACGCGACACGCTCGCCTAAAAGCAGCAGCTGCCCGCGAGTGCCGTGTTGCCGAGGGCTCGCGGCACAGGGCTGCTGCGGCTCCTGCAGGGCCCGCGCGCTGAACACGAGGTGCAGCTCGATCCCTCCCGACGCCACCACCACTGCTGGGTCATCACCGAGGCGGCTCGCGGGGCGCCGGCAGCGCTGCTCCAAGCTATGCCGTCGGCTAAGGCAGCGTGCAAGGGGGCCATGAAGAGCGCGCCTCGGGCGACCGGCCCGGCGCCTTCCTGATGGCTCCCTGCGGGCTCGTGCGGAGCCGCGGCTGAGCAGGGCTTGCCAGCACTGAGGTAGGAGCCCTGTCGTGTGCAGCCCTGGCTCTGACCTTGCTCTTTTCCAGGCACTGACTTTCCTAGATATCCAGGAGGTTTGTTTATCCCTCATTTCTGATGGAGGCTACATGCTGTTTCTTAAGTTTCTGTGCCTGCTGTTGAGCAGAAGTGCCTGAGTGGGGTGTATGTTGAGTAAGAAAGTGTTGATAAGCCTTAACTCACCTCACCTGAGGAGATGGGCTAAATTTCACTTTAGAATATTTGGGTCATGCTTAATATCTTAATGAGATCAGCACTGCCGTGTGGTAGGGACCGCTGCTCATCACCTTGATCGTATCCCTCCACGAGGGCTTGTCCTCGCGTGTTTGCAGCCACCAGCAGTCTCATTCGCCTCTGCCCAGCAGCAAGAGCCCATGTCTCTGCTGGGAACCCTTAAAAATATAGAAGCAGGAGCTCCTGGATAGCACTCCTGTAGCCAGTGTGTGTAGTGGAGACATCCTAGGGCCCCGTCCAGCTGGAACGATCTTGTGAGTCTCTGCATGCATTAAAAATGAATTATTTTAAAGTACTGATGTTCTTGGTGGAATAATGTTGTGTTGACTGCTTGTGAAGGTGCTGGTGTGATATGTGCTTGTTGTGGCATTTAGGATGCCAAAAAATGTAGTAGGCTATTTAAAAAGATCCAGAACATATAGATCTCATTTGTATTGACAGATATTTGAAATTTAGTAACAAAATTTGTAAGAAATTTAATTTATGGCAGTTAGTATTTAGAGAACTGGTTAGCTTTGTTTTCAAGGAGAATCCAAAAGAATTTGCAGAACACTTTTTTCTACGCTGCGTCGTTGTCATGTTAGGTTCCTTCTGGATGATATGTGGTTCTGTGACACAGCTAGAAAGCACCTAAATCCTTTGGCCCTTGTAGTGCAGGGAAAACCAAGAGAGTAATGAGTATGTATGTGTTAAGCACAGCATCTGCATACAGGCATCTAGTGCTCAGTCAGTTATTGAAACATGAAGAAGAGATCTATAATAATTTTAATACTAAAAATACTTGTTTCTGTCTTTTCTGGCAGGAGGGAAGTTGTAGAGTTACATATTGCTCAGTATGTTTGGCTTATGGAGATTTCAGAGTCCTTTGTCCTTATGGAAAAAATATAGCTAATAATTTGCACTGATGATGTTCTTGCCTTCCCCAGATCAGTCCTTTTTTATATTTTACGCTGCTTTAAACTGTGCAGTTTGTGTCTCATTGGTCATGAGCACTTCTCTAAATTGTAACCAGTCAAAAGCATTGCTTAAAGCTGAATGTCCTCTTTTCTGGCTCTCTGTCCCAAAAAGTACTTTGATCTGCAGTCCTAGGAGCAAATTTCCTTTTCACTTAGAGTTCAGGCAGCAGCACCGTAGGTTTTTTCTTTGTATGGCTCCTGGCAAAAGGTAATTGTTGGTATTTCATATCATATGGATCATCTCATGGTCTCCTATGATGTATAGTGCAGAATAGTCCTTATCTCCAAAACTCTCCTGTATTTACAACGGTATCTTCTGTAAGATGGATTTACAGTAGTGTTTTCTGAGGTACTTAAGCTCATTTTTATCTGGACAGAACCCCATAATGTAAAGTCAATATAGTGCTCCTTCAAATACTGTGATTTCTTGAGTGCTGGGTAAGAGTCCTTTCCAAAGGACATCTCACAGTGTGTTTATATAGTGGGTGCCTTAAAAGCCTGCAAACATTGAGGGATAATCGTTAACAGTGCTTGGCAGTGTTTCTGGCCACTATTTGCCCATTGCCTGGGCTGTGGGATCTTGGGCAAACTCTCCTCCAGGTGCTATTTAACCCACAGTCACTGAAAGATGTTTGTGGTGATATGTTCAGTGCTGAGCTCGCTATCGTTTGGCTCTATAAATAACAGCTGTTGGGGATGATGGAAACCAAATGTTTCCAGGGGCAAATGTGGAGGTCTTAGAGGTGCAGAGATGCAGGTGTGTTTTGTGTTGTCTCTCCAAGGCAGACACAGCTTGAAGTTCAAGCAGTGAAATGAGAAGAAATCCACACTTTGTGTAAAACCTGTGGACCTGGCTACATCCTTTTTTCACTGTGAGCATCCTACCTTCATGGAAGGTTCTGTTGCTGCAAGTGTTTTCTAAAGGCAGAGCCACTTGTGGCATGAAAATTAAAAGCTTGGTGCTGCAAGGGAGGTGTTTTAATGCCCTTTCTTTTGGGGTGTGTGTTTAGGCACATAGAGATGAGGAACAGGCTCCTGTCCTGATCCCTGGACGCTCGACCTTAATCTTGTAGCTTTGGCTGTGAAATTGACTCTCACGTGTGACAAACGGTTCTGGGAATGGAGGAGCTCCCTGTAATCCCGGAGCGGCTGGTTAGAGCCATCCTGTTTCCTCCCTCCTGAGCTATTCTTTATTGTGCCAGGTGAGCTGCTCCCCATCAGTGCTGTAATAAGCCTGGACCAACTCTTGGTTTTCTGTACAATATTACCTGATTTGTTTTTGCCGCATTAGGAAAAGCAGAGTATTAAAGTGGTAATTTAAAGTACACTGTGGCACTTCCAACCCCGTTGCAACGCGGAATGTCTCTCACTAGAGGCCTGTCCTTGGCAGATTCCCAGCAGGGTGAGGTTTGGGCTTGGATAACAACATTTTGGCCACTTCCTTCAAGTTGGTCCCTTTTCTGTGGCTCCACTGTCCTCGTCATTTGGAACTTCCTTGCGCGTAAGCTGGACAGCAGCTGCATTTGTGCCTGTGCAATGTCAGCCCCTAGGAAAAAGTGTAATGTGTTTGCTGTTGGTCAAATTAATCCATCGATAAAAGTCAAGCTCAAAAGAAAAGAAAAAAGCCAGTAAAACCTGCTTCTTGATAAATAAAGTTGTTTTTGCAATACGAATGTTTCCTCTCTATGTGTACAAATAGTAATTAAAAAAAGGCACAGAGCACTCCTAAACACACCTGCTTGGCGAGGGTAGTGCCTACGTGGGGGTGTATTACCTGACTGTGAAGCACAACAAATTATGGAAGGCAGGGCCACTGCTTGCAATAGGGAATTAACTCCTCCAGAGCTGTTTACAATCTTGCCTGGGCTCGTCACGCCGTTTCGTGCCCCGCTTAGGGCGCGTGTTGCACCCTGAGTTGCCGGACTTGAGTTTCACTGCTGTGTTCCCCTTTGCAGGCTGAAGCCAGGCTCGCGGCGAAGCGAGCGGCACGGGCAGAGGCACGGGAGATTCGCATGAAAGAACTGGAGAGGCAGCAGAAAGAGGTATGTTCAAGGCTTTGGGGAGGTGTTTTGACTGTCTTGTTCCCCAAATATGATCCAAGATCTTGGAAAAAAGGAGTTAATGTTTGTTTTGCTGAAACCTTAACAGTCTATGTGGTGCTAGTGTTGCTCGGTTTTGATCACATGATATGAAATGGCCTGAAAAAAGAGGGACTGTGGCAATAATTTTATCTTGGTGAACCCAGTGTAGTTATTCACAAGAACACTGATGTTTGCTGTTTAATGTTAAACTTGGAGATTTGTAAATTGTGTATGCACTGAGGGGGAAGATGTTGCTAGCACTTCATGAGAAATGTAATGAATATGCAAGACTCATGGCACCTCTGCCAGTCTTTATTTGCAAGTTGTTTTGCTTTATTGTCACTATGGTCAGCCCTGTTTCTAAAAATGATGGTCTGTTGTTGGCAGAAATAATGGCAGAAATTAAAGTTGGAAGAACCTTGCCTTCTTCCAGGTAGTGGAGTTAAATCCCTAATAGTGTCTCCCATATCTTGGAAAAACTCGTTGTTTTACACTATCAGCAAAATTACACAGTGACATAGAGAGGCCCAGTAGGAGATTATAGGTTTCCAGGGGAGGAATGATCTTTAATGACCTTAAAGGCCAAATGGGCACATTCTCGTGTTGGGTTTGACGAGCAGGAGCAGTACTAAATGTCCTTCCCTCCACACCAAGAAGTTGAGATCATCATTTGGGTTCAAACTTCAGAAGCTGAAAGGGTGAATGTGTCTGCAAGCACGAGTTGGCAGAGGTGACTGAGCCAGTGATGAGGACCACAAACATTTAAAACCTGCATTGGTTAATATGCATTTAATGAATGAGCTGAGTAGATGCAACAAGGCGAGTAGCATCATAACTTACTTTCCGGAAACAAGCTTTGAAGGGAGGGAAAGAATGATGGAAATGAAGGACGAGGGAAATACGAGGGAAGAATAGATTTCCATTTCTGCTTTCAGGTGCAAAGAGATCCTGTCTAGTTTTTAAAGAGTGCATGGAGCTCTGGAGCAGGCTGCAGTGCTCGGCTGGGAGTGAGAGCAGCCCTCGGGCAGCTTGCCCAGGCCGAGCTCTGTGCTCGGAGCATCTCCTCTAGTTGAGGCACCCTCGGATGCACCTTTAATGCGCTGGGGCCACAGCAGGGCTGGAGGTACCTTCAAACATCCCAAAAGTTGGGGCGTTGGGAGTACTGCCAGCAAGCATGATGCTTGTGGAAGAGAGGGGCTTGTCATCCTGCAGCTCCTTCTCGGGTGGTGTTTCTTGTAGCTCAAGCCCCATTCGAAATGTCTGGACTGCTGAAAAGCATCAGTGCTGTCAAGCTTCTTGCTGCACCTACAGTCAGAGCAATGGGATTTGTCTAGCAGCCTCGGAAAGACCTGTGGCAAGCAAGAAGGATGCCATAGGAATTTGGGCAGCAAGCTAAATATGGGTGTTATGGTTCGTTACCATCTAATTTTAGAGAGCATTAATGCACCTGATGACTCCTTGCTTTCAAAGATGCAGAGAGTCCTACTAAATGGGAATTTAGCTGTGAAGGTGAACTCTCGAAAAGCATGTGTGCGTGCTGGTTCGGGCAGATGGTAATCGAAGAGCTGCTGATCTGAGAATTTGGGGACAGCTTTTCATAGAAACAAACTGAATGGTGCAAGATTTCATTTTAAAATACCAAATTCAGTGCAAGCTTGTGCAAATAATTCATTCTAATTGATTTTGATTTCACTCAAGCTATATAATGTGGAAATACATTTATTGAATATTTTGCTAGCTTGGTCCTCCTTTCAGCTAGCTTAATTTCAGCCTCCGGATATGAGGTAGAACTAGTGGGGCCAGCTGCGATGAGCTTTTCATTGGCACAAGTATCTTCCAAGCATAAGGAAAGAAAACATAAGTAAAAAATACTCTAAGTAGCAGTCAGGATGAGAGATTTGGCATCTGCTCCTTCTTTGTGATGCTGGTGTCCATACAGTTTCTTGTCTGCCATTTTCACTCTCCTTCATGAGCTTTTCAGAGTAATAAATAGAACAGTTCACACAGCTGCCATGTGAAATAGCCAGGACTTAAAGCACTCGCTTTACTACTTCAGAAGGCTTTTTGAGAGCCAGTAACAGGAGTTAAAAAGCAATAAATAAATTTACTGCATGTGTGTGTGCTTGTTCCTGCTTGGAGCAATGTACATGCTCTGACAGGCTGCTCGTGCAGCATGGATCACTTGAGAATATATACTGTTGGTCTGGGTTAAAAGTTTCCAGATGTTACCATTAGGAGCTATAGAAAGGGCAGTATAGACCTTGCTGGCAGCAGAGTGGTGTGGTTTAGTGATCTGGATTTGGTGACTGGAAATTGGCTCATCTCCTGTCCACCATCTAGTGCTGCAGAACTTCATCTGGGCTTCATTTTTGTCATCTCAAAGTAATTGAGTAAGTCTTGAGTTTATGTATGTGACCTAACTAAAATTTCCTTTGCTGCTACAAAAGACATTCCAGTAAAAAAAAGCACAGGATAGCTGAGAGTTTTTTTGGTACTCTCTTCTGCGAATGTTTTCAAATTAAATTAATATTTGGCTGCATTATTATATACCTTCCCTTTCAAATGGGACGTGCCATTTGGAGCTCATGGGAGGCAACCTGACTGCTGATGATAGCAGCCTGCTCGATGGGGGAGATTTAGTACGTGCATCTTTGCTTCAAAATGTAAGATTATCTAAGAAATCTGGTGGCAGCTATCCATATGGAACAATGCACTGCTACAGCTGATCGTTATTGGGCAAATTCTGTAACAGAAGTAGATGGGCTTGGGGTTATCTTCTTGGCACTGGTCTTGTCTCATGCCAGGTAGCAGGAGGGAGGATAAAGGCAAAGATGCCTTTGCTGTCTGGTAAATTCATCCTGTACTAGCATGCTTCTTTGCACATACTTTCCCTCCTTGGGGTTTGTATTTGGGGTAAAACATGTTACTAGTATTTTCTGAGGTGGGTTTTCTCCAGGTTTGTTTCTCGAAGTTGGCAACCCCAGGGGAAAGCAGGATGGGAGGGCAGAGCCTCCCAGGCTCTTAGACCTGGTGGTGGCACAGACAGGTAAGAAATCTAGGAGTGTGGGAAGCTTAGCCTGGGTCTTTCATATGTGCCTGGTGTGAAGACACGTGGGAAAATTTGGAGCCGGGCAGTGTTGCAGGCATAGCTGTATTCAGACCCTCAATTTCTGCTTTCTGTTGCCCTCCAATTTTGCTTAGCTTGTTTTCTTGGTGAAAGATAAGCGAGGTGGTGAGTCTAGCGGTCAAGATGTCATGTTGGGCTCTGCAACTGCCCTTCACAATTAGGGCAACCCGAGCAGATCGTAGAGGCAGTGGTCAAAAGGAGCCACCTTGTTTCCTGTATCAGACCTGACAGAAGCCAGGAAAGCAGTATGGTCTGAATGTCCCTGGACCCAAGGCCTGGCCACCTCTGACTAGCCCAGGGTTGCAGCTGGAGCAACCTGCTCTTCCCCAGGGTTGGTATTTGCCTGTGATCAGGGCTTCCCTGGGAGGTAGGAGGGGATGGAAAGCAGTGGGTTTTCTTTTTTTTTTTCCTGATTTTTTTTTCCTTGCTGTTGTTTGTTTTGGAATTCTTTTTATTTCCCCCAGGTGTAAAGGTAGGTGTTTGGCAGCAAAGCCTGACGAATGAAGCTGTGACTTTCTTTTTGAATCTGTGACTACCCAGGTGCTCTTAAACCAGGAGGAGGTCTCACTTTAGAAGTGCTAGGAGAGGGACAAGGAAATGGCAGCTTGGAAAACAGGTTTTCTGTTTGTGTGTGGATTTACAAAGCTGAACAGTCAAGGGCAGTTCTCCCCTTCAGCAAAGCTGAGCTGTGGTTAATGCTATTCCCAGGTGAACCTTGGAGCATATATTATTTTTAAGGAGATGCTGGGAGGGAGGCAAGAGCTCCTAGCTCGCAGCAGGGTTTTCTCCTGCTTGGTGTTGGGTCTCGGCGGTGAAGGCTGCACGGAGCTCGGTGTCAAGTACCTGAACAGAAATGCTGCTTTTTAGGTAACCACAGAGGCCTGAAAAATAAACACTGCTTTCATTTTACCTGACTTTTCAGGGTTTGATGTGACTACTTCTTTTTTCCTTGCATTCATGTGTTGCTGTACGTTGTGCATAAGTGACTTTTCCTTTGTACTAGGTTGTATAATGCTGCAGTGCTGTGTATTTGTTCATGCTCGCTCTTGTTTCCTTGTTTCTTTCCTTTCCCTTTTTCTTCCCATAGATCTATCAAGTCCAGAAGGTAGGGCTTGGTCTTGCTTTCTTGTTTGCATGTGGTGTTTTCTTTTTTTTTTCCCCCCTCACCTTGCCAGGCCTGACAGCATTTTGGAAAAACCTCTTAAGAACGGAAGATGCACAGCAGTCTCCTGGTTCTGGATGCTAACAAAGATGCTGTTAAAGCTGTAACTGGGGTCCCTTGCTGTGTGACAGTAGAAGTGTCCTGAGAAGGGTTTTCCTGTGGTGTTTAGCTCTTCTGTCCTTCCAGCATGTGAGCGTGCAGTATCTCCAAAGAGAATAGATTTGAAAAGACTTTTTGCAGAGAAGGAAGAAGCATTTATTTCTTTAAGCCTGCTGTTTTCCACCTCACTGAAGTTTTCCTGAAGTTTTTGTTGCTTGTTGAATGATACACGTGCCCTAAACCCCAAGCCTGCCTGTTTTGTCCTGGCACTTGAGCAGCCCTAACCGCATGTGTCACCAGCTTGCCCTGGCAATGCGTGCCTGCTGCTTGGAAATGCTCTTAAGTGCATTTCTATGTGGAGATATCTACTGAAATCATCTGCTCTGGTATTCAATCACGACATCATTCATTTAGTGGCCTGCGTACTGAGTGAATCAAATTAACATCTTCCCACGGATCAACAGGCTCGTTATCGATCTCCTTTATGGGAACTGATGTAATTTAATCTTCTGGTACATGCACAGCCCTGTGGGAGGCAGCGTGGTGGTTTGCTCCTGGGGTGCTGGCGTGGATGAGAAGAAACACGGGTTAACCCCACAGCGTCCTGCAGCGATTTTGGCAAGTCTAGAAGTTTGGCTGGCCCTTAACAAGCAGATTGGATCCAGAGTGCTCTCTCAATGGTATTAATGTCATTATTTAATTTTAATATCACTTTTCAGGGTGGAAGAGAACTTGAGGCAGGCAGAGCAATCTGAAATGAAGACCAAGGGAATGGATAAGCGTAATTTCTTCTTTTTAACCTGTGCATTCTTTCATAAAAGGCCTCTTAGGGAAGAGAAGAGGGTAGCTGTTTAGAGAAAGAAGTAGTTGGGAATATCAGGCTTGGAACTATCTAATTTTAAATGGTGGAGGAAAAGCTTGGAAGTGGAGCTGAACTTGTGAGGAGGTGACCGTTGAGGATACGCACATCTCTGACCCCAAACATACCTTGCGGGGAGAGAGAGCCTCTTGTGAGGCTCTACCCGAGCTGGCTGGCAGCGAAGCATCATCCCTGGGTTCTGCTTAGGGTGCAGGGCTGGCCAGCCCCACACCTTGTTGTAAGGATGAAGGGCCATGGCCAGGACGTACTGTACATAATAACAGGAGATTTCACAGTTTGCAGGGTGCTGGCGTGCAGCACCCGTTGGCCAGGAGGTTGCTACTCTGAGCGCTTGCCAGGAAATGCTTCGTGCTTGATGAAGTAACGCTCACTACTTTAAAACTGCAGGGGAAAAAAAAAAAAAATGCACCAAAGCACATTTTGGCTGAGCACGCTGTGGGGATATTAGATGCATTGAAGCCTGTATGTAAATGCTTTGTGGGGAGAGTGAAGGGAGTGCTTCCATGCTCAGGTAGGGATGTGGTTAATTATCTTGGTGAACTGTTGTTTCTTGCTTCGTCTAGCGAAGTGCACACGCTGAATTTATTTCCCGTTTTAGGATAAAATCCTTGTTTCTAGTGTCTTTCCTAATGAGTTGGGCTGCTGCGAGGGTCCTCCCTTTCACAAAGTCTAATCAAAGCTGACAGGATCTAAAGGAACTTGTGCAACCTGGGCTGTCCTCGATGTCCTACCTGAGCAACTGTGTGCGTGCGTAACTTCGGGGTAGGCTTTCTTCCCTTGAGAGCCTTTAGGATGAAAATGATCTTAAGATGCAAATCATCTTGTTGTTTAATGAGGAAAAAGCCTGAAGTGGGAATAACCTGGTACAAGATCAAACGAAGTGCTTAGGTGTTTCTTCAAGTTTACTAATAATTAGTGAATGGGGCTTTTAAGGGCCAAAGACAGACAGACTGCATTATACCATTGAGTGAGCACTGAATTTGGAATATAATTCAAAACAAGATTGCAGATTTGATCACTATCTCACGTTGTGACTGCTGATATTCCTGCTGCCTCCTGCTTTGGAGAAAGCAGACAAGTATAGACTTAAATTTTCTGCAATAACATGAACTCCAAAGTACAATACTCAAAATTGTTCTGAAATACATATTCTCCTTTAGCCAAGTTTTGTTTTGCTGATTACTGTCTTTTCTCCCCTTACACAAGCATGTTACGGTGGTTATAATGTGTGCTAATGTGTGCTTGGGGAGGAAGAAAAATCCCGTGAAACTTGCCAATCTCTGCAGTTTGCTGTCTGGTGGACACACAAGTTCAGTGGGAAGTTGCAAATCTTGGGCATGGAAAACATGATCCGAGAAACAAGTTGGAAGAGTCCATCCTCCAGGAAACCGTGGTACGTTTGGTGCCAAAATATGGAGAGTTTTCCAGTGCAGCCTGCTACGGGGAGCACATCCTTGAGGTTCCTGTGCTGTCCCCACGGGTGATACTGAACTACTGTCAAGATGATCGAAGTCTAAGCAAAAATAAAATCTTGTGCTGTGAAAAGGAGCTTGAAGAGCTACTAAAACGCTGAATAAGAATGCATGCAGATTAGTTGTGTTTTATTCAACTTGTCTTCCCAGCGTGGTAAATCTGTATGGTAAACGTGATTTGACAGCGTTTCTCATCCCGCAAATGTGCGTTCGGATCCATTATAATGAATCTTGACTGAAATGGGTCAGGAATTTGAGGCTCATTACGCTCTTGGCTTCTTTCCCCAGAGCGCTGGTGGTTTGTTTCTGTTTTTTTTGCAGTGCTGGGAAACAAGCAGCTCTTCAGTAGCCCAGCCTCCTCGTGGGTGGCTGCTCCTTTCCCTGTGCAAGGAAGTTTTCTGGGGCAGGCGCTGTGTCGGAAAGGCTCCTGTGGCCGTTTCTTGGCGTGGTTGTCTAACCCGTGCGCGCGATGCTGCCCTAACCCTCACCGCATGTCTCAACGCGTGGTGGCCACCTTTCTCATCTAAACTCTTTTTTCCCTTTTCTGTCTGTAGAAATATTATGGTCTGGATACTAAGTGGGGCGACATCGAGCAATGGATGGTAGGCCTTGGTCAACAGAGCTACGCGGCTTTTACCCGGTGAACTTCTTGGTTTAGAGTTTTAATAAGCATCAGTGCTGCGCGGTGCAGCGGCTCTTGCCTGAGCTCAGGTGCTTGGAGGAGGTGGCCTGACTGCCCCGCTGGATCACGCCCTGCAGTGACTGTTGTCCTGCCAAATCATTTCAAATAAAATATTTTTTTCAGATGTATTTGGAAGGACTGTAGACTTGACTGCAAAGGCACTGTAGTTGTGCTGATTCCCAGAGGCAGAGAGAGGCACTAGGCTGTGCAGTCGGTTTTTGAGGTACAGATGAAGTCGCTGCATCCAGTTTTCTGCAAACTTAAAAGTGTGTAGAAGGCTAGAAGGGAGGGGGGCAAAGTTGGGGTCACAAATGAAGGAAATTTATTTCCCAGTTTGACCTAGTGTTATGTTCTGCTATTTGGTTTAAACCTAACTGACTCCTAAACGCTTCTGAAGTGTCCCTGTGTCTCTAAGTGCTGTGCTGCTGTATCTGTCCTTTCAATGCCTCATTCTTTGTTTTTTCTCTGCTGCCTTGGTAGGAAGACAGTGAGCGTTATTCCCGTAGAGCCCGAAGAAATGCCTCGGTTAGTATTTACTTTTCTTTTTTCCTTAGAGCTTGACACTTCATGTTAAGAAAGCAAAGAAGTGCCTAAGGGCACTCTCCTTTTGCAAGAAAAAGCAGCCCCCAAAGAATAACAATTTTAAAGAAAGAAAAAACGCGTTTTGTGCCTTTTCGGCACTCTCCCCAGCCAGATGAAATGGGCTGGGTAGCTTTTGGAAATGTCTGGGATTAAAGAGGTGGGAGGTGGGAAATGACCTGCTGGGAGCTTTCACTTATTCAGACCATGAGCCAAACGCATAGAGCAGGGAGGACCTGAGCAAGCTTGTAATTCATCCTGTAGTAACATGCTTGACACTGTATGATTTTGTTTATTTTCTATTTATAGCTTACAACATTTTTTTTACATTTTTCCCTATGATTTTTTCTGTCTCACCAGAGCCACCTACGTTTACTTCACTGTCTGTTATTTTTGTTCTTTTCATTGTTCTCTTGTCTTTACACTTCCTTCTGCTAGGCTTCGGATGAAGATGAGCGCATGTCCGTGGGTAGCCGTGGAAGCCTGAGGGTTGGTAAATTGTGCAGTGCATGTGTGTGCAGTGAAGTCACTATCCCCTATACCACCAGACTGGGTATTCAGCATCTTTAGTGCTTTGACAGCTTCTTCCCTCCACATTCTTGCCTTCCCTTTTGAAGGGAAAGGTAAATCTGGATGATCAGTCATGTTTTTCTAAAGCAAGACCTGTATCATTCGTAGTGCCATCTTTTCCTTTGCTTTCTGTCTTCTATGGAGATTTCGCGAAAGTATTTTGGAGGGAAATATGTCTGAGCAGTTTGTCAGAACTGGCAGTGCCAACTGTCAGCATGGACTAGAAAACCGCCCGAGATGTCGGTTAGACCATGCTGGCTGTTTGGTTTAACCCGTCCATCGGTAGCAACAGCCTCATGAGCTGGTGTAATGTTGGTGCGAAGGTATTTGTGCCTCCTGCAGGCTGCAGTGAATCTCTACAGAGCAAGAGTCCTCCGTAGCTTTGCCGTTGCTTGTTCGGAAGCTATCAAAACCATCCTGCCTCTCATATTTTGGAAATTCCCCTTGTTTGATTCTTCAGCATGAAAGGGGAACTCCAAAACCTCATCCTGAGCATGAGACGACCAGCTCTTCAGTCTCTTTTACTGCAAGCTCCTGTGCTCTCCTGTGTGAGAGGGCTGTTGTCTCATCTGAGCCCATCCCCTGGGAAATACTGTTATGTTTTTAGTCATTGATGGTAGTTTGTGCCCATTTCCTTGTTCTCTCTGCTAGCTGAAGTTTCTGACTTCTGGCTTTGTGCAAGATATCCAGCATTATCAAAATTATTTAAGCAGGATTTATTTTTCTGTGCCTTCCCCCACTGCTTCCCATCATTTCTCTCAGTGTTTTCTTTTATATTCTCATTTTTCTTTCCTCTCATGCCTTGACAGTCTCATCTGGAATATGCCAGCGCCTACCCAGTGGTGAGAGCAGCCTGAAAGTTGCAGTGGGTGTTTAAAAAAGCTAACTGTGAAGCAGACACTAACACTGATCCTAACTGGCCTAAGATAAGGATGGTCTCAAAGGCTGCTGACAGTATTTTGTGGTCTCTGGTGTCAAGACCCTGCTTCTCGCGTGCTGCTCTGGCTCGGGCATCCAGCTCATGTGAGAAGCACTGAGTGACTCAGGAGACCTAAGCTAGATCCAATTCAGTAATTATCATAGGGCAGAGTAGAGCAGCCTGTGTTTTCCCTGTCTCTATCAGCCTTTCTGTCCTTTGACCAGGTACGTCTACCTGGTCTATATTTCAGCATGAATCTGAAAAGGTTCCAAACTTGCTTTGAATAGATGTAGCCAAGGGAACAGGGCAAATACGCTGCCTAAAAAAGATGCACCTTGTGTCTCCAGCTTTCTGTCTTTGTTTTGATGGATAAAACCAAACTGTGTGGCTAACGATAAGACTGACCACACAGTATGTTCATTGCATATACTGGAATATATAACGGATGAATCCTGGGAGAACAGAAGGGACATGGAGAGGGAATGGAGATTGTGACTTTACACTCAGTTTTGAAAGTTTGCTTATGGTGTGAACAGTGCTCTCCTGTGACAGCACGACGTGGAGGCAGAGGTCATCTTGTCTCCACTAGAAGTGAAATACGGTTGCGCTTCTATGAAGCTACTGAAAGGCTATTGGTTTTACTGCACTGAAAAGGCTTTTATCTCCTCAGCGTGCTGAAAAGCAAGCTGTGGAGAGCAGTATTGCAGACGGTAGTTTTCTCACCCTCCTCTTCATTCCCTGCTCTGTTTCAAATTTGGGATGCAATGAATCTATTTGTGAGTGACCTATATACGGAAATAGTTCACACACATTTGGATTTTGCATGGATATATTGATGTGGTGAGTATAGACAGCTGGTAGCTCTATTAATTGACTTAACCCAGTGAGCATGAATAATGTTAACAGCGACTACTAAATTTAACAGTTCTATCATCGCTTTTAGAAATATTCTTTAATAAGTGATCATTTGAGTTTGATGCGATTTGATTTTTTGTTTTCATGTGTGCTTACTGAGCCATCTCCTGCAGAGCTGCAGAAATACTGGACTGATATTTTTGCATGTCGATCTGCATGCTTGCCTATATCTGGGAGCACGTAAATTCAGTGATCTGATTTCATTCTGCATTCTTAATCTCACTGCAGGCTGGATTAGAGAATGAGAGGACCAAAAGGAAGAGCTACTCCAAAGCAGTATGTATCTTGACTTTCTGCACTAGAGAGGTTTTTTTACAAGCAAAACTGCTGTGAGGGAACTGTAGAGTATTTGCAAGGGTATTGGCTCTAAGTGCCAGCCAGCCTGATGTCAAGGATATGGTGCAGCTCTCTGGGCTTGTTGGGTGTGTAAAAATACTGAGTATCCCTTGGTTCGCAAAATGTAGTATAATCCAAGCACTCACAAATTCTAATGTTGTATATAAAGAGCGTCTTGAAGAACTGCAAACTGAGCTTGAGTTTTAATATGTCACAGAAACAAGTAAGAAATGGTGGAATTGATGTAGTAAAGGCTGCATCTTTTCGTGTAGGGAGCAGTACTGTTTTACATGTATCAAAGTAATGGGTAAGCACTGATTTATAACAACATTTGAATAGCTAATTTAGCAGTGCTTCAGGAAAACAAGTAATATATAGTAATATTTTTTTAAAGCATGTTACTTCAGCCAAAGAGTGCTGAAGCTTTAAATAGGGGGGAAAAAAATCAAGGATTTTAGTTTAGTGCCTTCTTCATGTCAATGTTGGTAGCATCCTGCTGGGGAATGGAAGCTTGGGATAGCTTTCAGGTTGGGATGCAGAATTAACTGTTCAGAGCAATGCGTGGCATGTTGCAAATGGCAGAATTTTCATTCAAGGAGGTGCTGTATGTTGAGACGATGAAATGCTAAAGATTTACTGCATCTCCAATGATGCTTATGTTAATGGTGCACATTAATTTTGATCAGGAAGTCTAGAGGTAGTTGTGGATAATATGAGTGATAGTACCTGTGTAAGTAGGGCACTTAGCACATGGGAAAGTTGAACCTGAACAAAAGGTAAAGACTTCCTCCATCTGTTAAAAGCAAGAGGAAAACATAGAAAAGAATAGAATCAATTATAACACTATGAAGGGACAACAAGTGAAATCTGAATATTTCAGCCTCCACAGTGTGCAGTCTTATTTCTTGCCATTTTCATAAAGATTGTGATGGGCTGATTAACATTTTAATGTAGCATAAGACAAAGCTCAGCGAGATAAAATGCATCCTATGGAACTTGGAGCTGTCTGGAAGGCCATGTGGAGAGTGTTCGCCTTGGCGAGTGTGAGCTGAGGAGCTCCTGGAAGATGGTACTGGTCATAAGAGGAGTGGTCTGGACTATGGAGCTTCTGGATTATGTAGCTTGAAGTCCAGAGAATGCTAGGGTAAATTAAACAACAGTGTTCAGAAGTGCCTCAGAGATGCAGGGAGAAAATTAATCTGCATGTGTGGAAAATTCAATTTAGTAGCCCTAGCTAAACAAGGTAATTCTTTAATTGCATAGAAGAAAATCATGAGACGTGACTCTAACGTGACTGCAAAGCCTTTGTTGTGTTTCCACGAGACACATGAAGCCTTGGCCAAGGTCAGGTCCTTGTATGCTAATGCACAATTAGTTGAAAAAGAACTCTATTAGAATAAGATACAGCTGCAATGACTGTGGTCTGGTCTCTTCCCACCTAAGACAGCTTCATCTGCTTTGAAAGGAGAAACTGGTTCTGCAGGACTCCCTTGTGCTGGTTGTCTGACCACATGGAGAGGGGGAGGTTTCACGTAAGGTTAGAGTAAAAACATGGATGGTGCTAAGAGGTGGTTTGTCAAAACTGAGTAACAGTAAAAATTAATGAGGACTAGTGCATTGAAAGGGGAATAATTAGACTGCTATGAAAATGAGGAATTCTGCATGGGAATAGTTAAGAGGCTTGAGGTTGCACTTAAATATGCAACGGTGTTGAATAGATTAGCGTAGTAATTGGCTTACAGGGAGCTGCTGCATTCATTTTGGGAATGCATTAACATTTAGATTTTAATTTTAAAATTTATTTTTAAATTTCCACTCCCAAAATCATGGGAGGTCTTCCTTGTTGTTTGCATTAGAGCAAGCCTCATCATGTAGCAATGCTAATACAGTGAACTGATGGAGAAATCTGAGCTTTTATTACTGTCGGTGTAGGTGATTTTGGCATCTATCATTTCATCTTCAAATGTTTTATTTCTAGACTAAAAGCAGGCTATGTGGTAGTGATTTTTTATTTTATCCTAGGCTCTGCTACTCTGAGACCTCCCCTACTTGTGAATTGTGAACTTTGTGTCCTCTTTGCTCTTTCAGAGAACACCTATTTGTGGTGTTATTGAATATGATAGGAGACAGCTCAGCAGGTTAAAAATCTCTTATTAATCTTTGGATTGCAATGCAAAACACTTGGATGTGGCAAATGGTAACTGTTATAGATTTAAATAGAAGAGGTTTCATACAGTATTGTGTGTTTACTAAACTGAATTTCTTAAGGGGGGAAAAAAGCAAAGTAGAGAAATGAATTGAGCTCTTTGCAAGCAAGAGTATCCTTGACATTTTTGGCTGGTTTATGGATAGAGACAGACCCCAGAATATTCATATTCTTGGGGTTTTCCTATGGGCTGTTTGAACATAGGATCTAATTCTGCACCTTTGTTGCTGGGTGTCTCTGAAAAGTGCCACCTCTGTGCTTGCTCTTCATATGTGATGACACGGTTCTCTTTTGGGCTTGTTTCAGTTTTTCTTTTCTCCTTTCTTTTTTTCTTTCTCCTTTTCTTCCATAACAGACCAATGGTTATGAGGAAGACGTGTATGGATCATCCCAGAGTAGAAAATCTAGCAGGGTTAGTAGATGATTTATATCCATATAAGAATTATTGCTCTCTTTAGTGGCTTTAAAGCTAATTAGCAAATTCTTTTCTGTGGTAAAGCAGGTTTTTCCTGTCCTGCACGTCACAGGCTTTGCAGCTTGTTGTACGCAGAGGTGCAGCAATAATCTATTTAAAAGAAAAAGGCCGGAGTGGGAAAAGGAGCCTGTGAATATGACACAAGTAAAACTCACAAGGCAAGAATCCCTTAACCTTGCTGTCAGAATTGGGTAAAAGTCAAATTGTGGTGAGAAATCCCTGGATGGAAGCCAGCTTGGGGGATTTCCATGTGTTGCAGGCTACACAGCCGTGGTTTGCTGGGCTGTGCAACCTTTAGTCAAGTAGCCCAAGGCTGAAGCTCCCAGTCCTCGCACATAATTAGTCTGTCTTCAGATCTGCGTGCATAGAGGGGTCTTTGGCACTTGAATTTTCGCCTTGGCATATTTTAAGTTTGAATAATTATATATATTTTTCTTTTTAAACCATATCCTAGAGCTGCTGGAAATTCCCACAGAGCTGAACAGCCTGTGAAAGCACTACCACTAAACTGTGCTTTATTACCATTGATTTACTTCATTTCTAGAAATATTTCTCAAAAGAGCTTCGTTATTGAGTGCAGTGTGTGTGGGTCCCGATGAGCCCTTCCCTTCCAGCACAAGGGATCTTCAGCATCTGCAGGAGCTGCCTCCCTTCCTTAAATACTGCTGTTTTATGCAGTTCATTTCAGTGCATTTCCTTTCAGGCACAGGCTGGTTTGCTTTGTGATTTTTCTTTTTTTTTTTTCCCCTCCCTCCTCTTGCCTTTACCTTCACAAAGGCAGACAAAAAGCTTGGAGCTTGTTGATCCTTATGCTACCAGGAGACCTAAAGAAACTTAATGGTGTGCAGACTAAAGCTCTCAGTTTAGGAGGAAAAATAAGCTCTTTTAGGATTGCATTTGGGTAGGTGTTTGAGCACCATGTGTTAAGCATATGATGGGCTTCAGTGGGGTTCCTTCAGGGAATAGCTGAAGGGGTGCTTGCACAAACGGACCCTGATATTTTATGGGTTTTATTATTATTAATGAAATTTGTGTCTGGTTTCTGCTAGTCCTTGGTAAATGTGTGCTAGACACTAGGTGTTGAAGGGACAGTACAGATGTAAAATCACTCTCCAGATCTGGGCATTGGGTATGCAAGCTGCAGTAAGAAACCTTGTCAGATGGTGCAGCACCAGCCTGGTTTAACAAGGAGGCTTAAGTGGCTTCACATAAGTAGAGTTAGGATGAAACTTAGGCGTGCAAACCAAATAGGCACCTTTTACATGTGGTCTCTTGTCTTCTAAGTCCTGTACAAGAAGTGTCATCATAGCCAATCTTTTCATGGGTCATAACAGCGAGGGGGAGGAGAGCCCTTGGGGACTTGAGGCCCTTTCACTGGAAAAGAAATCAAACGGGTATCTTGCATGTAGGATGATGTAGGTATAAAGAAAGTCCTTTCCCTTGTGTAAAAAGATTCAGCCTTACAATTGGAAATGTCACACGTGTTTTCACACACATCTTTAAGCTAGTTTCCCTGCTGCAGTTAGGTTATCTCTTTTGGATCTCACTGTTTGTAAGCACCCATTTAACATTTTGCTTTCCATTTAAATGAATTAAGAAACTTCTGCATATTACAAAGTCGAGTGCTCAAGGTTTTCTTTTCTTCGTAGGCTTCATACTACTCTGATCTTGGTCCTCACAACAGTGGCTATGCTTCCATGTCCCAGCCTTCTTCCCACAACGGAAACTGGGTCTGTTGCCCTCTGGTTTTACCTGGCCTGGACTGCTTGCTCTGCTTCCGTTTGGCTAAATCAGCCTCATGTGTTTTAGGAACAAACAATTCGGACCAGTTGTTGAGAGTCTCTGTAGCTCTCAGCTGAACTTGAGAGGAGAAAAAAAAAAAAAAAAAAAAAGAGAGAGAAAGGAAAGTCCCACCTTGTTGATAATGGTTGGAGTGAGCCATGGAAAACTGCTTTAAAAAGGGCACAAGTAGTTTTCCTTTGCTGCTCCTCCCGTTCCCACGGTTACTTTATTTGCTGTTGACCCAACTTGCTCTGGGGAAATGTGCAAAATCCCGATTAACGAAAGCTCTTGGTTTGGTCTCAAGACCCTCCTTGAGACATCTCTGCTCGCCTCGTTGCTCCAGCGAGGTTGAGGCCACCCCAAACAGCAGCACAAGCGAGTAGCTCCTGCCCGAAGGAGCGCAGCAGCTTTCCGCAGCGCGGGATGCCGGCTCGTCTGTGGTGCGAGCACCCTGCTCGGTGGAGCCTGCCCGGAGCGGGGGCTCTGCGCCCGCGGCGGCTCCCGGGCCCGCGGGGCTGCTTGGCTCATGGCGTTGTAACTCTGTCCTGAAGGATTTGCTGTTTGTCTTTTTACTTCCTACTAAAATGCGCTGCTATACTTGTGTGGAGCACTAAAAGCACCTGAAAACCTTGGTGTCTTTGGCTTGCATGGCCCCATAGCAATTCCGCAGGCAGTGGCTGAAGTGAGGAGGAGCAGCCCTTCTGGCTGCCGGTTTGACACAATAACACCATTAACAACCTAAAATTAAATTGTGTTGTTTTGCTTCTTGGTACCACAGGGTCCTCCCTTCCTGTAGGAAACACGCATGTGTCTGCTTTCTACTCTTGGTCTGACGAGCTGAGATCTGCTGCTTTTAGGGCACAGATGACTAATATCTGTTCTGCATTTTCTCTTCTTCTAGCTTAATGATCCCTGTGAATCCTTACCAAGATGGTTAACTCTGCCCTAGACACCTGTTGTTGTGTTTCCTTGATATTTTTTTTTTTTCCCCCCCAAACAAAAAGGTTTTGTGCTTGTCTTCCTCAGCCCTCCTTGCTGTACAGCAATGCTCTACCCGCCAGAAGTTACAGGGTTCGTCCTCCTAAGGCCCTAACCAGAAGCACCGACGCGGCTTTCGGCCCCCGTGTCTCCCGCCTGGTTCCCGCGTCTTGCTCTTGTGTCCCCTCAATGTCCGACCCCTCTGGATGCTTGTGTGATGCTCACGTTTTACTGCACCTTCCTCTTTACCCCTGTGAGGGGCTATTCAGATGGGCGCCTTGTTCAGGGTGCTGTGCAGAACTGTCAAGAGCAGCGGGGGTGGGGGGGGGGGTTAACCTGGGTTTTGCACGAGCTTCCCGGAGTGTCCCAGCTCCCCGCCCTCGGTGCGTGCTGGAGGCTTGCATGCTGCTCACGCTCATCCCAGACACGTCCCCGCACGGGTCCCTCGTTCTCGCTCCTGCGCGTCCTTCGTGCTGCCCCTCGCAACGCTGGCCTCAACCAGCGCAGCTCTGACCGTGCTCCTCTGGCGCAGGCGTTCGCGCGCGGCGGGAGCTGGCGGGGCAGTGTCTCCAGTGCCTGTGCCATAAGACATTCTCTGCCTTCCCCCCTTGTCCTCTCCCTGTCCAGTCCCTTGTCTGTATTGTGTGGGGAGAGAGAGGTGAGAATTGCTTTGAATTTGTCCCTGATCGGGAATGATGGGCTTGGGGCTATTAATGGATATAAATTTTTAAAGTGTGTATGTGCTTATATCTTGCTTGAAAGATGGACCAGACCCTTTTAATTTTTACATGAGCCCTGTGAAGTCCTGCTTGTTCTCCTGCTGAACTCTTTTCTAGTTATCTAAAAAAGCCAAATACGAAAACCTGGATAACAACTGAATAAAAACCTTCCAGGCAGAGCATAGTTGCTAATTTAACCTTAAAAGCTGTAATTCTCCTAGCTTGGAGGAAGAAGCTTTAATGAATGTTTGCAAAGCTCCTGCTCCTGTGCTTTTCTGGAGGAGGCCCTGCCATCCTCTCGCAATTTAACTGATTTGCTACTTGTGCTGCTTATTGCTACCAATCCCGTGCTGCAGATTACATCTCATTTCCCAATCTTGCCTTGCTTTCATTTGGGAAAGACAGTGATGAGGATCCGCTCATGAGGACTGCACGGGCAGCAGTGCCTCAGTGCTGTATAACATAAGACACCTAAGTATTTGTGTCAGATTTTCATTATTTAGGAGCTGAAGTGGCTGTAATTGAAAATAGTTGTAAACGTTATGGAGCACAGGCCCAAATTTTGTTGGTTTTGCCTGTGAAGTAAAGCACAGTCGTTCAGATGCACAAAGCCAATGTCACTTGATGTAAGACATAAAAAGACATGGCTTGAGACTGCTTTGGTCCCCTTTTAGTGCTGTTATGTGCTGTGAGTATAATGGTTACATTTGTACAGACCTTCAAAAAGAAATAATAAAAAATCTCAAAAACAAGGTAATTTTTTTTATTTCAACTCGTTAATAATCCCAAAACAGTCGTAAGTGCCTCTAAAAAAAGCTCCCAAGGGTCATGGGTGGCTTGGTCACAGTTTTTTGAAATACACATTTTGACAAATAGGTAGGGAATAGCTCCTAAAATCATTAAACCGGAAAGGTGGTGGCCTCCTTTCTTTTGCACCAGCAAAGAGTGAAATAAGCATGTCAGTCAAAATAACCTCTGTGCAAAGGTTATGTTTGCAACTTCCTTGCGGTGGTGGTAATGGGAAAAAATCATGTCCCAGTAAATGTCAGGTGACTGTTAACCCATGTGTGTGCTGAATGTATTGAAAAAACTTCCCTGCCATATCTGTGCTTAGGGATTTAGCTGTACAGCACATTTCATGCAATGGTCAGAGTAAAGCTGCCTTTCTGAAAGCTGTGGGAAAATAGGAGTAGTTCTAAACTTGTATGCAGGAAAAGTTTTAGTTGAGTTTCACAGATGCTGAAAGCTTTTCATTCCCATTCCCTGCTCTTGTTTCCAGAGGTTATAAAGACACATTCTCTGCCAGCAACAAGTCAGCCCTTTGACTGCTGTATCACCACTGGATATTTGCTTTTAAGGACTAATTCTTCCTTTGGCAGGAGATGAGGGCAGCAGGTGCTGTCCTAGGGATGGAATCCAACCTTTGCTAGGTCTGTCGCCTGGAATTACTGCATGTCCCAATTTTCAGATTAATACTTCAAATACCTGTTCTCTCACTTTAACTGTTCTTCCTTTTTCCGGTTGCATGTAACTGTTTTTTGTGACTAACTTCCAGCACAATTCCACGCTGCGATTCCTCTGCTGCTTCCCCTTCCCTTTCTAATCCTGTTCTCTTCTCTCTGCTCGCTGCTCTTGGGATTCTGCGGCAGCCTTCGGAGTACAGCTGCTACCTCGGTTCGGGATCCCGGGCGTCTTCGAGGGCCAGCTCTGCCCGAGCCAGTCCAGTGGTGAGCTGTTCCACTCTCCTTTTTGCTTGAGCTGTTTCATTCCTGTTCTTCAAAGTCTTTTTGTGTGCAGGGCTACCCTCCCTTGGGAGGCAGATGGCTCTGGTTTTAGTTGGGCTTGCAAGGCAGTGCTTAAAGAAGGGGAGAACTAAATGAGAAATTACAAAACTGGGGTGGGGGGAGGCATTGCCACAGGAACCTAAAGCAAAGCCACTTGTCATTTCTGCAGAAATGACAGAGGCTCAAGGCATGTTGGAGGGGTGTTGTGGAAAAGCACTAGCATTGATGCTAGTACTGCATCTGCTGTGGTTATTAATGCTAGAAAGCTCTGAATCTTACTGTGGTTATCACCAAGTTTAGTTTCTCTGCATTCAGAAGCAATTCGTTGCTGTGTTGCTGCAAGTTTGCAAAACTGGCTGTATTTCGTATTGCAAAGGACTTGTATTCCGTGGTGTTTGGATTGCAGATAACCAGGCAATGTGGAATGACTAGGAAGTGATGAGGAGGTCAATACCATGAATTGAGTGTATTCAAAATGCTTCTCTGGTCATAACATCCCATTGCCTTGGCTGCTAGCTAAGGAGCTGAAAAGCTGCAAATGTTGCTTTAAGGAGCAATTAAAACCACTGCATGGATATTCAAGAAGCCACTGCAGTGCGCAACAGGGTGAGCTGCAAGGTGCATTTTTTGAGAATTCCTTGCAATAATTACACGCAGTCTGCAGTGGTGACTTACGTTACGCCTGCACTCACGTGTCAGTGTCCCTATAGGACAGGGTGCGTCTGCTTTTAAATGACTCTTCAGGAGTTTCATCAGACACTGTGTGGCAGCTAGAGGGCTGTAAATAAATCGGTGTTTTTAATTAGTCCCTATGAGTTCTTGCAGCGTGTGCCTGTTGTTAGCAATTCTGGCCTTCAACTGTATGGCAGTTACCCCCATGGCACAAACCAACGAGAACAGGCAGGAAATCCAAGCGAGCTCTTTGAGAGCCGGGTATCTCTACTGCAACTAGCTTCCACTACGTGCTTTCCTAAGCAGAGTTGTTGGGGCAAGTTGCTTAGGGCACTAACGAAATGCAGCTTGCCCCTCTGGGAGCCATAGGGCATGTTTTGTCTTTTAATTCTCCCCTTGCATTTTGGACCACTTGGTTGTGAGCAGGTGCAGGTGGTTTGCTGGGTCAGCAGGGAGACTGGAGAGGTGCCCAGCTGGATCTGGGCTGCAAGGAGAGAGTAAGCAGTTTTTTGTTTATTATTTTTTCATCAGTGGTTTATTGCAGGGCACAAAGGGCTTCCGCTGCATTTGTGGCCTTGAGGAGAGGCGAGAGGCAACGCAGCAGTAGGTCTAAAAGACACTGCTTCAGGGACTCAACCCTGGTCTGCCCAGCTCCAGGCGTCGCCACAGAATCTCTAATGACTCTGCTGGGGGAATCCAGCATCTCTGGATTGTTTTTTCTCCCTATTTTTCCCCCTGCATTAAGCCCTGCCTTCTCATAGCAACTCGCAGGAAAAGGCAAGGCAAGCGATTCCTTCCTGATAGAGGATTCGCATCGGCTTGGTAATGTTTCCAGTTGCGTGCTCCCTCGTGGCAGGAGGATGTTGAAACGGAGCATTGCCTCCTTGGTTAGCTTGGGGGTTTAGCTCTTCCACTCACGCTGTCCGGAAGTGTCATCTGCCTGGATTTCCTAAAGGAAGGAGAGAAACCTCCTGGGGCAGCCCCGCTAACACAGCAAAGGGTCATTGCTGGGGTCTATGCACGTTTAAGCTGTTTTAATATTGCTGACTCTAACATGAATTGTTTTTGCCTTTAATAGGCCAAGGCATATGCTTTCTTGATTCTGCTTTGTAGGTGTGTTGCCATTTGTACACTTAAATCGAAGTTTATTTTTGAAATACCTGCTGGAGGGTGAAGGAAAGGGCACAGTTTGCATGGATAAGCTGAGTTTCCAGCAAGCTTGGATCACTTCAGGTTCTGACAACTTAAAAATCCATGGACTGTCATAAAAATCATACAGTGTTGTACAGTAATTGTGGACATTTTTCTTATGTACAATGATATGGAGGCAGCAACACAGCACTGAATTGCTCCCAAGCCTGGTGAAGTAGCAGGAGAAACTAAATACTGAGCCTGGAGGGCCATTCTGCCTCACAGAAGGTATAAATATTTGCTTGTCTTAGTAGTTTAAAGGCTTAACTATACCAGCATCTGGTTTACTGATTGGTTGGGATGCTGTGACTAGCCATATTTTTCCCTTGGCTGTTACCCTTGTAGTTACTGCAGATAATGCTTAACGTTAAAGCCTTGCACTTGGTATAAAATGTGGATCTAAAGATGCTTGAGAGTAGATCTCAAGCTCTTCTGACCAAATGCATGCAAATGTTGTGCCCAAGGTATTGGTGTGTTCTGGCTGAGATTTGCTTTTTTTCTTATGAATACTTGGATTTGTTTGAAGTGAACCAAATCAGCTAGGAGGGAAGGACAGCATTTGGAAGAGATTCACAACACAGAAATATTAATCCAGGGAGTTCCTGAGCAAAGGAAGACAAAGCCCTAGGAGAGGGCCCATGTTTCTGGGCTGCCGGGAGTGTTGGCAGCAGCAGGCGCAGGAAATGTGGGACTGCAGACGCTGGTGCGACGTCCTTTGTGCGGCGAGGCCAAGCGGAGCTGTGTGCAGCTTATCCTGCTCTCCCAAGAAAGGAAACAAAGGCAGCAGCAGTTTCTACGGTCACACTTAGCAGCATGCTGCAGCTTTTCTGTCTCCCCTTTACACCGAAGAGATTTCCCTTATGCTCGGGTACGAGCCAAGCCACTGATAGGGCTGGGATTAGCTCTATGTCCCTAGGAGGGAGGATTTGCATTTTGGCTGCTGCTAAGTTTGTCTAAGCAGTGAGGATCCCCCTGACAAATCCACTCGAGCCCTGGCAGTTCAACAGTGTTTGCTGATGCTGACTTTTCAAAGGCTTAATGCTAATTGCCAGTGTTCAGGTGGCTCTCGGGACTGGAAAACCACACAGGGATCCTCGGGGATACTGAGTACCCCAGCCCAGTGGATCAGGCTGATAATCTTATATTTGTAACAGCTGCTTGATGTTGGCTGCAGGGCTGCTTTTTAAGGCCTGTGGTTGCAGAAACCATTCCTTGTTCAGTACTGTCTACGGCAAGAGCTGTTCTTCGGTGTGGGCTGTTTTTCCATCGCGAAATGTGCTGTGCTGCCTCCATCCCAGGAAGGATCTCAGTTTGGTTTGTCACAGCCAGGACCTTGCTCTTCATGGGGATGTTATTCTGAGTGCATGAAGGCGGTTGGAGCCAAATGGTGATCGGTCACCCATCCACGGTGCTAAAGAGATGCCCTGTGATGGTGCTGCTGGCGGCCCCTGCTTTAGCTCGGATGCTCCAGCAGCCTCAGGAGTCAACCTGCCAGCTGGCCTGGGAGTAGAGAAATGCTTTTTGAAGCATTGTGCTAAACTGTTTTTATTATCTATGAAAATATAGGCAGTATTTTCCATATATAGGTGCTGGAGTGAAGCTCCTGGCTGCGGTGAGCCGCTGCTAGTGCCAGTGGTTTGGATGCAGAGAGCAGCCTGTTCCCTTTGCAAAAGAGCTGGACTCCTTTCTCCTTCCTCCTTATATGCTCAGGGATGAAGCGGCCAAATTATGGCCATCTCAAAAGCCAGTGAATTTATGCAAAAGGTTGCACCAAGGATATAGTGCTGTGAAACAGAGAGGTGGCTTTCAGTCTGCTTATGTTTATTCTTCATTATTGCTTGATGATATGGAAGCTAAGTATTTTTTGGACAGAACTTGCTCTAACTTCAGGTAAAACCAAAACATTTTGTGCTGAACTTTCTTCGTTTGGTTCCTTTCTGCATCGAGTACCAAAGTGCTTATAGGGGACCGGGCAAGGGTAGAAAACCTGGAGTTCCCTCTGGTGGCTGGGAGAACAATTCCTCTGAGAAAGCATGCTTGTAGAGCAGACTCAAAACCAAATAATATAGAGTAGAAAGTGAGAGAGAAACTGGCTTTTCTCCAAAGAATTTTAAATGTTAATATTGAAAAAATAATTGGTGGTGGTACTTATTTGAGGAGAATGTGTTCTTGGGGTATATAACTCATGGCACCAAATGGATGTGCCAAGTGGGGCATTGCTAAGGAAAAGAAAATATGTTGTATTGTTTGAAACCACTTGGCTTTAAAGGTTCCTGGGAGCTCTGAGCGAGGGTGCCCTCGCACCAGCTTCGGAGAAGGACTAGAAAGTGTTTGCAGTGAGTGTGCAGCAAGCTCGCCCAGCACGGATGGGAGCCAAGGCAGAGCTACAAATGCACCTCTCCGCTCCGCAGGTTTTTCCAAGGTTTTCCCCTTTATAAAAGGAAACTTTTATTTGACTATTTTTGTGCGTCATTAAAGCAATATTGAAGCTTTCTCCTTGATCTTATTAAAGCCTGAGGTTGCACATTCCTTTTAGGAAATTGCAGGATGTTCTGTGACTCATTTGCGACTAAGAAAAACAGAGGTTTTAGTTCTATCCTAAACCCAGAGTGTACATTTTTGCAAAAACCTGTGCCTGAGTTCCTGGAGATAACTTGTGGGGTGTGGGGGTGTGTGTGTGTGTATTCTAGGTTTGGCAACACACAGTGTTTGTCCTGCCACAACTTCGTGTTGACAATGGTGTCGTGTTTGGCTTGGCTACAAAGCTGCCAGAGCTGCCCCTTGGAGCAGCTGGCATGGGAATGTCAGGCTGTTTGCAAAGCTAAAGGCAGTTTACTTAGTGGGCTGAACAGAAGTACCTGCATTCAGTAGCTTTTCTTATTTTGTCCAAATTAAGAGAGTTTTTTTTAAAAAAACAAGTTTTACATTAACATCTACTTGCATTCACTATTTCCATAAATTTAAGGAACTATATTATTATACTGTTATATCTAGTGCTTTAATTCAGGTGCATTATACTTTAAAGTTTGTTTTCTTAATACTAGTCATTAGGAATTTTTTTTAGGGGATGAAATACACTGCCAGGGTGTACACTTTTTTAAGCATTTCTGGCCTTGGAAACTTGGATGTTTTGCTTAGTTCCAGAAGAGTAAAAAGTTGAAAGGATTGTTCCTATCCATAGGAAAAAAAAATCTCCCCAACTTATGTGTATCTTTCCAGTATTTACATCTTACCTTGTAATTTTGTTTTGAATGCTCAGAGCATTTCTGAGCTGCTAAATTTTTTTCCTTCCAAATGCTGTTTTGCTTTGGCCCTTGTTTGTTTTTTGTTGTTGTTTTTGAGACGAGTTTCGAAAAATCTGTCTTCCAAATGCGGTGAATTCCAGTGGATACCCAAAAGCCTCAGTGGGCAGTTTAGTGTATTTAGACTTTGAACGAGGTTCCTGATGCTTGAGGATTAGCTTGTGTAGTCTCAACCCTACTTGAATCTTTGCTTGAAGTCAGAGGTTTTTTTTTCTTACAAGCAGAAAACCTTTTTCTGAGGTTTTAAGTTTTTCTTCCCCCCCCCCCGGCCCCCCACTCTCCCACCTTAGTCTAGTAAAGTATTGATCTCTCAATTAAAGACTTGAATTAGTGCTCGTGTAGGTTTTCAATCCTTGTGTTGTTAGCTCATAGATTGAGCATCATCTGGATGTTTGAAATGTTATCATGTAGGATATGGAAAATAATATGGAAGAATATAGATAGGTCAGTTCCTCTGACTTATCTAATAAATGTTGTAATTTTTCATCAATGTATATATTCTATTTAAAACCATGTGCTACCAGGAAACGTGAGGTGGCTTGTTCAGACTTTCAGCCTAAGATGCCAGCCTGGATGCTACTGTTTTAAGTGAACCTGTTTTCTTTTGAATGGATAAAAGCTGCTAACAAAAAGTCTTTTAAAGGTTTAAAATTGCCCTTCTGATCTCTTACTGTCATCCTCTATTAGCTAATGATTTATTCTAAATATTTCTTTTGTAGATCGAGGAAAGGCCAGAGAAAGACTTTGAGAAGGTAAGAAAAATCTTACAGATTATTCTCATAACCCTAATTTCTTCACGTTCTTTTTGGAGGGGGTAAAATTCACACTGAATTTACAGAAATCTCTTATAAATTCCATTGTGGGGCAAAGCTTCAAATTATCGGAGCCTTCTACTGTTTTCAAGGCAATCAGCAGGTAAGTAGGTGACCTTCAACAGCACTTAGTTCAGCCTAAAGCAGTTTCAGCTATGTAAACCCTGGTTTGTTTAACTTTGTCTTATGCAATATTTAAAAAAAAAAAAAAAAAAAAGATGCTGCAGGATTGAAAAGCTGCCTTTTCTGTGCAGAACCCCCAGTACACTCGAACAGTTAATGAGGCTGCTGCTGCAGAGGACATAGCTATGAACGCAAGGTGAAGAACTTCAGTTATCAAAAGCATCTACACAATTTAATAGTGCAAGTTTTGAAAATGCTCTCTGGCAAGATGATTCTAGCTCTTAAAAAGTTCAGTCTTATTAATAGTCAGAAGCCAATCCATACAAACTCTTATTAGAGATACAGCAGTATTTAAGCACATCAGATCAATCTTTTGCCTTTAGCTTCCCTTGCTAGATCTTGATCTTTTGATTTACTTCCTAGATGGTTACATTCTAATCAAGTTGTGCAGTGCAGAAGTGTAAGGCTCCTCCTGGTCTGCTGCTAAGCCTTCCCTTATTTTCCTATCCATAGGAAAAAAAAATCTCCCCAGCTTATGTGTATTTTCCCAGTATTTACATCTTACATTTACATTCTATGGAGGAACAGCAGCCCGTGTTCTTCTGGGTTTGCTCTTGTCACTGGTTTGTGATGTGGCACTGGAGACTGATGGCAGTTAGGATAATATAACAGGCACAGTTTTGCTCCTGGTTGTTTTACATACCTGGATGATGACAACTGCTGTCAGGTGCTTTCCTCCTGATTTGATTTGGGACTGCCAAAGTTGCACAGGCGTGTTCCAATGATTAATGATTACAAGCCTCTTTTTGAAAACAGAGGATGTAAAACTTGCTGTTAGAAGCTGGGTTTGTTTCTGTTTTGGCTAGAGAGAAAGTTGCTGTTTTGTCTCTGTAAGTACCTTCACACTGTGCCTTATGTGTATATTTAAAAGTCTCAAAAAAGAGGTCATAACTGTTTTTAATTGTGTTTAATTTTAATTCTAGGGAGCTCGCACTGTTTCAAGTTTATCAGCAGCTACCTTAGCTTCGCTGGGTGGGACTTCTTCACGGAGAGGCAGCGGGGACACCTCCATCTCAGCTGATACAGAGGCATCTATTAGAGAAATAAAGGTGAGACATATTTCAGAACAGCATGAGTTGCTAGGAATGGTTATTTTGGCCAGTTTTATGACTTGCATTATTTTCTAAGTGGATAAGCTATAAAGTTATTTTAAAGGGGTGCTGCTTTTGTGTGTGGAAACAACAGTAAGAAGGAAGACTGATGGTGCTACCACTAATGAGAGCTGCCTCCTGCATTAGTATTAAGGAGATAGCTTCCTTCAGGGCTGTTAGTAAAAAAATAACTGGCATGTTTCTTCCTCTTGGCAGTCATGATGAAATCAATTATACTGTAAATAAATAGTGAACAGCTTTGTATATTTGTTGGCAAGCTGTGATGTACTGCAGGAAATTTTGGGTAAAGCTGTAGATGTACAGTAGCAGGTGGACTGTTGGAAACATACATCTCATATTCCTCTATGGAAAAAAAAAAGTGGTGCAAGGCTGGAAGTGATGCAAGGAGCATTGCATGCTTTCTGGATGCTAACTTGAGGGAAAGCTACCAACCTGGGAAGGGATTACTTCATAATTAATTCCCGATGCCTCATTTAGGCACATTTGAATAGTAAGTAGCTATTCAATCTGATATTCCTCCCATTGAGCAAAAATCTGGGTGGAAAATAGCTTTATTTTTATTTTTGCTAGTTTAAGAGAAAAGGAAAAAAAAAGAAAAAAAAAAAAGGTCAAAAAGAGTAGAGCTGGAATGAACTTTTAGCCCAGAAATGACGAGTGTGCTGGCTGGGATTGATCTGCTCAGCCTGTGTGGCCTTCTGTATTTATGACCCCTCAGTTTCTACAGCATCCTTCACTGTCTCACCATTTCTCTCAGGATATCTATGAGTTAAAGGACCAGATTCAGGATGTAGAAGGCAGATACATGCAGGGACTGAAAGAAATAAAGGTACTGGTTTGCTGTAGCCTGAATGTGTGATGATTAACCCCAGCTAAGTGCTGAGAGAGTCAGCGTGGGCGCTGACCTTGCATGCTCCTCTTTCGGGAGGACTCAGGAATGGTGTGAAACACTTTTCACCAGCCAGAAGGGACATCTCTCCTGGTGTCCGTTGGTTGTGGAGAGGAATGCATCTAAATGCCACCTGAAAATCTGCTGGTTACTCTTGCATGTTCTCTTTGATGTTTTGAAAAGGCAATCACCTTACTAACAATTCCAAGTTACCAGTTCAAAACAAACAAGCAAAAAGATAATCCAAGAAGCATCCCCAAACTGGAAATGAACTAAAACTTGTGGCCTACAGTGCTATGAAAAATCGAACTTGAGAAGATTGTATGTGTGTCCTTGCATTTTACTTTGGTGAGGTCCAGTCTTCATTTGGACAGTTGTGTGTGTGGAGGTGAAGGCTGCCCTCAGAGTCCTCCTCAGCTTGCAGAAACCCTTTGAGCAATTCCTTTACTTGTTGCCCAAAGAATGAGCACTCACAGCAGTACCACCCTCACAAAGTTGTAAAATAATTTTGGTGCGGCAAAATACACCCCTCAGGAAGTGAGCAGTGACATTAGCTGCATTTTTGGAAATGGTAGCCTTGAAAAGACCTAAGTAGACATCCGTGTGTATAATGCAGTGTGTATCAGCATGAACTGTTGACTGTGTTTTTGATATGCTTAATGCTGCGACTTGCGATGTTACTGCCATCTTAAGTGAGTTGTAAACGGAAAAAGAATAGTTTGGGCCTTTTTTATGAAAAGCCTGACTCTTTTTTTCCCTGATTGGTGTGTAGCAAAATAATGTTCACTGCATAGAAAACGTAGTTAGTTTTTTTTCAGTTGGTGTCCTCTAGAGTGCCTTTCGTGGTGACTTGTACCTAAGCTGCATCAGGTTTCAATGACCTTTTTTAATTCGGGCTTTGCTTTTGGTCTAGAAAAAGGTGCTTCACGTTAAGTCTGTAGTCAAGCCTTGTGATGGAACTTGTTGCTAATAAAACAAATTCTGGCATGCCAAAAGAATTGTTTAGCACCTCTCTTGAACACTTATTTGCATATACTTCCTTTCCAGCTAATTTCTATGGTTTGATTGTACAGCTCTTTTCAAATCCAGCCATTTTCTGTGGTTTGATCATAAAGCTGTTTTCAAATTCTGGTTGCTGCTGTTTGGTATTTCTCATACTCTTAACTGGGAAGTGCACTATAACATGATTTGCGTTTGGATCTAGACAAATTAATGTCCTGAAAGACAAATTTCTCTTGTTCATAGAAATATGAACTAAACTGATTCAAATCTTTTTTGCTGTCATGTCGCCACGATAGTCCCCAGTTCTCTTTATTGAACTGGTAAAAACGTTGTGCTGGTGGAAGTATATGAAACTTGCCCTGTGCTCTAGCTGTAATTCTGATATTGCTTTTACTCCAAGAGAAATTGCTTGACCTGTAAACTAAAATATTGATATGGGTGTCCTTCTTGTTTGCAAAATTGCACTGTTTTGTTTGAGAGTCTTTTGTTTCTATATTAAAATCACATGCTAAAAAGTCTGTGCAACATGGAAAATGATCCTCATTTTAGCTACTCTTGTTATAAATACCTCAGGAACTCCTGTCTTCAGGTTGAATTCATCAAAGGAGTTTTCAAGCTACTGGGAACTGTATCTTACAGAGAAAATTTATAGAGAGAGACTGGAGTATAGGGTGTGTTACAGAAACCTGATGAAAAAGAATGCATCAGAAGCTGCAGTTTTTTCATGGATAATTCCACTTCCTGAGCCAGTAGGTTTGCTTGCTCCTGTGCCCTGATGAAATTAGTGTGAGGTGGCTGCTAAAACTGCCTTAATTTAAAGCCTAGCTCATTAGGGCAATCAAAAAGAGGCAACCTGTCGGCTTCAGCAGCTTCTTGGAGCTGCCAGGGTGCAGGGGAGGCCGGGGGAGGAAGAGCACCCTGTGAAAGCAGCAGCTCCCATGGAGGAGGAAAGGACCTGTTTTATCCATCTCAAGGTGACATTCCCTGTGTGTAACCAGGAGGCTGGGGAGAGCCTAGGGAGGCATCCGCAGCACGAAACAGTTGCGGAGGTTTGCCCGGCTGAGTCCCCCCCCAAGGTCTCGTTTGGCAGAGGTTCCGACGAAGAGGTCGTAGAGGTTCCAATGTAGCTCCGACTGTGGTTGCTTCTCCTTTGCAGGACTCACTAGCAGAAGTGGAAGAAAAATACAAAAAGGCTATGGTGTCAAATGCACAGCTAGACAATGAGAAGACAAACTTCATGTACCAAGTAGACACCCTGAAGGATGCGCTGCTGGAGTTGGAAGAACAGCTGGCAGAATCCAGGAGGCAATATGAAGAAAAAAGCAAAGTACGTATATAGCTGTGGCATGCTGTGAGCAGAGCTTTGGTTTTGGTCAAACAGGTGCCTTTGAGAGGAGGCCATTAACCTTCCATTCAAGGTTTTAAGTTAATTGTTAAATAAGTAGATTGTTTGCAATGCTCTATCACTTGTCTTAACGACATCTTACATGCCTGTGTAGGTGCACAAATGGAAATCCTCCCTGCCTTCGCTTCTTCTAAAGCAGCTTCTGAGGAAATGTCTTGCATGCAAGATCAGGAGAGCCTTAGCATATTGTTTTATTCTGCACCTTTTAAGCAGATTTGGTTCCTAGTGAGTTCTGGAGGATTCCCTGTGCGGGTGGTGTTTGTTTTTCTTCTATTCCTAGAGTGTTTGCGTTGCAAAGCTCTGTTCAGAAGGCTCATAGGCAAGTGGTGTAATTAAGGCGGCTATGTGGCTGAGTATTGAACTAAGCTTTCCATGAATTCAGCATTAAGAAATGAAATGGATGCAATAATAGCTTCTTGGAAAAGAAAAATAAGGTAAAAATTGGGAGTCTTGTGGGATTGCAATTAGAAGACTAAGGGCAGCGTTTTCTTTGTGTGATTAGATGTGTTTTGTCCTTGCTTTTATGTGATGGGTATTTTCAGTCAAAATAAGCTCATCAATTATTTCATTATTTGTAGGAATTTGAGAGGGAAAAGCACGCTCACAGCATACTGCAGTTTCAGTTCATGGAAATGAAAGAAGCTTTGAAGCAGAGAGAAGAAATGCTTGCAGTAAGTAACAGCTTTGTTGGTTTTTAACAGCTTCTGTGATTGCTGTGCTCAAGGCAGTAGTTGTATAGAAGGGGGAGGTATGGAGAATCTTCTGTACTCAAAATTTACACCTCAAGAAATACGAGTTTCAAGCCAAGCACGCTGACTAACTGCAACAGTATTTATCACAAGTATTATCTGTAATTGCATTTTTTTTGTTGTCCACAAATACAAAATAAACTGCATTTTGCACAACTGTGTGTGTAGATGTGGAAAAAGAACAGGGGTTATCTTAACCTTGTTTTATGTCATCTTGTTGATAGTAATATTGCCTAAAGAAGTGTAGGTTTTTAGAGGTTAGTGACTATGACACTGTGTATGTAGATACTCTTCTACTTTAACGCCTGACTTTTTCCATCCTTTGGCATCACCTCAGTCGACTTCCTATGTTAACCTGTTACCTGCTTTCTGTCTTCTTGTTTTGCTCCTGTCCCTCAGGAAATCCAACAGCTGCAACAGAAACAGCAGAACTATGTCAGGGAAATTTCTGATCTCCAGGAGACAATAGAGTGGAAAGACAAAAAAATAGGGGTAGGACTGTGAACTCCTGATGTGTGTTCAGAATGGCACTGCGTCCTTCAGCTGATCCTGCTCTTGCAAGACCTCATGAATAAAATCCTCCCTAGTGCCTTTGCTTGATGTGGCTGTCTTGTTATATTACCTGCAAACTAGCAGATAGCAAATTTTGTCTTTGGCCAGTATGATACAATCCAAGAAAAACTTATCAGCTGGTCTGATTTCAGAAACTTGATTAATGTATTTACTGGGGTGCACCACATGCGTATGCCATATTGAGAAAGGAAGTGCTCTTTAATAAACGAAGGCTATTGAGGACACAATTCCATCAACTTGCAATTTTTGCTTGTGCAGGTTTAGTCTGTGGACTGTAAGCAAACACTGGGGTGTGATAAAGTAGTAGTAGACTTATTTATGGGCTATTGGGATGAAAGTAGTTGTTCCTCCCTTGCTCTCCCCACTCTGTACACCCCCTACCCCAAAGCCAAATAGAAACCCACTGGGGAGAGAAAAAAAAAAAAAAAAAAAAAAAAAAAAAAAAAAAAACAAAAAAAACCTGTGTGGCTTTCTTTTCTGATAATAAGCACTGAAAGACTTACCTTAATATAGGAGGAGGAAGGAAATCTGGCATGTTTTCCATGCTGATGATGTCCAATAACTTCTAGCCACTTTAAACTCAGAATGGCCAAGTTATTTGTTTGTTACCATTCTGATATTTCTATATCAGTACACAAACAAGGACTTTCACTGGCAAAATAGGCATTTGCACATGGTACATCCCAAAGTCTAAAGACAAACTATTGACAGTTTCAAATTAATTGAAGCATGCTGCATCCACGATGTAACCCAGGGAATTAACAGCCTGTTAAGATCTGCCAGGCCAACTTCCATGTTCTTCTGTTAATACACAGGATTTGCATTGTTTCTTTGAGTTACATATTGAAGTACTATGGATATGAATCAGCTTTCCTAGCAGATAAGAATGAAAAGTGCATCCTCATTTTCCTGTGTTATTGAAACCTGATGAAGGACTGGGGCCTGAATGCCTTTAATAGGAATTCCTGGGATTGAACGATTGCTGAATAAGTTGTGTACTTCTTGGATTTTAAGTTTATTGATGTATATGTGACCTCAGTCCTTTAATCTGTAAATTTTGCCTTCATACATGGCATTTTCATGAATCTCCAAATACCTTAAATCTGTTCATTCTTGTTTACACTTACTTTTCACTTGTTTCCTTTCCTTTCTTTACATCTCCTCGCCCTCTGTCTGTGTTGGAAACTCAGGCTTTAGAGAGGCAGAAAGATTTCTTTGATTCCATAAGGAGTGAGCGGGATGACCTTAGAGATGAAGTGGTTGTGCTGAAGGAGCAACTCAAGGTATGCAAGAGGAATAAAAGAGATGTGTAGCTAAAGCAGTTCTGTTCCCTCTTGTAGATTTTTGGCAGAAAGAGATTCTAGCTTGGTACTCTATTTTGATGCCACCTTCAAGTTGCCATTTTGAGCATTACCTAATGTGAACTCTGTACCTCTAATATGTGACTGTGGGCTCTCAGTACTCAATAGCTGCTTTTGTAGGAGATCCTTCTATGAGGAGCAGTGTAAATGACTCTGTTTTTTTAAAGTCTAGTTTGGTATGCTGACTGTGATGATGGCTAAATTGAGAACAACTGTAACTGTCTGGGTTCTTCTCTGACTTCCAGCCCTTTTTAATGGAATGATTGAGGCAATCACTTATGCAAAATTTCAAGAACAAGACCATCTGAGCCATCTTACACTTTTTAAGGGTTGGCTTAAAAGTTTTGCCTTTACTTTTCTGCAGAAACATGGAATAATCCCAGACTCTGAAGTAGCCACCAATGGGGAGACATCAGACATTCTCATTAATGAAGGACACCTGGATTCTTCCAAAGCTGTCCAAGGCACAACTCAGGCACTAAAGACATCAGGGGATGGGACGCTAGGTAAGTATTTTATCTGCTTTTGTATCTTTCCATCTGTCCATTCCTTCACCTTTGCTTGGAGATTGGGCATTCGTTAGTTGGACAATTAACACATCACGCTGCATGCTACTTGTTGAATCACTTCCTGTGCATTTTTCTGCTTAATAGTTATCACTCCAAGTATATCGTGCAGTTTCCTCAAAAGGAGCCTTTTGTTTAAGGAGACAAAGGATGAGAATTCAGTATTGTGTATGAGAAGTAGCAGTCATCTAGATGACTATTTAAAGCTTCAATCTGAAAATTGCCCAGGAATCATCCTGCTTTTGTTTGGTATTTTTAGCACATACCTTAAAGAAACAAACTAAAAAGCCTTCTGGCTTCATCTATAAAACCAATGTACAAATTGTTTCTTTTTATATCTGAGAACTGTAAATGTCTGCTGAACAATAGTGCTGGACACTGTTTAAAACACACTAGTACATAATTTTTTCATTCTTGGTATCTAGCAGTATTGAGCAGTTAGTATTTAAAATGTCATCATTTACTTGCTCTAAGAAGGATTAGTGCTGTTAAAGCATATGATTCTGTGAGGTGGATAGTGTCAAGGAGGAGAAATCTGGTTGGCAAAAACTTTCCTCTTGGGTAGTGACGAATGGCCACTTGATGAACTCACTTTAGTCTCCTTACACTAATGAAAGGAAATAATTGACTTTAGCTGTTGTTGCTGTTCGAAGTCACTGTGTTAGCAAATAGCAGCAGGCAGACAACTGTTGCAAGTGAAAGTTATCTTGCTTTTAGCTATTGGCTGCTGTTCCATTACTCAGTTTTTAGTGTGGAAATAGTTTGGAACAGGAAAAACAAGGTAAGGGTATATTTTTAAATGCTTTAAGTGTAACTTGCATTCTTTAGCCCTTCTGATTGTTTGTGTGGAAACAGGCACAACATAAACCCCCAAATTACCTGTTGAAACCAAGAACACTGTCTTAATACCTTAATACCTATTCCTAAGTATAAATAGGAAGAAACACTGCTTAAAAAACAAACAAACAACAAAAAAAAACCTCCCATTCCTTTTGGGTGGATAAAGCGGCTGTGAGGGGTACTCACCAAGACCCAACCATTGATGGTTATCTTCATCAGCTACATTTGCTTGCCAATCAGATTTTACTTTCAGAGTGTTTGTAGTACACACTCATGCTTGTTCTTGGTAATTAGGAATAAAATGTTACTGAATACTGCATGATTACTTCATGGCAATGGCATCAGACACTGCGTGCACAGAGTCGCACTTGGGTTAAAGTTACAGAGGATATTGCTGAGAACAAAACATCTTTACTGTTACAGTGTGATATCTGCATATCTTACTGTTAAAATGCACTGCTTGAAACAAAGTTCTCATCTATGTAAGCTGTACTCCACACGATGCCAAAGCATAAATCTTCTACTTTACAAAAACACAAACCAGCACCAGAGACTGTTCTTGCTTTGAGAGGGTGGTGGTGGTGGTGGACTTCACATATCATAAAAACCCAAGCCCTTACTAATTCAACTGCTGCTTTGCCTCACATAATTGGCAAAAGCTGATCTTTTATTAACCTGTTCTTTGATTCATTCTCTTTTGGGCTTTAAGTGGGGGAGGTGAGTGCTATGGTGGGGTCCCTTCAACTTTCTCAATGGTCTTTTAGGCAAAGCCAATGAAGTGGACATGAAAAATGAGATTTTGGAGGATGTGGGGAAAAGAGAAATCTTGCAGAATACTGAGCAGGAGGAGCACAAAGAGGAGTCTGAGGAGCAGGAAATAAAGACATTGCATGCTGATGAAAATGCAAAGGCAGAACAAATCATTGAAGAAAATGCTGCCATGTCAACAGTGATGTTAACAAACAGTAGGCGTGCAGAACAAATACAAAGCCATCCAGAACAGGCATCAGGGAATGTTTCCTCAAATGACAATAGTGATGCAGATGATTTGAGAAAGGAGAGGGAATCGGCAGGCAGTCACATAGAAGCCCAACAGCCTGTTGGTGAGGAAGCTGAACACAGTGACTTAAATCAAAGGAAAAATCAGAAGACAGAGGTGGGCGCAGAGTCAGGTCAGGTTTTTGAGACTCCTCAGGAAGTGCCCAGTGATTTAGGCGTAGAATGTGAATTAGAAGAAGCTGCAGCAGAGCAGAAGGGAGGGGATTTGGGAGCTAGCAATGCAGTGGGTGGTAATGAAGCTGCTATTAGGAGTAACAGCAGTGAGCTGGTTTCTGGTCAGTCAGGCCTTCCTAAGGTTGCAGCAGTGGGTTCATTTAGCCAAGAGCACAGTGTAGAGAATCACACCAAGGGACTCCATCACTCAGAAGAAAACACTGATGAGAAAGTTAGGAATGCCTTGGAAGAGTGTACTGATGGGAGAACTGATGGAAGTAGTACAGCCAAAGAAGAAAATGAGATTGGAAGGACAGCTGAAGGTCAGGCCAAGAAACCAGAGTCTAGGGGTATGGAGGGGAAAGAGTCATGTGAAAGTGGTGCTACAGGAGCTGTGAGTGAAGGGGAAGATGGAGATCAGACACAAATTGGACCAATTTCTTCAGAGGATGGTCCCATCGTATTAGAGGAAGGAAAAATGCAAGTTAAGACAGAGCATGAAAAGGCTGTGCATGAGAAGGATGGGCAGGAGGAAGTATTGATGAACCATGCAGAAGCATGTTCAGGCCCTGAAGGAATATTCAAGCAGGAGGGAAGCAGTGTAGACCCAAGTCCTTCAGATTGTGACAGTGAGGAAGCAGAAGCAGAAATACAGGATGAGTCTGGAGAAAGAAAGGAAGATAAAACTGAAAGGGTGGAAGATTTAAAACCAAACATAGAAATTGAAACAGCTCCATGTATTGAGGAAACTACTTGTGATATGGTGGGAGAGAAGAGTATTTCTTTAGAAGCTGAAAATCACAACACAGTTAAACAAGAGGAAGGCGAATCTAGGCCGAAGTCAACTGAAGGTCTTTGTGTAACTACTGGAAACAAAGTTGATGAAGAAGCACTGAAAGAATCCAAGAAACAGCTGAAGCTTCCAGATGGTGGATTTGCGTCTGAGCAAGATGCAGATAGTTCTTTACAGGAAACTAGCAAACCATTGCAGCACTTTATTCAAGAGAGCTCAAAAGCCAAAGAACAAACTCCAGACCTAGAAAATGTACATGAATGTACAGAAAAGGATCAAGATAATCAGAAGGTTCAAGGGACTGAAGAGGACAAAAATCAGGGAATAGAAGAGCAGGGTGAGGCCAAGGAAGCTTTAGCAGAGGACAAGGTAGAGACTCTTGCACAGAGAGCTGAGCTGGATGAAAATGTTGCTGAAGAAGTTAAATTGGAGAGTCGAGCAGAGGGAGGAGTGGAAAATGATAGTGATGCATTTGATTTTGATGAGGAATCAACACAGATATTGGAAACTGATGAAAAATGTAGTAGAGAGAAGGCTGATACCCAGAAAGGGGAAGGAGCAGGTGCGCATGGTGTGATCAGGGAAGTTGCCTCATGTGGTGAAACTGGAGAAGGCCAAGACAGCATAGACATCAAAAACACATCAACTGAAGATGACAGCCTGCAGCATAAAAAAGAGGGTGAGACAGAAGAAATAAGGCATTTGGAAGGGAAAGGATCTTTACAGAAAACTGATGAGAAGGCTGATGCGTTGGAAGTCAGCAGCGAAGCATCAGACTCCAACGATCTGGAAAAAACAGCAGACGAAAATGTTTCGGAACAGGATTTGGAAGGGGGTGGCAATGACAGGGATGAAAGCAAAGAAGATTCACAAGGTGGTAGGAAGGGTAAGGGTAAGTCAAAAGATGACTGCACAATATCATGAGTTCAGAGTCTCAGATGAAGTTAGCTACGTGCCATTGGTCCAGCTTCAGTACAGAAGCACGCACTTTGCACAATAAATCAGATTTTAGGAATACGCTAAGCGCTCTTTCTCTGTAGGTAAAGCTCACCTAAGAAATGTTGGGTTACATAAGTGGTAAGGATGCATGTTTTAAGTTATTTCCTGCCGTACTTGGCCACCAGAAATCACACGTATAGGTTTGAGTTTGCTCTCCTAGATTAAATGTTTATCACCGAAAGAGTGAGCTTCACAAATGGATTATTTGCACTGTCTTGCAAGTACTGCTGGTGTGGATAACTGCTACTGAGAACCTTTCATATAAACTCCTACTTTCTTACCTAAAATTAAGGTAGATGTCTTGAATGTATTGTGAACATTAGATCTGCAGTTAAGTACAGTAATGCCTCATCAAGGAACTCAGAACTGTTGCAACACTGTGGTCTAATGTTGAAAATTGTTTATGATTGATTAAAGCCAAGGAACCAATTTTTTAACTATGCAAAAAGGTTAATCTCATTCCATTGTATTATGTGTCTGATACAGATGTATTCCAATATGCAGTATACCAGAAGAGCTGCCAAAACATAGTTAGGTCACTGTGAATCTGCTTAGTCTGCACACTTTGAAGGAACAATATCCAATTTGGAGAATTTGCAGCATACAGGTCCTAGTCTGCTGAAAGGAATATATATATATGTTTACTTAATGTAGGCACTTTGCACCGCAGTAAGCCTTTAATGCCATGTCTCACATGGTGTTTTTTTTTCCTAAGAAAGTGTTAGTACACACTATGCTGTGTGCTTAGGTTTGCAATCAAGTACTGTCTAGCTACAAACATATAAAATACCTATTTTTTTCTTGGAAGATTTTAAGTTGTATTTCCTTACAGCATTATATGTTTTCACAAAACTTGTTTTTGAAAGATTTCTTTTAAATTCTCAAAAAATCTTTCCTCTTCCTTTTTTGGGAAAGAAGATAATTTTGGATGTCTTAATTTTTACTGGATGTCAGACCAAATCTATCCTGTCTCTATCCTGGCCTCCATGCCTTTTTGAAAAGCTGGATTGTTTCAAAATGCTGGCGTAAATTAGACACTTCAATTCTTTGGTATATGTTGTCCTGCATCTTTTATACTGCTGGGGAGGAAGTGTGTTGCATAAGGAAAAATTATTTTAAAGTTGTTTTAAGCGATTAATATCAGAAGGGAATGCAACTGAAGAACTGGGAGGAGCCTATAGCAAAGATGTATTTGTACGAATGTTACAAAGTGGGAGTGCAAACAAAATATGAAGATGTATATCAAAATGTACTGAGCTGTATATAATTGAAATAAACTTATTTTATACTTTAAATTGTCTGTCCAGAGCACTGTTTACGAACCTCCATAAATATTTAAAGACATTTGTATTATTTCATAAATATTTTTCTTAGAAGCGTAGTGCATAAGGATTCTTTTGCTACCATTAGGGACTGAAAGTTACTGGGTCTGCAGCTTTCTTCGCAGTGATGCTGGTTACTTTGTGCTACAGAGCTGGTAGGGGGCCCTTGCTATGAAAGGGCAGGGTCCGTGTTTGAGGACCTTGAATGAGATGGCACCAGTTACTGTAAACTTCTGATTTTGATATGGCTTCTTTCCAGCTTACAGCAGCCTCTGTATGGTTTCTGTAAGTATGAGCCCATGTTTACATTAAGGGTTTATACGAAGTGCTGATCTAAACTATGAGAGAACTCTGAAACATTGCTCACTGTGCAGCACTTCTGAAGTAAATATTTGTCTTTGCCAGACTCACCACTGTATTTGAAATGTGTCTACATTTAAATCTGGCATGCACTGAAATACAATGAAACATGCTTGCCAGGTTTTAGCCATGCTTGCAGATGGATTTATAAGCAACTCATAGTTGAAAACACCTTTCAAAGCCAAGTTGGAGGAAGGGAGGTAATGACAACTTGAGCAGCAGCTGTTGGTGTCTTCTGCAGCTGGGTGACCACCATGAAGGAGAAGGTCTTGGGGTTCTCCAGCTCTTGCTTGGCTATATGCACAAATATGCAAAGGGAATTTCTACGTGTTATCTTCAAAATATAACAACTCATATCTTACGTGGCAGCTGGCATATGATTGAAATGTGTACTCTTATGGAGAGTGGGGAGGGCTTGGTGCTGCTGAAATTTTATTATTTTATTGGTGTTATTTTACTATTACTGTGGTGATTTTTATGTGCCTATAAAATGCATGTGTTGGTAAGTTAGCCCCTTTCGCAGTTTCCCTCTAATATCTTAAGAAATAAAAGAGAAGCTTTAATTTGTCCCTCTTGTTGCTTTTGGCTTTCACAGAAAGCAAAATTGCAAATTCACAGCCCTTTACCAAAGTCCATTGTGAAGCAAGAAACAGACATGTAGACGGCTGCCCCCTTCCTTGTTTCCCTTTCGCATGGGGCAGTCCGCTGCGGCAGGGAGCACTGCTCCACGCGGCAGATGCGGATGGGGGCTGTTTTAGGTGCTGACCCTGCAAGAGGAAGCCTAAGGAGCAGCTGGGGAGACCGAGCAGGGTCTCAGAGCGAGAGCGCTGCATTTGCAGGAGCCAGTGTCCGAGCTTCTCGCGTTGGCGCGTTCCCAGGTTCCCTCGCATACAGAGGAGCAGGGAGTAGGTGGGAAAGCGCGTTGCTGAAGTCCAAATTAAGAGGGAGATGAGTTTCACACCCTAATTATTCATTCTAATTGCAGGATTGTCCTGTGTGAAATAGGGATAATGACTGTTTTACATGAGAAGCATCATTAGCTTCTCCGCGTGGTAATTCGGTAGGTTGCGCGTTTCCGCTCGTGGCTGTGGGACTCCTCAGCTCCTCAGTTTGTTGGGAAAATGCCTTCTTTTTAAGTATAAAAGCAAGGAGGCTTTGCAGAGATGGAGGTTTTGACAAACTGATCTTTTTTTCCCCTGTGGTCTGGCAAGCCCTCCTGCAGATGCTCTTTTGTATTGGTTCTTCCTATTTCTCAGGAGCCTCTCTATCTCTGCTGACATGATCCTCAAGCTTGTCTCCAGTTTGGACATGTGTGACCTTTCTTTTACTCTTTGCTTTCCTAGCTTTCTTCATTGGCCGCCTCTTCCTTATCTTTCACTGTTTAGCAGAATTTCTGCTCTCAACGTCTCTTCCTAGCTGCTGTATATAGTTATGTGAAACTGTTTTATTGTTTTGCAGCATTTTAGACTGGAAAATTTTTGTTTTGTCTCCAAAGTTTACAAAATGTGGACTTTTTTTTTCCCATGCCAATGCTCAGCTGAAACCATGTTGGGTGTTTTACAAATGTCTCAAAAACAACTCTAGGACCTGCTGTTCAAAACAAATGCGTAGGACTGCTGAACTGCAGTGTCCCTGTAAGAGCTATTTGGGTATCAGAAACCAAGGTAAAGGGTTTGGAAACCCTGTGTGCACAGGAGGGGAGTGATGTACCATGTTATTGCTAGCTAATGGACTAGAGCCCTCCATCGTTGCAGAGGGTCTTTCAGTGGGAAACTTTGCTTTCCCTACACTTAAATTGAATTAACGCTCTTTATTCTCCAAAGTGTGTGTGGACAAGAAAAAAAGGAGCAGACCACAAGACTCTGGCCTGTTCAGAATTTAACAGTGAAGGAGGACTACGATATTTAAAGGTTTTCAAAAATTCAGACTTAGTCCCACAATATGAAAGTTCTTATGACCCTAAGACTTTAGCTGGTTTAAAACAACCCCAAAACTCTCTTGCTGGCAAGGGGGATGGATGAGATAAAACCACAAGAAACGTGCAGCGTAAATGTGTGTGGTAAGAGCTGAGGTCCAGTGTGTTTTAAAAGAGTAATGAATGCTGTGCTGTTGGGGTACCTGAGCAAACTGAGGTAATAAATTAATATGGGAAAATAACTTTATAGTGATGTGATGATTTCAATGTGTTTCATACAGTGCCAAGTAAAATGCTTTCACATTTTGTATTGAGGAACAGGGACTTAAAAACATCATTTATTTGCTCATTTCCATATCTTTTTTCCAGTTGTCTCAATCTTGTAGGGTGTACTTAATACACGCCATGTACACATATGTGCTGATCTCTAGTGCTTCCAAGTTCAGGTCTAACCTAACACTTGTCCTAGTTTGCCTGTCACCTCTTGGATGTTTGACTGGGAGAATTTGCTATGAAGGATTAAAGAGTATATTAAAGAGTAAATATTTTACCAGGCTGCTGCTTTTAAAACAAACAAAGATATCAACATGGGCAAATCTCTTACTAAGATCATAAGGGTGGAGTTGTTATAAAGTGTCACTGCCTCAGTGTTGAATAAAAGAAGTGCAAATGTCAAGAACGCGCTTAGTTCCGATTCTAGGTGTTGACAGTGTTTTCATCATGTTGAACTGTAAAGATCTGTGAGCTTTTGTGTTGCAGTTGTGTTTGACCCTAGAGTTGTTGCATGCTAACCTAACGTAGAAGATTAGCCCCTTTGCATGCAGCGGGGCGCTGCGCGGCCGTGACCAGCATGTCCTGAGAGTGGCCTAACCTCCCCCGGCTGCAACCCCCTCCCCGTCCCGTCTCGGTACGTGCCTAACTTGATCCGCAGTTTTGCTAACCCTATGTCCCTCCTGCGTAAGATTGCCTCTGAAACATGCAGCTGAACGGCACCCGCGCTGAACTCTCAGTTTTCTCTTTCAGACAGGCTGAGAAAGCTCATTGACGAACGGGAATCCTTGCTAGAGCAGGTAATTGCAGGAAAACGGGAATGCTGAGTGTTTGCTGAATCTGTAAGAGTAGCAGAGGCGCAGAGAAGCTGTGTGCTGCTCACCCACAGTGTAGGATAGCTGTGTGCTGGCTTGTCCTTGCTGGGGATTATTGCAGGGCTTGTCATTTTACTATTCCAAGGGAGCTGTCTTCCTGTGCACTAACTTAGGATACAATGCAAGAAAGATCTGACCCAGTGCACTTCCCTTTGCAAGGTGGTCAGTGCTCCAAGTATTGCAAATTGCTGTCCTGTGCCCCCTAAAACTCCTCCATGTGCATGTATTTCTGAAAAAATATGCAAGGAAAAAATAAATATGGTCCAGATGTAAGAGCAGCAAATTTTATCTACAAGCATAAGCCTTCATATATGGGCAATAGGAAGCTCACCAAGAAATGCTGGAGAGAGTAGATTGCTAAATAGTTAAAATAATAATTGCTGGTCCCATGATACTCTATAGCAGATAAAATGTTTACGAAAAACTTCAGTTATCTGTTTCTCTTCAGGGACTGTAGACTTTTAAGAAAGTTACCATTTATGAAGTAGATTCTTGCGCTTGAGACTTAATGCACAACCAGACGCAGTCTTGTTTTTTAAGAATGTTTTATTGAATATGCCCATAGTATATTTATTGCCTCTCTGTAAAACATTTTTTTCTTTCACTTGTTACTTTTAGTCCAGAATTTATGCATAAGTGTCCCTGAACATAGGGTAAATCATTTGCCAAAAAAAAAAAAAATTATTCTGTGACAAAAGTTTTTGAGGATTTTAAGTATTTACCACAGTTTTTACCTGTTTTCCAGCATGTCGAATTTATTGGAATTTATGCTAGCATGCAGAATTTATTGGTGTCATTTTTTGAAGACAGAAAATAACTAACTGTTTTGGGTGTTTCAGATCAAAAAATTAAAGGGACAACTGGAAGAAAAACAAAGGAATGGCAAGATGGAGAGTACACAGCCTGAAGATGAAGTTCTGGAAAACGGGACAGACATGCACATGATTGACCTTCAAAGTGAGCTGCATTTTGATTTTAAGAGACCTTGTGTGTCCTGCATGTGAATGAGACAATCTATCTGTAGGCGGAATACGTGGCTCTAAGCAAAAGTGAGTCTTTAATTCTCAGGGAGCTTCCAGTTGAGAGCTTTCCATGCACCTCTGCTAGAGGTGAGAGCAAGATGATCCTTTATTTGGACAAGTTTCCAAGTGTGGACTTATCCCTGATGCTCCCAGGAGAGCCCCAGGACAGGAGTCCTGTCACACCTGGTTAATTCTGCTTTCAGAGTGTCCTGGGAGAGACCGTGAACAGCTCGGGGCCGGGAGCGGGTTTAGCTGCCAGCTTTGATGTGGAAGGAAACTTTTTACCAAGGCAATGCACTTCCTCCACTGCTGGTGCCCTTTAAGTAGATGACCATCAGAAGTTTGATAGACTTGTTAGACTCTTGTCTAGACTTTTCCTGACATCTCTGATAAATCTGCAATTTTTTCAGGAGATGCCAACAGGCAGATCAGTGATCTCAAATTTAAACTAGCAAAGTCTGAGCAAGAGATAACGGCACTGGAGCAGAATGTAAGTTTTTTGTTTCATTCAAATTGTGTAGGCACTGTGTGAAGGCAAAGCACAATATGTATTTTGTTACAGGATAAATCTTGATTACTGTGATTTCCCTTAAAATAAAACTAAGTAGAGCATCAGGCCTCTACCTCCTAAGTCAAAAAGCTAAACTGCTTTTATTTCATCTGCAGGGAATAATGAACACAGTATTCACCTTTACTGAACAAAAAAATTAAAGACAAAAGTGTATTAAATACCCTACAAATTCTTCAGAATGTTCTTATGCCTAGCTGCCTGCAACTCATAAATGGCTCCTTACATTTAATGCATATATGGATTGTACATAAGGTTGTTCACATACTTTGTTCCTGTCCCAAGCATGCCAGCACTGCTGCTGCTGATATAAATGATGTCAATACTTAAGTCAATGGACTGTATTTTTTATTGTCAGAAGCCTATTATATATATAGGTATAAGCAAAAGGTCTGGAGTAAGTAATCAGAGCCAAACTTCTTCTGCATATTTTTTTCCCCTCAAAATATGTCCTTAATTTAAAAAGTCTAGCAACTCTTGCTATTACTAAACTGTCAGTGTAAGAAGAAATCTTCAGAGTAATACCTTGTACAACTTGTATTTGCAAAATTTCCTTTCACTTTAGGTAATACGACTGGAAGGTCAAGTAGCCCGATATAAAACTGCTGCTGAAAATGCTGAAAGAGTAGAAGATGAACTAAAAGCCGAGAAACGCAAGCTCCAGAGAGAGGTAACTCTAACTTGTCATAGGCTGCCAGCAGTTAGTTGCACCATGAAGGGGGAGGCCTGGCTCTGTGCATTTTAGGGTAGACAATACTGTTCTTGATAGAGCAAAGAATAAAAGTCTGTTTTTTTAAATTATTACTATTGTCTTTGTCTGCTGACCTGAACAGACTTTTAGCACTCAAACTGGAGTCATGTTCACAGCTGTGAACTCCCACTGCGGTTTTTCATTCCCTGCTGATTTTTTTCATGCCTTGCTTTGTACCAGAGTTGGTTCTCTGGAGCAAACCCAAGTACTTCTTGTACAATCTTAATCCAGAAGCCGTCTTCAGATGCTTCCTTCGCACGGTATTTTACAGCTATGAAGTGTAAATGTTCAACTGGTTCCTGGTCTGTTGAGCTGAGTAATTTCTGTCTGTGCTTTGCTATCCTTGTCAGGCATGTGTCAGTGAGCAGATATTCCTGAGCCTCTGTACCCCTTAAGTCAAGGCAGACTCCAAGCCATATGTCCAGTGCTCTGTAAATAGCTCGCATTCCTGGCACTGCACTTAGAAAATATCTTTGTGTGGCCTTCGGAACAGGAGCACAGGCAGTTACGCAATGCTCACTGTTAACTCTGTTAATGAGCATTTGCAGCTACTTTATCTTGAGAGGAAATTCCAGCAATAGGGAAATCTGATAGGTTTAGTTTTGATAAACACAAGTGCTGCTTTATCTTTGGAAAGGAAAGCTGCTTCAGAAATTACTCTGTTTCTTTTCCTGCTTTCTTCCTTCAGCTTCGTTCAGCCTTGGATAAAACCGAAGAGCTGGAAGTCAGCAACGGCCATCTAGTAAAACGCTTGGAGAAGATGAAGGCCAACCGGAGTGCTTTACTGTCTCAGCAATAAGCGCCGCCTTTCCCTGGGAACTACTACTTGACAGAACGAGAACAACGTCGCGGATGCTGCTTTTGCCTTTCGCTCCTTTGGGCCGCTTCTTGTCATGCCTTCTGAGAACAGACAAGCCTCACGTTCGCTACGTGCCACCCAGCCGTGGTTCCCTCGATGCAGATTCAAACCTCCTGCACTGTATTCCTAGGAGTAGCTGATCCAAACGGCTGTGCCTGCGGGCGCTCTTCTACGCGGTACTTTGGGTACATTTGAAGTACGATATCCATGTCCAAGCACATACGGCGTCGTGCGAGTTCTCCATCCAGAAGGCACAGCAGCCTTTTACTGCCGTTTAAAACGGCGTTCAAAGAAAACGTTTTAACTAGACTGGAATTTTGTGTTTTGCTGAGAATTAGGAAAAAAAAACACTAAGTTTTGGACTTTCTCATGACAGTACCTGCCGTTTAGTGACTACAGTAGAGTTATTCATATTAGGCTTTTCATTTACAAATCACTGTGGAACCACAAGCCATTACAAAGCAAAACTCCTTCAGTGGAAACCATGGAAGAAGATGGTCTTGGAAGCAAAAGTGACCTTAAATGACTTTGCCAATAAAACAAAGGTGTTTGGAGGGATTTTTGCACCAGTTCAATCATAAGACTGTTTTATTTCAGGGTAAATAGGCAATAGCTCCATTAAGTTACATGTTTTATTTGTATTATTTAATCCCTGTTCTTGGAATTAAAGCAAATTACTTTTAAAGGATGTAAAGTTGCAGTAATAAACCAGCAGAAGGCCATGTTTTAAAAATGGTGGATTTTGCACTTACATCACCGCACTTGTCAAAGCAAGTGCTGTTTATTTGAACACAGTACATGTTGGGTTTTTTACATCAGAAACTATCTACTAGTCCAGGAAGTGTTAGGAAACAATGTCTCTACAAAATACAGTTAAAAAGGTAACTGATAAGTAAAGAAGCACTTTATAAAATACTGCTACCTATGTTTTTCTACAAATGCAGATACAGCAAATAATTTTGGTTTAAAGTCCTTGAAAAGGTTTTCCACTTTTCATGAAAAAGAACACAACCAACTGAAGCATTACAAGCAGTTTATCTATTAATACACAACTAGCACTACAGCTCTGGTTTATAGGAAATGATTCTGAATGTACTACTCAAAAATAGCAGTTATTAGAAGAAGAAAGCCTTCTCTTTCCCTCCAGCCCTAACAGCAAGCTTGCTAGAATTGTAGATAACCAACCCCTTAAAAATCTGTTCACACTGTAAAATAGCATATCCTGTTTGACAGGGGTAATTTTCTGTTGATGTTTTCTGCCTCAATAGATATAACACTATTAAACCAAATCCAGACTGAGGAGAGCGTTTCTTCTGTATCTGGTCTTTGGACGTTCTGGTCCAGATCTTTCCCTAGCCTCTTCCTCATAGATTAGAGGTTAGGTTATAAAACGCTGCTATTTTCAAAGGGGATTGTCGGTCTCTTCTCAGAGCACCTCCACAAATTAAGTGAACAGTGAACCAAAACCAGTAACTGAATGTGTTTCTGTGGTTTGGCTAGAAGAAAACACCTTTCTTTTCATCTCTTCTGAATGCGCCCTGATCCTTAGGAGTGAAGTACTGAAATTAAGAGAAAAGGATGAAGATGTTTTTCATGACCCTGGGGAAATAAGTATGTACTTGTTGATCAAATGTTAGTGGGACATGAGGATTAAAGGAATTATTTAGATGAAATTTCCACATTAGCTAGGGTTGGGGCTTTTATTTTTTTGCTTTTATTTTTATTTATTTTTTTTTTTTTTGAGAGGAACATTCAGGTGTAGAGCCAGGGTTCTTGTGGAATACCTCAAAATAGTTGTGGATACCAATTTACAATTTTCTGTGGTTGACTTGTGTAATTTCTGGTGTACAAAGCCTTTAGGGCCTCCAAAATGAATGAAGAGTTTTTAAAAACTAAAATAAACATGTTCAGTGCAACATTTTATTAATTGATAAGGTGTGTGATTGCCACTGGACATCTTTTGGTTTAATGCAGTCTTTTATCTTTTCCTGTCAAGAATGTACAACAACAGGCCTTTGAATGGTAATTAATAGCACATGCTGCAATCCTTTTAATTGAACTCCATAGGGGAGGGTCTCTGACACTGACCTGCTGCCTCTGTGAGCCCCAGTGAGGGGGTGGCAGCTCTGCGAGGAACCAGCACGAGTTCTCCTACACTTTGTATTTAAAATGGCCAGCCTTTGGTTTACTTTCAAGTGTTAAATAACTTTGTTGTTTTGGAAGTGGAATGTTACCCCTTTTTTTTTTTTAATTATTGTTTCTAAAAAAGAAACAAATATGCTAGGAGCCGTGGAGACCCGAGTGTGGAACTGGAAATCCATGAGCAGAACTCGCCAATAAAAATGTTGCTTGTTTGGGTGGTTTTTACAGCGTGGTCTGTTGTGACAATGTTGTTGGGGAAAATGCGGGTTTTGGGGTGGTACTGCTGTAACAGGCTTATTTTCCTTTTTAATATATTACTGTGGAGGCACATGCTCAAGTGGTGCATTTTCCTCCTTGGAAAATGTGCAAGTGCGAGGGTTCGTGCGACTCCTTATCCCTTTTTTAAAGGCAGGCTGCACTTGGAACAAGAGGCGGGTTGTTTTAAGGGAAGTGCGGTTTGGGGGACACCTATTCGGTTTGCCAGTCAGTCTTAAAAAAAAAAAGAAAAAAACCAGCCTTTATACCTAAGGCAAGTAACGTGTTAGTGAAAATGGGCAGCTGGCAGCGTCCTGTCCCACCGGAGGGCCATAAGGCGCCGCCGCCTTCGAGCCCCAACGGTCACCAGGTGTGCGCCCTAACGGCCGCCGCGTGCCCGGGCGCAGGCGCTGGCCAATCACGCGCTCCGCGGCTCCCCGCGCGGCCAATGGGCAGCAGGCGGCGGTTGGCGGCCGTTGGGTGTGGCCGTTGCGCGCGGGTTGCTGAGGTGGGAGCGGCGGCCCCGCGGGCGCAGGAGGGCGCCTGCTGGTATTCCTGCTGCCGACAGGGTGTCGCGCTGCCTTCGTTGCCCCGAGCTTCTGTCCTTCCCCCCAGGGTGGAAGCTGCTCTAGCACTGGCGTCGTTCCTCGGCCCTGTGTGTGCTCTCTAGGCCTCGGCTGCTGGCGGGGCACACGGGCTGTGACTGTTACGTACGTATAATACGCATATAAAGCTACTTTGCTTCTTGTTCTTTGATCTGGCTTTAAGGATAAAGCGACAAAAATCACTTAAACGTGATGATATCATGTAATCCATATTTGTGGAAGTGTGTTTTGGCAGCATCCTATTAGCACAGTTAGGTAAAGTTAGTGTTGTAAAGGAGGTACATTTTTAAGGCAAATAAATTGCAGAAGCATGTAAGCAGGGAATTCGTGATAAAGGTTTTTTTTTGGGGGGGGGGGCAGGGAGTCTTAGACGTCCCTTTATAGCTTTCTTAAATAATGTGAATCATCTCCATTAAGTTCCATTGCTTCCGTTAATTGCTTTTTTCAGGTGATTCCTAGTAGAGGAGCATACGTTGATTCAAATCTGATTTTTTTGTTTTGTTTTGTTTGTCCTTCAGGCTCTGTTATTTTAAAGTCAATTCTCCAAAATTTTTGGTGTGTATAGGAGGCTGTTAGAGAACAGTTTGCTGTAATTTATAATTTTAAAACTTCATTTCAATAGTCTGGAGAAAAAAAAAAAAAGCCTGATTGAGAGAAAAATACCTAACATCTCGCTTTATACCCTTTTCTGACTAAAATCTTGGGAAGGCAAATAACAGGCAGTCATAAGGAATAATATTATTTGCCATCCCTATATGCTTTTTGTCTGCTTTTCGTTTGTGTCTGGTATGTCTTTAAACTAGTTTTGTTGCAAGTCTAGAGCAAAGAAAAGTTTTGATGTGCTGTCACCTTTCTTTTGCTGTGGAAAAAAGTTCTCTGATGCAAGAAGTGATTTTCCTATTTTCTTCAGTGTCTGATGCTTTGCAATTGTAAAGTTTCTCAGGTTCCATGCTAAACAACCATAGCTTCTTGTATCTCCCATATATGAAGAATATGCTTTTCTCTCTCTCTTTTTTTTTTTTTGTTTGTTTGTTTTCTTCTGTTTCACCATCCAAAATGCGGAGGGCTTTTACTTCTTGTGGTGCACAGAGCTCTCTCTCACAGATCTCTCTGTCTCCTAAGAACTAAAAACTCTTGGGGTTCTATATGGAGAAGAAAAAAACAAAGCGGGGGGGGAAAAAGAAGAAAGCACATTCTGTGTGCTGTCAGGAAATTAGTGTATAACATAAATAGAACATAAAAACACTGCTGTGTATCAGCTCTGATTTTGATGATTCAACCAAGAAATCATTAAGAGGTTGGAAACTTTTCCCAAAGCTTTAAGAAAACAGAATTGGTTGCTCTCTGAGGACACCTTTACTCCTTTAATTAAAATCAATCATGAAAGAATGGCAACTTTTAAGAGGCTTGCTTGGGCTGTTAGACTTCCTTTGAGAGCATACCATGTAGTTCCTAGCTTCTGAACTAGAATGCAGCAGTTTAGATACTTAAAGATAATTAAATAAACAGAAATTATTTTTAGGCAGTTGCTGGGTTGGGCGGTTGGGTACATGACAGAGTAACTTGAACTTTTTAAATTTGTATTAAGGTGAAAAAAAATGATAGAAAAAGACCTGCAGGTGACTTTGAATGTTTGCCGTGAACTTGAGTTAATTTTTTTTGTGTGGACTACCTGCAGAAGTATTTACACCATGGAACTGGAAAAGAACAGTGGCGTTAAAAGCAAAACGGAGCTCTTCGTTCAGACCTCCCATCTTCTCTCCTATTCTGAGAAAGTTGAGCACACCGTCATCAGAGACCTGGCAGCAGAAGTTAACTGCTCTGGTTTTGGCCAGGCATGTTCCGTAAACGTCTCAGAATTAAAGTTGTCAGAGGAAAGTTTACCCTATTTAGCTTCATCTTTAGATGCAGATCTTGAAATGTATAATGAAGAGAGAGCCACAATTTGCTGTGCATGTGGATATAAAAGGGAGAAAGAGGCTGGTATGCCAGGACGAGCATGCAACGATACGCATTTTCTTTGCAGGGTTGGTGATGATTACAGACAAAGTGATTTAAGTGAGGATTCACAACTGGAGTATGTCAGTGGTGACGAGCAAGATTATTATGCTAGGAATAGCTCAAGCGAGTTCTGTAAGCAAGTGAAAACTGTAGGAATCAAAACTTTACAATTAGTAGATCCTGTTCGTGAAGTTTCAGGGAATGGGGTCGGAATGGAGCGAGATTTTGTTAACATACTGGAAGATTGTTCTACCTGTAAATACTGCATAGAAGCAGCTGTGCCTGAACTTTCCCAAGAGCTTCAGGACTGTCTGTCCCTGCCAGTGTGCAAAGATGTGAGTTGTGATTGTGAAGAAGAGCAAACAGAGTATCATAGTGTTCTTTATGAAAATACACTTGAAAATCATACTTGTGGGAGTGGAGAAAGGACTTATCCGAATGTGTTTGCACATGGCAATTCAGAAAATGAAAAGATGAAAGACGGTTCTTTGATTTATGGCACGCAGTCCACTGAAATGGCTGTAAATGAAAAGACAGTGGAAAAAAAGGATAGACAGGTTCACAGCATCGCTGTGAAGCAAGAAGGGTTTCCTGCAATAGCCACACAATTTTGCAGAAGTGCAGGTGAGACTAACCCTCACAGATGTGATGAATCCATCGTGTGTGCACTCGGTACTGGCTGTGTTGGCTGTTCTCAGCAGGGTGCTGAAACCCAGTGTCTGGTCACTGAAATTCATGCTAGAGAAAATCCCTTGTTCGGGCTGGAAGTTGTGGACAAATCTGGTAGTAACATGAGGTATCTGAACGCAGAACTGAAGCCGCTTGCAAACTTGGATAGTGTTACTAGTGACTCTAAAGTTACCGTTAACCAGACTGTTGATGCAAGTTCTGATTTTAGAGCTTGCTTTACAACCAGTAGAGCTACCAGTGCCCAGGTTTGTCTGGTCACCAGGGCTGTTAACACAGATATAACAATGATGAACAAGTCCAGACCTGTGGAATGGCGCCGTGAAGTCTGTGCAGATGTTGCTTGCAATACTGAGTGGTCCTGGGTATCTGGTAGTACAGAAGAAACTTGGCCACAGTTTGCTGACAAATTGAGAAAACATTTAGATGGCAATACTGCAGCAGCTGAGACTTCACAAATTCAGGTAACTTTAAAATATGGTTATTTTGATTTATAAAGCTTTCCCCCATGTCTGTATTGCTTGAAATGTCTGTACAAATGTTGATTTGTGACTTTTTAATGATTCTGTCTAGGATCCATGGGAATCAGAAAATGAGCCATGTAGTACTGCCAGGTGAGTCAGAAAGTTGTTTTTGTTTCAGAATGGCAGATACTTCATAAGATTTTTACGTTCTTCGTGGTTGAAAAACTGTGTGCTGCTTAGCAAAACTGATACAGGAAATGTCTGGAGAGCAGTTCACATGCTGGTGGGTAGGGCTGCCTTTCAGGAGACCTGGGCAAACCAGAAGAATGAACTGGTAAAGACCTCATGAAGTTCGGCAAAGACAAGTGTAGTCTTGCAACAGGAGGGCAGTGACTCCGTGCCACAAATGGTACAGGTTGGAAGGGGCCAGCTGGCCAAGAAGAAGATTTACAGAAAAGGTCCTGGCATCCCGCTGAACAGAAAGTTGAGTGGAATTCAGCAGTGTGCCTATATATCCAGGAAGGAAACCACGTAATGAGCTGCATGAGCAAAAGTGCAGCCAGCAGGTTGAGTGAAGTGATTGTTCATCTTGGTTTGGTGCTCACGAGTTGGCAGTTGGAAAACTGTCTCCAGTCTTGGGCCTTTTAATGCAAGAAAAAATGGTAAACTGAAGAAACCGTGGTGGAGAGTGCCGAGATGGCCAGAAGAGCTGAAGCGCGTGATGGCTGTGGAAAGGCCAAGGGATCTGCAGTTGTTCAGCCTGGAGTAGGGGAGGCTGGGGACATGGGGAAGCAAATTGCAGTCTGTAGCTGTCTGGTGATGCATGATAGAGAAGATGTAGGCAGCTCCTTTGCGTGGTGGAAGCACAAGAGGCAGTACTTACTGTCAGGCATATTTCTGACCAGGTGTAAGAACATGTTTTTACAGTGGGAGCAGTAAAGTGAAAGGTGTTCCACTGGCTATAGTAAAGCACTTGTGTCTTTCTGACTGATAGATAAGATAGATAAGAGGTGGGTGGGTTTTTTTGTCCCTCTTGAAACATATCAGAAATAGCTTCTGGAAAGCTACTATTTCAAAATATAACATACATTGATTCAATTTACGTGCTTCAAGATTATCATTACTTTAAAGGCCCCTACATCTTGAGAAGCAATCTGGGAAGGACTCCATCTACTGCAGGAAATTGTTGTGGAGAGCTATCCAAGCAGAGTTGCAGGTTCTAAATATGCATTATCAGATGTGTTGCCATCACTGTTACGAGATTAACAAACTGATGTCGGAGGAAGAAAAAGGTTTTTACAGGTATGTACTTAGTGTCCTTTTAAAAGAAATTAATAACTTGGTTAAAAGGCAGTAAGTGTTCTATTATGTTCTTAGCTCATAATAGTATGTATAGTTAGGCTTGTTACGCAAACAGTCCTTGTTCACACAACTCATGAGTCTTAGTTTTAGCCTAAAGTTTTCTGTATCATGTAGTTGTTTTAAGACAGACATGCTGTTTCAGAAATGTCCTTTTGTACAGGAGAAAAAGTACAAAAGAAAGACTGTAGAGAATCCATGCAGATGTGGAGTAGGTTGGTATGGAGATGGAGAATTGGGGAGGAGATGAAGAGAAAAGACACAAGTGGTGCAGAATTGGTAAGAAGAGAAGCAGGGCAGGAATGGTGGTTGCAGAGAGGTAACAAACTGGAATTGAACCACGAGCTGAGGCGGGATGCTGGTACCAGCTTTTGTGCTCCATCATTGCCCTCTATCTTAAGAGGATCACGTGGAGAATTGCAAAAGAAAAATTCTGGCGGATTGTTACTAATTATGTCTATTTGGTACCTCTTTCTGAGAAGCAGCAAGTATTATTTCGAATAGTGCTTCAGAGATGAAAAAAGAAAAAAAAGTACATCAACTAATTCAAAAAGTATCTTAGTGTCTGCTCCATAGCAGTTGTTTAGCAAAGTGTTTAAGAAGGCCTGTGAGACTGTGAAAGGAACTGTCTCTCCAAAGAATAAATGTGCATGTTAGGAGTGAGATAATGTTCTTTCAAAACTTGCAAAGTTCTTTGTTTTTAAAGTGTTCAGTTTGCTCAGATACAGTAAGCAGTAGTGCCCTCTCCTGTGGAGGAGGGAAAGGTAGTTCAAGCCCCTTCCAAATGCTGTAAGAACTGGGCTCTTAATACAGTTCATGAATGACTTTCATGGCTGAGTCCACAAAACATTTGGAATACAGGAAAAAAAAAGTCAACACCAATAGGCAATAGTTGTCAATTTAAACAGCGATATTTATACCCATTTAAAAAAATCTTTAAGCACTGCAAAATGTTTGAATAACTCTGGAAGCAGTAAAGTAAATAACATGTCTTACTAATTTGATCACTTTCTTATACGTGTTTTAACAGATGCGTCAAAAATGGTTTTGCTGACACGGAATTAAAAGCATCTCTTCTTTCGGTTTTGGAAGAGCTAAAGAAGAGTTACGAGACTATGAAAAAGAAAATAGAAATGGGCATACCATTAAATGCACTTCCCTCTTTATCAGTTGAGACAAGATTGTTCACACTCTTTTCTTCTTACGTACCAGGCAAGGTAATTTTTAAATTACTTTTTTTGTTTTGTTTTTAATATAAATTAATCAGCAAGTTAAAGCAAATCTTTTCTTTTTGGACAGGCATACAAAGCGGATCCCTTTCATGAGTAAGTAGTTTGGATCTATGTTATAGTTAAAAAAAATAAATGTGGTGCAAGTGTTAAAGATGTTAAAGTTGAGAGTTTTTTCAGGCTATGCTGTTCCTCCAAACTGATCAGCGGAAAGACTGGCATTGTATTTTGGGCACAGTGGTTCTATTTTTAAGAAATCTCACTCTGCAGCGTTCTGATACATTAACTACAGAGCTGTATTTGTGTTTTAGTGTCTTTACAGCAGATATTTCCAATTACAGGATGCTTTGCTCATCCATTCCTTTCAGTCCTAACACCTTTCTCTAACCTCTGCTCTGTAACAGCTGTCTTCAAAAAAAGAAAAACATCTAAATATAACAGAAAAACAATGTAACATGAACCTAGATCATTATTTTAAGTTTCAGGTTGCAACTAATGCTATTACAAAATACAGTATATAAATTCCAATTCTCTTTGCAGGCTAAGATTTATTAAGCACATACAATGTCTGTTACTGTGGGCCCTTCCAGTTTTTCTGTAACTAGATATATTTAAAATAATACTACAGAGGAGTCAGTGTCATTGTAGAATTAAAGAATATGGTGCCATATTTTGTAGTAAATTCTTGGATTTTTTTTTTTTTAGTTCCACTTCAGGTAGGAGAAAAACAGACTTTGAAGAATCACAACTGCAAGAAATGAAAGCTTCTGTCAATGCGGTAGGAACTTCTTTACTGTTTCCTAGATATTCACTTTGTTAAGAATAGTCTACTTTTAGATAGGTAATTGCAAATACAATCACTTTCCTCATAATTCAAGCTAGCATTATCTGTCAGCAATAGCGAATGCATCTGATGTGACCAGAATATTAACCTTTAAAAGTAAAATAACTTGTTTGCAAACAGGATGCATAGGTTAACTTTTTAAAATATACTTGTTAATTGGTTGATATTCTGAAACACACACACACAAAAATGCAAGTTTAAGATAACGTAAACATGTTTGTAGGACAATCCTCAGATGGTATGTTTAACTGGTGGCAGTCAGCCCAGACCCTCTACTACTTCCAAGGCATTTGAAGACTACCATAAAGATGAGGATGTGGAATATGGTAAGCTGACTGCTTCTAATCCAAATACTATATTCTGTGTTTGCTAAGCTGTTAAAAATGGAATTGTGAATAAAATACATATGTGATGCTGTAGTGTGCTTTCTCTGATGAAACACTGCATTTTACGTCAGCCATATATTCTAGTTTCTTGAAAAAATTTCATGTGGCTTAAATCAGAAATGAGAAGTAGCAAACTGCACAGCTGGAACCTTCTTAAATACTCAGAGCAGAAACTCGGTGCCTATTCATATTGGTTACCATGGTTTGAATTTTAACACGCTGAAATTTATTTTAACTGTCAAGACTGTAGAAAAAGTGAAGAAATGAATGAATATTGGTTTGATGCTAAAGAGAACTTGCCAGCAACAGATTTTTCAGCGACATTTGATGAAAAACAACAAGAAAAACAGGACACAGATAGTCCAAGAGGTAAGTTCAAATGCTTTAAGCTGGCATATCTAATAATGGTGTCTATTATTTGAATATTCTGTGTTCCTTCTAAAACATAAGTAAACCTTAAAAAATATAGCCAGTTGTGTAGCTGGAAATCTTTTCTCTGGTCCTTTTCTTTCTGTTTCTTCTGTATAAGACTTAGTTGGGAATGAATGGTACATGTTCTGAAATCCAGGCCCCAGGTGACATGGTTAGAAGTTCAAGCATGTTGAAATTCGAGAGTGCGTGTGCTCCAGGATGAGGTTTCTCGATATCCTAATCCAGCTTCAGGGTTGGCACCCATTAGTACAAAACAGGGTCTTCTCTGATTGTAGTTTCAATGCTGACCTCTTCTACAGCATGCGGAAGAAATGTTTGTAATTCTCCTTCCCTTCTGAAATTCCTGGATACTTTGTTTTCTAGATGCCGTTTTAAAGGTATTGAAAGACATTTTCCAGCAAGTTGTTTGAAACTCTATGTCTGAAAGACCCACATGGAAGAGAAAACTAAAAAGATCAGATGATTCTTTATCAGACATTGTAAAATACGCATGGGAAAGAGATTACTACTTCTCATGGCACTACTTTTTTCTGTTAAAAATACTATTCATTCATTTAGGTTTTTTGAGAGATTTTTCTATCTACATGTCTTCAAAAATTTATGGAGAAGATGTTAGCTTCAACTGAAACAGTAGTAGTCAGTAATACTTTGTTTTCATACGTTAATTTTCAGAAATGAAGATAATGGAAAATGCCAGTGAGTTTTTTTTTATTCTTGTTGGAGGCTTAAGCTCTTCAGTGTCAGAGGTACACCTGCTCTTCTTCCCGTTGTGGTCATAATGTTTAACTGTCTTATGAACTATCTTATGCTGTATTTCACAACTAAATATGCTAATCTGTTGTAGGGCGATTTAAGAACATATTTCCAGAAATACCAAGTTAATAACATTCTTATCTATGTGGATTCTACAGACTACAGGTATATTAATAGATGTTTCATTTCTTTCTTTTGTTTCTCTTGTTTCATTTTTTTCTTGTTGTCAAAATAAGTGAATTGGGGAGAGATTAATGTGCTTTAATGTGTCTTTATTTTGCACTTCATGTAGGTAAGAGTTTATTTGATGAAGATTTGTAATTTCATGCAACTGGTATTTTATTCAAGTTAGGCAGTCTGAAATATTCTGCTGAAGTTTAATCGAAAAATACCAGTTAAGATTCGAAAGATGAGAGCCACAGTGTGATCCTCTTGATAGTATCAACGCTCTTACCAAGACTGTATAGTAATTTAAGATGTTTTACCTAAAAAATTCTTTTATTTTACCTTTTAGATACGCATTTCTTTGCTTTAAAGACGCTAATAAAGCCAGGTTAGCTGTAGAAGAAATGAATAGGAAAGAAATAAAAGGAAAGACAGTAAGCGTTGAACTTGTAAAAAATGCATCGGGGAACAGAGCTGCAGTTTTTCAGAACCTTTTGACTAAGTTTTGGTATGAGATCCAATCCATTAACTCTCAAAATAGTGTTCAAGATAAAACATTCGCTTTGGCTTCCAATTCTGTGAAAGCATCAGCTGCCGCCTCTGCTTCTGAGAAGGTGCTGCTTCTTCCCACAACTTCTTCAAAAATTACTCACTGTACACCAGCCTCTTCAAAAATGAAGCACCTTGATCTGAAATCATCTACTGAAGGCTCAGAACAGTCTTTGGTTGGAGTAAATCAAAAGGTAAGTGATTTTTACTAAGGTTCCCTTACATAGCAGATTAGGAGCCTTAAAACTTGAAGCAGCTAGTTGTTTGATAAGATGTTGTATTTAATATATGTTGGAATGATTTTAGGTTAGCAAAGCGTGTTAAGAGGCAGTAATAGATTTTTGGCATGCTGCAGAAGAGTGAGGGCACCATTTCTTTGCTCCTGCATGAGGCTATATTCTCTTCTAAATTGTAAGCCAGTCAGGAACCCAGGCATTTGTACTGGATTTTTCTTCTTGCATTTTTTTTTTCTTTACTTTCACTTTTAATGTTTGCCTCTATGTGAATGTCTTGTGATTTCATACCAGAAGGATGCTGAAATGTTGAAGGAGAAACTCTTGTTTAAACACAATCTTAAGTATTCTTTGTACAAATACATATTCACTTAGGTTTGCTCTTGATAGATGAGGCAAAATTAAAAAATGATGCTCTAATAAGCCATATGGATTTGTTACTTCTTGTTTTTAACTTTAAAGTTTTAGTTTTCTAGGAAATACAGTTTAGATACATTAATACTGTCATCCCTGCTATGTTATATCTTCTGGGCAGTAGATTTATTCTGACTTACATTAATCTGTCAGTTACATACAAACATATGTAATTGTTCTGATTCTAATTTATAGAACTGAAAATATAACTAGTCTTTGCACAACCATTTAATATCAATCTTAGGCTGTATTTATGTCCGTTCTTTTCTTTTTCCATAACAGCAACATTTATGAGTAGCAAGGGTATCGCACTTCTTCTGTACAGTATTTTTAACCCATTCACTTTGTGATTGTTCTAATGCATTTCTAGGATACTGAAGAGAATTTTCTGCAGAAAACATCTATTCTTTGCTTCCCTGATGCACTTGATACCTTTATTCCTCCTAATACATTGAACCTGAGCAGCTTTACCAAGTTAATGAAGAAACTTCAAGAAATTCATCCAGAGACTAGCAGGTAAGAGTGTTCAGGTTTTATCTCTTCCCTGGTTTATTATAATGGATTCAGTATGCATGGGAGCTCAGTTGAGCTAAATGTATTGCAGATGCTGTGATGTAACCATTAATGCTCTTATTTACATAGGGAGAAAATTATAGATGCTCTGCTGCAGGTGAGAACAAACAATAAAGGCATTCTCAGTGGCTTGTCCATAAACTCTATTGTGAAAAGGACCTCTCTAATTCTAAGAAAATCCATGTCCAAGAGTGGAGGGAAAAAGGAATAAAAATAAGTGAGTATTTCTAGCCTGTTATGTTCAATATGCTGATAAGAAAACACATTGATTTGTCTAGCTGTGTGCTCTGGCTAGATTAGTAACTTAGTATGAAGCTTTGTGTGTGTAGGAGTAACTGAATTAATCCACTGAAGGATTTCTGAGGATCATTAACAGTTTTGCAGAAACAGATTAGGTCGATAGCTCTGTCCAGTATAAAATGTGTTTTATAAAATTTGGAGTACTGAGGCTTCTATTATGCAGATTCTTCTACTGATTATCAGTGGAGAACTGTTGTAATTTTAACAGCACTGAATCACAGATTGCGTGTTCGTAAGTATTCTAGACAAAGGTGACATCTAACGGTCAGTTCGTGTCATAGCATTTCACAAAGAAATCCCAGAAGAGGCTCAGTTTTGATAGATTCATGCCAGAAGTACGGGATTGGATTGTCAACTCCAGGCTATAACTGTATGTCTTGTACACCTTTTTTAGTTGCAAGTGTCTTCCATGCTCCATTGCCTTGACCCCCAAAATAACAGGTTACATCTAAAACAGCCCTGTTGGCCTCTGTTGAAAGGAGAGGCTCTGCTTCCTCTCCCAGAGAGTGACTGTGGCCACTATGAGTAGCTCAATGCTGGCACAGCGAACCAGATTGGCTTCTTGAAGGGGCTTGGATGGTCACTGGAGCTGGAGAGCCAGGATGGTGCTGGGAGCAGCAGGTGGAGCAAGAGCTTAAGCTTAGGAGGCTGATGGGGCTTGGGGAGGGTTGCTGTTTGTTTTTCCTTCCTTCCCCCTTGAGTTAATCTTTTGAATTGAGTTGTTTCAGTGAGAAGTCAGGTGTCAGCATGGGAAGAGGAGGGATTGTGTGGCTGGTACTGAGGGCAGAATAAGTAGGAAGGAACTATTAGATCTCATGAGCTATCTCAATGCCATCACTAGAAGTGGGGGGGGAAGGAAGTTTGAGTAGAAATGAATTGGGGGGTATCTCCCTGGTGAAAGCGTTACAGCTGTAACTTTACTGGGTGAGACAAGTCCCTCCAAACAGAAACATAACCCCAAACAAAACCCAGCCCAGCATTCTGGAGAGGTATGTAGCCTCCTGTAGGAAAGGTCTTGGAGTCGGCACTTGTTCCAGTCTTCCACTAAGCTTCAAGTTCTGTTTGTTTTGGGGCTACTGGTGCCACGGACAGGGTTCCTGTGTTGTTCCATGCATTCTTAGAAATGCTTTTCTTGAGCCCTCAAACAGTGGACTCTCTCAAATTGCATGATATCTGTTATTCTGTAGTGTTTATTTTCCTTAACTTCATCGAATTCTTCATGCTTCAATTTTGGTCTCAAGGATATCAAGGAGTCAGTTTGGTTAAGTATGGAATACTAGCAAGAAGAGAGACTCATTTAATTACCAGACCAGTAATATTTATGCAGATAGCTGGAAAAGTGTAAGGATCTTTACCACCCTTTGCATGATGCTTATCAGACTGAACTCTCCAGGTCAGGTGTTTCTGTATGTATGACAGTAGCGGGCAAGCAGACCACAACAGGGCCTTAACTTGAACAGAACTGTGTGTTAAATACTAAAACTGTAACAGAAATAGATCCTACCCAGTCAGGTGAGGTAGAAGTGCTTCCAGAAATGCATCAACAACACAGATAGGTGTTTACAAGCTGTTCCTGGGCATTAGTTCTCCCTGATTTCTTGTTCTAGGAAGGAGTATCAGGAAACAGAAAAGTCTTTCAGAATGACTGAAGGTAGATACAAGTGCTGAATACAGAAGCATTTGATAGGATTTTGAATCCGCATGAGATTATACCTCCTACATTGAGGGTGAAAGGCTCCTCACTAATACATGTGTTTGGCTGAGTTCCTTTTGAAATAACTAATGTAACACGCATTGCTTAGTTTGGCATTTGTATGCTGAGGCTTCTTATGAAGCAAAACAATGTTTAAAAAGAAGTCTTCGTAGTGATCTACTGATTTACTTCCACAGGATTGCAAATACAGACAAACTCAACAACAACAAAAAATACTTCAAAGTTTTTTCCATTAGTAAGATTTTCCTAGCTTTCAAATGTGTTTTACTTGTCAAATGATTTTAAAATACTGAGTGCTTTACAATTATAATCACTTCTATAGTAGTGTTTTTGGTCTATTGCTTTGTTAAAGAGAGATTGTCTAGAACAATTTTTATTTTCATAATGAGGCAGCTGTTCCATAGCCAAGTCATTAGTGAGTAACGGAAGCGCTATAAACATTTAGGTAAAATACTTGAGATGATTCTGGTCCAAGTTATTTGATAGAAATTGTGGTTTATATGTAGCTTCAGGCTTTCTGAAGCTGTACAGTGTCTGTTGGCAAGTATGTGTTACTTGAATGATATCCATCAGGCATTCCTAATAGTCCTGCAACTCTGTTCAGCCCAAATCCACCCACTGCTAGTAGCCGCTCGTTCAGTTGTCTCCCCAATAGTTTTATTAAGACTAGAGTTTATAAAACTGAGAAATTTTTATTTATATATATATATATATACACACACACATATACACAGATGAAACTGGTTATTAGGAATGAATTTCTAAAACTTAAAGTTTGCATTTTTTTTTTTTTTTTATGACTGGCTATATGATTTGTTACACAAAGATTGTCTTCCTGCTGCACACTTTTGGTGTGGTCCTTGAAGCTAGGAAGCTGCTTCTACATGCAGACTTTCTCCTAACTCTATTGCAAAATTGGCATAGCTTCTAGTGGCACTAAATTTATGTTCCTTTTGCTTTCGTTTGGGTGTGTGCATGCTAAATTTACCCACGTTTGTTTGTTTGTCTTTTTTTAAGGCAATTTTCTGATAATGAAGAATTGATCGTCTCACTTGGAAGATTTTTGCCTATCCTATGCTCTAGCTTGTTCCAGAATCATAATTGTGCTTCTTGCCTGTTTTATTTCGATGGAGCTTAATGAGAATATGGCATCATTGCATGATTTGCTGTCTTATCCAAGACAAAATAACTTGAAGATCAGTTTAGAGGTGTTTTAGGGTGTTCTTCTGTATATGCTGATCTTAAATGGTGCTTCCCAGTATTTTTTTCTCCATCTCTAGTTCGCAAGCATTCAACAAAAGGCTTCTCTGAGTAGTATAATTAAAAGAGTACATTTCAGGGTAATCTGGAAGCACATTTCTGTGCCTGGTTATCACTGAAATACACAACCCCTGTAATTCTTAGATGCCTCTTAGTTTTAGGCATTAGGGTAGCTGGTAAGATGGTTCAAAGTGCTACACATTTAATAAATTGCCAACGCACTTAAGTTCTTCTTCGATCATCTCATTCTGATCAGTTTGTAGAAATGTCATGTATTTTTTTTAATACAAGGCAGAGAAGGGAGTCAAAGGAGGTTTTATTTTGGAAGAACCCAGCTTTGGTGTTTCCTGTAATTGTGGACTTCGTTATCTATCCACAGTGTTACAACAGCAGCAGATACTTGGGAGCGGGTGCTCTTGTATCCGTTTTCACTTGGCACTTCTGTTATGTGCTTTGGAGCTGCATGGCCAAATAATTCTTGAGTGATGTTCAACCTTAGACTGTCTTTTCAGAATATGGATTTGGGATTTTTTGTTTGTTTATTTTTCATATTGTTACCTAGCCTGGTTTGGTGGGAATTCCCTACCAGGAAACTTGGTTTAAGTTGCTAAGTTGATTTCGGGAAGAGATGGGTGATCCCAGTCTATTTGTGTGTGAGAGGCTGCCGTGCAGGAGAGATGCAGCTTTTAAATCCTCTCCTGGCAAAGGCAGGCAGCCAGGGTGCAAGCATCTGGTAAGGGCACGACCGGACCTGCCAGGCAGGTGCTGCTACCCTGTCACAGGGTGCGTTGAAACCGCCCAGCTCTGTCCCATGGTTACACCTGCCTTGAAGCTGGCCGCATTCACTGCTGGAAATGGTTCATTTGTGAATAAAGGTTAGAGTTCCTTCTTCAAAAAGTTGTCTTTTTGCTTTGCTGTTTTCAAGTTTCATCTTCTTCCTCGCCCCTTAGTAGAACTAGCGCAGACCACGCGCTAACAACCTGGCGTTGTGTTCGGCAGCTCGTACTGTAATTTTGTCTCAAAGCTGCACTTCAGGCCTCAGCTCTGTTTTCATTTTTATGTTTCTCCTGTTCATAGTGGGGTAAGAACAGCCTGAGTTTGGCTCTCCCCCGTTACTACCAGCCAGCGCTGCCCTTCCTGTGCCCCAACCTGGATTCTCTAATGGAACCTCAGCTCTTCCTGCTGCCCCTAGGGCTGGTGTGGTGGCACATAAGCCCCACGGTGCTGAGGAGAAGGCAGAGAAGTGCTGGGGTGCAGCATGACACGAGCCAGGACCCATGCCCGGGGCGCCAGGTGCTCTCCTCCCTCCACCCGTCTCCGGCTCTTGGCCGCTGCAGGGCCCGGCTCTTGGCCGCTGCAGGGCCCCGCCGCGCCGAGCTGCAGGTGGAGCTGTGCGAGCTCTCCTGAGCCTTTCCGCTCAGAGCAATACACACGGACGTGCTGCGTGGCTGTGTGTACGATTTTTTTTTCTTCTAAAAATTGCATTATCTCTAGCAACGCTGCCTAAGAGCAGGCGAGCACGCGCCTTTCCTCCTCGCGCTCGCCTGAGGCCGCGCCGTAGCGCGAGAGGGCGGGAGGAGCGAGCAGTTCGCGGCGCTTGCTCGGGGAAGCCTCCCGCTCCCTTCCCTCCGTCCCTGCCCGCG
>VZSV01000046.1:580161-610884 GCA_013398735.1 Nothocercus julius
TGCGGATGGCGGTGCTGCCTCGGCGCTTCCTCTGCTTCGTGCTGGGTGAGTGCGGGGCGCTCCGCGGGGACGGCCCCTCGCGGCCGCGTAGCGCCCGGGCTCGGGGCGGCCGCTCGGAGCCCCGGGCGTGGAGCGCCGAGGGGGGAGGATTAAGAGCAGAGTCAGGTGCAGTGCGCTAGGAAATTGTAAAAAGTCACAGGTGGTCTCTGAACGTGCCCATGATGCTGCTGCCTGAAACAGCCCCCTGTGCGTGCTATTCTTTAGGATAACCTAAATTTACTAACAACGATTGCTTTAGCTGATTGCCTCCGCCGCTTCCTCCCAGAGTCCAGGTTCATCGGTGCCTTAGGACTCCCTGTGATTCCTGACCTAGACGCGTGGTATGGAGGGTGCAGCTGTAGGGGTTCTTTCTCCATTGGGGAAGTCTCTGGCACCCAGGATGCCCCTGGTTTTTCTGCTGGTTCAACTTCAAAATTGTTTTGAAATGTTCTGCTTGCACAGTTTTTTTTTTCACATATTGCCCCTTACTTTGATGTTCCCTGATGTTTTGGGGCGTTTCAGGTGCAACAGGTAAAAAAACTTGTGCTCTTGTAACATAGCTGCTTGAATGCATGCAGTGAAAAGCCCGGATCCTGCACTGGCAGTACACAGGATAAGAGGTGAATTTACTTAAGATTGCCTAAATCTTACAAGGGAAACCACTTACCATTATTGTAACACTGATCCTGCCTGAAACCAAAGCACTTGCCGAGGAAACTTCTTTTCTTTCTCCTCCTGACAGGGCTCCCGTACCCTCTCTCTGCTCCCAACCCTGGTAAATAATGTATTGAGCCTCGCTGCTTATAGTGGCTCTCTGTGCAACATAATTAACTATTTACTGTTTCTCAGCTTGAGATTGTTCACAGGGAAACTGAAGACAGCACAGCTGGAGCGTGTTCTCTGTGGCTCTGTGCAGAGAATGCTCTGCATGTCCCACGAAACAGTAACTAGTCCTGTCCAGAAACCTATGGAGCAGGGAGTGCTCGAGGGGGCTGCTGTTAGTGCCAGGAATGAGCAAACGTTGATTATGTCGCATCTCTCTGTGCAGTGCTTTGCTAGTCCCTTTGCACTTGCTTTCTTTACAGACAGACTGGAAATCCACATCTGATGGTGTCTTCCCTGGAAGCAGGCAGAGGGGTGGCTGCCTCTGTGTTTCTCATGCAAGTTGATCAAATTAAATACTGTAATGATCTGTTAAAAAAAAAAAAAAAAAAGAGTCGGGTCAGGAATGGTTTCAGTTGTTTAACAAGAGCCTAATCCCCCAAATCCTCTGGCCCCTCATTCTTTCTTACCTTTGAAAGAGACCTTAGGCCACGGGGATGGGCATATGTGGTTGTGGGCTGCTTTTCTGGGCTGCGAGCGGAGCGTGCGAGTAGTGCATTGCCCGGGATTATCTCGCTGGTGAGGACAGCCTTGCCGCCTGTGGCAAGCAGCTTTCCCGGGCTGGGCAACCTGCCGCAGAGCGACAGGCGGCAGTGCCCTGAGCGTGGAGTCAGACCTGCCCGCAGAGCTAAGCCGCCTGTCCCGACCTTTGCGGCGTCTCGTTGTCACTTCTCCGAACAGGCAAAACACAAGGCGATCTGTACGCTGGGACAGCGTGTGCTAGCACCTCCGAGCGTGCTGCGGGGGCACTGACCGCTCTCGGCCGAGCCTCCCTTCTCCTCGCCTGCCCCGCTTGCCATCCGAGCTCTCGGCTCTCCCATTGCATGGTGCGAAGGGGCAGGCGAGGGCCCTGCTGCGCGCGGCTGGGCGCCGGGGAGCGAGAGCGCGGGCTGTGGCGGGAAGGCTCCCTCTGTGCAATACCCATGATGGATGGCAGCCAGTTGTGGCACTGAGCAGCGCAGACGTTTGTCTTTCGCTGTGTCCTCTTTTCTGTGCCTGTGGTTTTGTGGGTTTTTTTGAGCGCATTCTGCACTGTTAGGAAAAACAGCCTGTTTGCTTTGTTCTGCTTTAAAAGCCCATGCATGGAGGTGGCCACCTTCATTTCATGAACAACCGAGAGAGCCCAGAAGTTGAGGTGACGTCGCAAATGTTGAGGTGTCTCGTGCCGTTTTTGTTTTTTCCTTTTTTGATATATTCGGAGAGTGAAGCAAGATAAAAAGGTCTCTGCTCATAGCTATGCCAGCTTGTGGCCGGAAGGAGCTCGGTGGTGGCAGGCAAGCCTGGAGCGTCCCTGCTGCACGTGGGGTCCTAGTGCTTCTTTCGGGAGCATCACTGCAGCTCCTGTCGATAGTGTATCCCTTCTAGGGAATGAGGCAGCGTCCAAGGGAGCATGTTCCCGACACAGATCCCGCCTGTGGAAGTGGTTTGGGGAAGCTGTCCTTCCCTGCTTTAATGCTATTGGAAGAACAGATTCCTAGATGGCATTGAAAATACCTTGGAGGAAGCAAAGTTAATGCTGCCGGTCCTTTTTGTGCCTGCATCGGGCCAGGCCCCTCTGTCTCAAGCCAGTTTGAAGCATCCCCGAGCCTTTGCAGGATCGAGCCTGTGACCAAATGCTGCCAGAGTCAGTTATCTCAAAGCCAGATGTCTCTTAAAGTTACTTGCAGGCAGGGCCACAAGAGGGTAACACAGAGACACCTTGACTCCCCCATCCGCCTCAGCCTGGGGACTCCCATCCTGGCAGGATCCGCTCGGCCTCCTTTCTATGCGAAAAAAGCGTCTTTGAGCTGCCCAAGCTCAGAGTGACCTTGCAGATGATTGTCGAGTCCTGAGTGAGTGGCGGCGATGAGAAACCGGCTGTCCCAAAACACCCGCTAGTGCGTTCAGCACATGCGAGGGATAGCTGCATCCTGGGCTGAGCGAATCCCTGGAAGGTAAAACCAGGCTTTTCGCAGCACTTCCACTGCCATTCCCTGCAGAGGCTGGCGAGCAGGAGCGAAGGAACTGCAGATTGGGAATAACGTGCCGTGATTTCTGGGAGGTTTTTGGTGGGAGATTGGGCACATTGCACACACGGGCCTTGTGCATGTGGTACGATTGTGTCATCAGAGATGCTGCTCCACGTGTGCACCTTTGCTTTTGCTTCCTCTGTTTCCACTGGCCTGGAACGAACCGCTGTGCTGGGTCTGTTCCCTTCAGCTTGGAGCAGCCGTCTTCCTAGGAGAGAGGAACGTGTCATGCCGGCAGTCATGAATAAGGTCAGGAAAACCTCAGTGCTGCATCAATTCCCCGCTATCCCACACGGTGTTTGCATGGGCCATGGAAAATGTTGGGTTTGTTAAAAGAACAAATCTTACATGTTCCGTCTCCTCGCGAAGCTGAAACTGCAGGTGCCACTGTGTGCAGCCCCCACTGCTCAGGAGCTCTGAAGTGACGGGAAAAGGGATTGATTTGAAAAGCTCGAAGTCTCCCAAGTGGCTTAAATTGTCTTAACTGTACATATAAACCTCGCCACTTTGAAACCCAATGCGGCTGGACTTCGCGAACGCTATCTATATCGCGCCGTGCTGGACATCCGCTCCCCGCATCCGGGCTGCTGGAAGGAACGACCTTAAATCCTACCGGGCCGGAGCGTGTCTCCAGCATCTGCAGTGGAGGAAGAAGCGTTTTCGTGGTGGGTTGTCTCTGCAGCGTGGGCATGGGTAAGTGCTTTCCCCGTCTGTAGTTGAACGTGCTTGAATTTCCTCAGCTGCCTCTTTGGACTCACAAATGCCGGTAATGGGAGATGAATAATGCTAAAAGTAACAGGAAAGGGAGACGGATGACAACCCCCAGCTTAGGGCTGCTGCCGTTTCGGTGCCACTGACATGGGAGCCAGTGGCACATGGGCTGGCTTGGCTGGATGCGGGCTGCGGGATCTCATGCGGAGCCCGCTTGGCTTTGGGAACTTGAATTGCATCCATTAACTCGGAAATGCTGTTGAATTAAACAACCCTTAAGTACCGCTCATGTACTCTCATGGGTGTAATGGCCCTGTCAAGAGCGGCTAATGAAAAGAGAAATATAGGGACCCGCAATGAAAGCAGAGCCCTCGCTTTCCTACTGATGTCCTTGGCCCATTTTGTGTCTTTGGAAGGCCAGGGATCAGTCCTGGCTCGCTAGTGAATTGAGTAAGAGCTTTGAAGGCCAAACATGTAAGTTCTGAGTTACTGGTACACGTTAGTGAGCTCCTTCTGCCTCCACAACTGGCTGCAAAGTCTGTCTCTGCTGAGAGTCATGGGACGTTTCATGGATATTTTGCCCCTCATAGCTTAGAAAGCTATTTTTTTCCCGACCGTTCCCCTCCCCAGCATGCAGAAATGTAAAAGCATTTGATCCCGTGTGGAGGTTGCTGGAAAATAACAGGGACTTGGGAGAGAGGAGCATTTAGAGCTGCGTGGGGAGTATGTAGGTCTGTTTGCACTTGGATAGGTGGCTTGCCGTCCCTTCTTACTTTTAGAGGCAAATAATCCCTTGGGTTTGCCAGGCAAATTCCCTCCAGTTTCTCGTGGCGAGATTTAAATGTTTTGTTCGGGCAAATGTAGGATTGTGGTTCTAAAAACAGCTCTTTTTACAGTCAGTCCAGCTGAATGTTCCCTGATTGGCATGTGGTGCTGTAGAGTACCAGTGTGGACGCTGCATATCTGTGTGGTGGCTTTAATCAGTAAATCCAGTAATGAAGCCACCTAATGGGTTCACTGCACTTCTGCATTTTGTGCTTTTCAGAGTTTAAGAAAAAGAAGAGTTAGCTTTCATGTAAAGCTGTGCTGTGTGTGCATGACTTAGGGAGAGCTGCCGGCTTCTTACAGTGTTCATTTGTAAGCAAAGAAAACGGATAAAAAGTACAGTAAATTGTTCCCAGACTGCCCACGCGGCTCATCGTAAGATTTTCATCTGGAAAGAGCATACTTAAAGTATTCAGGCAAGTTCCTCTTGTTCGTGTCCTCTAATAAATGCCCCAGTGGAGCAATGCAGCGATTTATTCGGTTTCTCTCCTTACTGAATTCTATCTACTTATTTTGCTTCTTCTTGTTAGGCAGTCTGTTTATTTAAGTGAAAAATACTTGTCTTGAAGTCACTTTGTTCTCTTGGAGGTGAATGGATGAAATGGTGCATAGTCACCCATAACCCAATATTCCCGCTTAACCTAAGCAAACCTTTGGAATCAGTGCACATCTCCAGACTGATGCTCAGCACGTTTCACCTCAATATTAGTTGCAAAACATAGGCTGGCAGATTTTTTTTTTTTTTTTTTAAGACTATGCTGTGCATTAAAGATATAGTTATTTTTCTCTCTGTTCATGCCAGTTTTTTGCCTCTCCTGCTTTGCAGTCAGGCAGCATTTGCTTTTCAGCTTGTCTGATTTTTTAATTCATGTTTTCATTCTGCCCTGTCTCAGCAGCTCCCTTAATTTTGTTTGTTAGAAGAGAAGTGTTTACCATCCTGCCTGCCCTGGATCGAGTCTAGAGCTGTTCAAACCCTATTCCTTAAAACGTCCCGGTCTGGCTGCTACCAGGGCATATAGGCACCTTGCAAATACATGTGGGAAACAGAGGCCAGGAAAAACTCGACCCAAATATTTGATACTATTGAGAGTCACTGCCTGTTGCAGTAATTTAGTGGATTTGGAGCCTTACTTCATCTCACAGCATTTCCACGTCTAAAATCCCTCAACTCTTCAGAAAACTCATCACCTTCATGCATAGGAGGACTGGGCTTGCGCATCCTTTCCGTGAAGAGCGTAGAGCTTCCTTTAATCTGAAGCATGAAATTAGTGTAGAAAAGGAGATTCTGTGCATTGTGACCTTCCTGCTGGAGCTGTTCTTCACCATGAACGTTTTACCCAAAGGGGAAAAAAAAACAGTTGGTTGGGGGGGTTTTTCCCCCTGCAAGGCAGAAAGGCTGGGTCTGGGCTGTGCTTGTGGGGAGCAGGGCCAGGGTATGAGGGTGGTGGGGACAGTTTCTAGAAGGAGCAGGGGGCCCCCAGTGTAAGCAGGGGGCCATCCTTTGGGGTCCCTCTCCTTGTTTGACCTGGCCTTTCTGCTCTCAGTAAAAACAGCAGCATCTTCCGGAAAGCCACCGTAGTGACCTCAGGTTGGGCCAGAGGCACTGCTCCCTGTCCTCGCCTTCTGCTGAGGACTCCCGTGGCTCTGCCGAGCACTGGAATTAGAGCTTTTGACCTGCTATTCCCATAAGGAAGCCGGCGACTCAGCATTCAGGGCTAGAAAGCACAGGGTATGAGGTAAGATTAAAAATATAATGGAATTGTAAAGTCTAAAGCAGAAGAGACATGGGGAACATGGAGGGGTCTTCCAATACTGCGAAACACCCGGCAGGCCCTGAGGCCACCGAGGAGCCTCCTCTCAGCTTCCCGAGTGCTTTCTCCCTGCCCGCAGAGGCAGCCGAGCTTGGGGCAGGCAGCAAGGTTTCCGACACGGCCATCGGCATTGAGAGATATCCAGGCCCTGGCAAGGAGAGACGGCAGGGGGAGGAGAGCAGAGGGCAAAGGACTCCAGATCTGTGGAAAACCAGGCTTCGTTAGCTGAGCCGTGCACAAAGCCCTTCTAATTAAGGCCTTAACGGCTGTGCTTGCTGCCCAGTGCAGCGGACCATGGACCAGACTGGCTCCTTTTGCAGGAGTGGAGGTCTCGGTCAGGGGCAGGACGCAGGGCGTTGGGTTGTCCCTTCTCCCACCCTTTCCTTTTGCCAAGCAGGAGCCGTAGGTTTGGAAGGCAAAGTTGTGCTTTGCAGCTATAGCACGGTGCTCTTCTCAGTGTAAACCAGGGAAGAAAACACAAAGCAATATACCTTCCATGCATTACGCTATCAGGGGAAAATCTGTACCCGAAGGGGTGCAGCTTGGGGAGGAATGACAGCACTGTGCAGGGCTCGCTGCGGGCACTGCACTGGTGTTTCCGCAGAGGACCAGTGCTGGCTTAGGTCTTTGGCTGGTAGCATCTTTTGCTTTCAGGCCTCTCTTTTTTTCTTTTCATGAGCCATTTGTTTCCATTTGACCTTCTCCTGTTACAGCCTTTTACCATAAATAGGTCTCCATCCCCTGTGCTGTTTGTCTCCAGAAGTGTTTATAAAGCATCACCGTGTTGTCTCCGATGGGGCTTTTGCAAGGCTCAAGAAGCAAAGCCCTTGGAGCCCGTTTGGCAAGCTGGACTTCATTCCCGCAGGCATCTGGATCCCTTCACAAATGGGGCTTCAAACATCGTTCTTCCAAATACAGCAGCAGGGCAGCTTTCACAGGACCCCGGAGAGCTTTTGGAAGCAGCGCAGTCTCGTTGCTTCCAGTGCTGCTTTCCCAGGATGGGGTTTGGGCTGCGTAGGACCTTGGCTCACGCGGCCGTCACTGAGCCCGGCTTGAGCGGTGCCCTTAACGCAACAGGACTTATGTACTGAATCAGAGCCCGAGCTGCTCAGCAATTTAAAACTATTCAGCTTGGCTGCTTGGTTAATGGACATGGAAAAAACAATTAGTACTTTAGATGCACCCTGTAATCTCGGCCTAATGCTTCCTTTGCCTCCGACCTTGCCAGCTGCAAGGGTTAGTGAGTGCTAAGCAAGTGCCCACCCATCCTTTGTTTTGGGCCTCTTGAGGGAATTTCCTGCTGAAGCTTTCGGCCGTGGGGTCACTGGTGGCCAGACTGACTGAGCCTTCCTGCTGCTCCTGCAACGTCCGACTCCGAGCAAGTGCCATGGGCTGCCCGTGCCGGCTTGTAGGAGGAGAACAGGGCCAGCAAACCCCTCCCAAAAGGAGCTTTTTGTAAGGTTAGGAAGGCAGAGGGAGGGCAAGCAAGCCCTGGACTGCACTTCGGGACCTCAAAGGGACATCCATTTTCCTGGGGTTGAACTTTCCTAGTGCTGTCTTGTTTCACTTAGCCTTTTTCCTGGCAACAAGGGCTTTGTTGTTGTTTTTTCTTTTTTTTCCCTTTGTCCACAGCCATCCTACACCTGAGTAACTTCCCTCCTATCCCAGTTTCCCCAGCACACGAGGCCTTTGAAAACCTCTTGGTGCTTCACAGCAGTGAAGCAGGGGGAGACATGGGGGGGAAACCTCCATGAACGGAGCTCCCTGGGGAACTCGGTCCGAGCTTTGTACCCACATCTGTGCCATGCTTATAGGGCAGTCCTCTTGAGGAGGAGGCTGGAAAAACCTTCCGTGACCTAGTCTGGGCTTCAGGAAAGAGCTTGAAGGAAAGAAAAGAAGGGGAGGGTGAACTGGAGCCAGGTAGGGTGAGAACAGGCGGGTGGATTTGTCTGCAAGTGGAAGTACCTGGTTGTAAATACAGAAACACCTGGTTATAAATATAACCCGAGAGGTCTAAGAGAGGAGGGAGAGGGTCAACCCCTTGCCTGGCCAGCCTGTACTCTCGTGCGTAGACCAGCACCGAAAAGCAGGTGCATGGTTTATCCGGCTGTTTTCCATGCTGGGCTCTGAAGCAAGTCACAGTAGCATGATCTGAACTGTTCCAGGACCGGTCACCCCAGGACTTTGCTAACTGGGTGTGGGGCACTTTGGAGAGGTCCAGGCTGATGCTCCTCATCACTTCTTGGTGTCTTTTCTGTGTCCTGAAACCTTGCTGAACATGGACTGCCCTGTAAAACCCCAGGATCCCATCAAGTCCCTCTTCCCGAATGGATTCGTTAGGAAAAGCAGTCCCAAAGGTGGTTATATAATCTTGTCACGTCCCTTTCATCTCATCGCTCGGAGGACAGTGTCACAATGTGCTGCGTGGTCCAGCTGGCAGCAGAGGGTGACAGGCCTGCTTATGGGAGCAGACTGGGAAAACCTGACATCCTGTTAAGTACCGGGCTCAAAACAGCCACGGAGGTTGACACGAGAGCCCTCCTGTGTGTCTGCAGCAAGTCTCACCGTTGGCTCTTCCATAGCTCAAAAGTGGTGCTTTCGTGCTGTGTCATGGTGCTCTGCTGAATACACACCCAGCATTCAGGAAAGAAAACATACAGTGAGGTGCCTGCCGTGCGTTACGCAGTGACGGCGGAAAAATACAAAGGGATAGATTTTTAACTTTTTGGAAGAGTAACAATGAGGGGATTGGTCTGTCTGGAGAGTTCTTGCTTAAATCTTGGCTACAGGGTTTGCTGTTAGGCTGGTTCCTTGGTTGCCCTTCGTCTCACCTCCTGCGGGCAGTGGGAGACATCCCAAGGAGATGCACAAGCCTGGACAGCCACCCCTGCCAGCCTCTATCTCCAGAGGGTGGTTAGCTGCTGGAGCCAAGAGATCCCCCAGGTCGGAAGGGTCGGAGGAGCCTCGTTCCTTGGGACGAAGGGGAGCTCCGGGATCTGCGGTGGCGGACCTGGCTGCGTGGGAATGGGGGCAACCACGACGTGCCGAACATCCCCGTGCCAAGACAGCCGCGGGGTGGAGGCGAGGGGGAGGCTTTAAAAATACCTCCCCGTGCGAAGCTGGCCTGGCCGCGGGACAGAAATAGCCCGGGCAGCATTCGGGGCTTTAATGTAACTGGCGCTGCACGCGTGGGGTCAGGAAGCTCCAAGGGGGCTGGGACCACATCTCTTTTTCTTGCACGGCGAGAATAAAATTCGTGGCCCGTCACAGCTGGGCACCAGCTGGGGCTCCCCAGCCAGTCTTTGCTTCAAAGCGGAGCTTTCTCTTTGCTCACACAGGAATTATCCTGTGGCCACCGCGCTTTCCTTCATTGGGCAACTTTTCTCCGCTCCAGCCAGACCACAGCTTATGTGCAAACATGGCTGGTAAAAATTCGTTTGTTTTTAGTCCTTTGAGCACTTGTTCTGCTCCTCACAAAACGGTCTGCTACTCCAAGGATGTGCTGTTCTGCTTTGGGGATCAACAAACATAACCCTCCCCCCACCCCCTAGTCTTCAATTTTTCATCATTTGGCCACAAAGTTTGATGTTTTTCCTACTCATTCACACCAAGGGAAGGACTTTTTGTCTGTCTTTGGGAAGGGGAAGTCAGAAGAGGATAGTGATTAGAAGATGAAAACCTCCCAGAGAAAAATCTTCTCCTCCTGCCCTGGCATGTCCTCTCCCTGTCCTCCGACTGGTATTTGGGATGGGAAGGTTGTGGCCAGCCCTGGTCCTTAGCTCAGATTTGGGCTAAAATCCACCCAGAGCATCCACATGTCCCGGAGCTTGGGCCTGTGGGACCTGCTCTCCTTGGAGATGTCTCGCTCACCTCCCTTTTCTCACCGGGACCCGCCGTTGGAGAAAGGAGGAACAGGCAGCCCGAGGCAGCTCAGCTGATGGTCCCCAGGCATGGAGCAGCTTCCAAGGCTTCCCTCGTCTGCAGGAAGTGCCCTCCCGGGAGGCTCTCGTGCGCCGTGGGCCTTGTGCTGAGCTCGCAGCGCTCAGCAGTGCTCGCCTTGCCCTGCGTTCGCCCCGGGCATCATCACAGAGAGGGTCGCAGGTCGGAGAGGGTCGTGGCCAGATGCGTTGGACACCCCAGGCAGGTTTTGTTGGACGTGGGGCCCAGGCAAAGGTCCAGCTTGAAGCTCATGCAGGAAATGAGGTCCACATCTCTGGCTCTCGGGTTTCTTGTGTAACAAGGCTCAAACCACAGAGTTCGTTCTCAGTGAAAGCAAGCAAACAAACAAGCAAGGTGGGGAGACGAGTGTGTTCATCTTGTGCTTGCCGAGAGGCAGCAAATAATTTCTCATGAGGTTTCCCAGCATTTGGGAAAAATCCAGGAGATCATATCAGGATTTTTTTAGTTGAGTCCTGGCTTTTTCTAGTTCGTGAGCCTAACTACATGTTGCTTGTTCCTTGTTGGGCCTACAGTGATTATCACTTTGCAATTATCCACACAGTCTTTGGGGCTTTAATTAGACATTGAAGCTTTTAATTGAATGAAGGCCTGTTTTCTTCTGCTGTCTGCTCAGGAGCTGTGGATATTTTCCACCCAAAGGGTCCAGCTGTGGCTGGGATGGTTGTCCCCTCTGCACACTCTGCACCTGTAGTCACATAGCTTCCTTCATCCAGCATCTTTGAGGAATGTCATGGGCATGAGGGACTCAAAATGCCCTGGGTTGCTGAATCATGGCAAGCTGTAGCCATGCCCATGAGTCTGTGGTGTGAGAAGGTGCAGGGGGATGGAGCAGTGTGAAAGTCAAGGTGCTGCCTTGCCCGAGGCTGGTCCGAAGGCAGCTCATGGATCCATTGCCTCATGAACTGCCTGTGTGGCCCCTGGTTGAAATTTAGCAATGGGAGAGCTGGGGTTATTCCCCTGCCAGACCCATCCTCCTGAGGGCCCAGCTCCCCAGCATGGAGCCAGGTGGCCTTGCTGCTTTCTGTCCCCAAGACATACGTGCAAATCGTAGCCTCTTCTGCAAAGTGCAGTTCCTCAGTAGCCCTGCCTCTGTGTACTGCCAAGGAGGTTTCTAATGGGATAATAACAGCTCAGAATAACCCGGGAGCTGAGCTCCGTGCAAGCAAAGGAGACCTCGGCTGCAGGAGCCCTTGTCATGAGCGGCCGCGCGTCACCCATGGTGGCTCTGTCCCAGGCCCGCTCCGGTGGGAACCCACCAGCCGAGAAGTCCACAGGCACTGAGCTGCACTTAGGGGAGAGCCCACAAACACCACTGCCTTTTTTGGGACTCGCTGCCCCAAGCGCTCCCTGTATTCATAGTGCAAATGTGTTGTGGGCAGCATCCAGAGGTCAAATAGCAGAGAACCAAGACAGCCATGCCTGAAAAAATATTGACACAGTCCGTCACGATGCCTGGGAACCCGGTCTTTCTGCACTGGCATTGACCTCCTGTGCCCGTTCCCTGTGGCAGCCTGAAATGCCCATGTGTGCTCGGGCTCTGCGTTCCTCCCTGCCTTTGCCCTGCAATTCCCATGCGAGGGAATTCTTGCTAAAAGCGCCCGGAGCAGGGGCGAGCGCTAAGCAGCTGCCAGGCTTAGGAAACGAAGCACTTCTGCAGGAGAGCTCTAGTTGCAGTCGTCTTGTCCGCTGCAGGCTGGGCAGACTAGTGACATGCACTGCTTGCTACCCCATTGGTTTCTATAGCTTGCTCTTTCACAGAAGGGGGTAGAGAGCTGAGGAAGAGGAGGGTCCAGCCAGGTTGCTTCTGTGCTACTTAGAGAATGAAGACAAAGGCACTGGTGTTGCCCAGAGCAGAGGCTTTCACATAGGGAAAAGGCGGCATGTTCCAGCAAGAGGACCCCTAGAAGTGCCAGGAAAAGAGGAGAGAAAGAGGGGAGAGTGACATGAAATGCCAGTGTAAAGAAAGCTGAGCCCTTTCTACTGGAGAACATCATTGCCACTAGCGTGTGAAGGTCTCTGGTCAGGAGGAGGAGCAGCAGGAGAAAGAAGAAGAGGAGGAGATGTCCATCAAATTATTTTCCAGAGCTTCTCATGCAAACCCAGACCGCAAGGGTGCAGTGGGCAAATGTCTGTTTTTTTTTTCCCCAAATTTTTAGAACTATATCCCTGCTGGGATACATGAGTGACTTCCTTGTACTTCTCTGTGGCTCATCCTCAGAAAGCTGAGCCCTGGTGAGTATTTGCTGGGCCACACTGCCACAGCAATCGCAGGGCAATTAAGAGGATCTAGGAGACCTGGAAAAGCCTTTCATCCCATCATTTCCCAGCAGGATGGTCACTGGGAGAAGGCAAATTAAGGATCCTTAGGGAAGCACAGTAGGTCAGGGTTTGTGCTCAAGGCTGGATCTTTGCCTCCTGTCAGTGCATGATGTGTGGCGGGTGATGTGTGGATGCATGGCCTGTGGAGGAAAAGAAACCCTGGCCCTTTGGAGATGACCCTCCCTTCCATGTCAAGGCAACACGGAGGGACAAATGAGTGCTTTGGAAGTGGCGATCCCTCCGGATGCTGGCACAAGGCCTCCTCCGGGCCCACAGCTCCCCTGCGGCTTCACAAGGGGAATGGGAGTGCGGCTAAGCCGTCTGCTCGGCATCCAACTGCAGCAGGACTTTTAATAGAAAGCTGATGCCGCTGGGAGCAGCTCGGGCTCCGCAGAGGCCGCCTTGGGAACTCAGCTCTTGGGCAGCTCCTCCCGGCCCTCGCGAAGGGGCCGGTGCCGGGCAGTGCCGCGGCCCTGCCAGCTCGCAATTATTTTCAGCTCTGCGCAGCTCACCCATCCGTCCCCCACTGGCGGGAAAACCTCCGGCGCAGAGAGCACCTCCGCACTGCCTTCCTGCTGGCCTTGCTCTGGTGCAAGGGAAGCGCTGCCCTCCGGTTTTCCAGCCGGCCTGTGTGCGCCAGGAGCGGGGCAGCGCTTTAGCTAACTTCATTCTGCCTTCTCATACTCTCTGTTTTTCCTAAAGTGGCTTTATCTTCCTCAATTTTGCTCTGTGCTGTGCATGTCTCACTCTTCTCTGCCTCCCTCTGTTTCCTCCTTTGCTCCCAGTTCCCCTTTCCTGCCTGTCTGGCTGCTTTAATAACCCTGTTTCGTGCCTCCGCTCTCCTCGTAGCGTGTCTCCTTGCTGCTCTCCTCTGGACGTGCTTTCCTCACCCCTTGCGTTCCATCATCGCTTGTCCTCCTTCAGCTGATTGCTCCAGATCTGCAAGGCTGGAAGGCAGAAAGTGCCTCCTGGCATCAGCCATCCTGCGGGGCTGGGGCTGAGGTTTGAAGCCGAGGCTTCATGAAAACTCCTGCACTTTGCCTTTCTGGCCTCTGTGCTTTGCTTAGCATCCAAAACCGTAACATCCGGGACCAGCACGTGCCACCCAGCAGGGTCATCTTACATGGGTGCTGTGAGATGAATCCGTGCACAGGCTGAGGTGGGGAGAACTTGAAATTATGGTTTTATCACGGTTTTATCTCTGAAATGATGAGGGCTTGGTGCTCCCTGCCTGCTCTGAGCGTCTTTGGACGTTGGGGTTTGTATTTTTCGCACGCGGCAACCCAAATCCTCCGCGACGTCCTTAGCTCCCACCACGGGATGTGGGCACCTGAAGGCCATGAGGCCGGAGTGTGGCCGACGGGAGCTGGGCGGCCGCAGACACCACCCAGGGGCCACGTTGCCTCTTTCCGGCCTCACAAACTCCCTCCTCGCGCTGAAATTACAAACCAGGGATCCTCCTCGGCACCAGCAGCCACCAGGTCTGAGGCACCTGCCTGGGCTCCCTGGCCTGGGGCAGCTCAGCTGCAAGGTGTGTCACTGCTGCTGCTCCTTCGGGGGCTGGAAAAGCCTGAGATTGGGTCGCTGCCACTTTTTTTGGTGACTAATTTCCACCCTGCTGCTTATTTTTGAAAGACCCCCCTCCTCTTCTGAGCAGAGCTATATACACATGGCAAAAAATAGCATGGGTATGTGATGCCTGCCTGCAATGCACGCCAGTAGCTGCAAAGACACGAGCTGGCACTTTGGACCCGAGCAAGCGGGATTATTTATAGCCAGCCTCCAGAAATTGTCCCTACTATTTTCTCCGAGCCTGATCCCTGTTCCCTTTTTAACATTACTGTTTTATTTTTTCCCCTTCCCAGACTTACTGACTACCAAAACTGCACGAATGGCGAACGAACTTGTAGAGATTCAGACTAATAGGATTTAGTAACCTGGTGGAGTTGCACGAGTGTGACCTAAGTGAGCTTGCAGCCTCATTTGGGTGGTCTCCATCACCCTCCAAGATGGTTTTACAGGGGTATCAGTGACTCGTAGGGATACGGGGAGCAAGAGGGCCCTGCAGATGCCACCTGGTCCCACACAGCAGCAACAGGGCTCTTCCTGGGGCTGTGGGCTTATTCCCCACATCTCCCGCACTCTTATCTAAACAGAAAATGTGAGTTTAAAGCCCAAAGTGTGCTAAGCAGAGAGTAAATCTGTTTTTTTTTTTTTTTTTCATATATTTATGGCTTATCTAGGAGGCTGTAGTTTGAATAATTGGTTTATCCAGTCTCAAAAACTTCAAAGAGTAATAGCAGATAGTGCTGCAAGAATCAAAGAAGGACAAAAAAAAAAAAAAAGGAAAAAATGATTTAAGATACTGATCAAGAGTGGAGTTGCTTTTCGTTCCTGCTGTGCTCTGTCAGCTAGGTTTAATTTCAAATTCCTCTTCAAGCTTTGGTTGCAGCAAGAGCACTGATGTCTCAAGACACCAAACCGCTATAAAACGAATTTGGGGCCAGGAAATGGGAGCATCTTCCCTGTGGATGGGGTCTAAATGCGCCCAGGCTGTGCTGGGGGTGGCTCGCGGTGCTCTGGCTGGCAGGAAGCCAGCCCAGCTCTCGCTGCTTGTCTTCCAGCCCATCACTTCATTGTGGCCACGGCGTGCCACGAGGCCGACTACGGGCAGCTCATCCGCGACTACTGCCTGAGCCAGTTCCAGACGAGCATGGAGGCGCTGGGGCCGCGGCTCTGGTGCGACTGGGATGAGACCCTGGGGTAAGTGTTGCCTCACAGGCGGAATCTGGGGACGAGAGGGAGGGTTTGAGTCCAGGACAGCGAGACACCCACCTTGTTCTTGCAACCAGCGTCCTGGCCATGGTGGATGGAGTGTTAGAGGCAGGGTCCCTGTTGGGCCGGTGAGGCGGGGAAGGGAACCCTGCTCAGTCCACCGGTACTGAGGAAGTGCTGCCCACCACCCTCTTTTGCATCCAAGTTTTTCTTTGAGCAACAGCCTGAAACACATTTTTGGGTGTTGGGAGGGACTAGCTCCATCCTGTTTGCAATGAGCAGCGCTGACTTTCCCAGCACAGCAGTGGTATAAATAATTCCCCTGACAGGATGGGATGAGCCTGAAGATTCAGATACTGTTTTCCAGGAAAGTTCCTGTCACTCGTAAACAGGCGCACGTCAAGCCCGTTGATAGCTTGTCACCCCTGACGTTCTCAGCTGCCTGCGACAGTCTGTGTTGGCTCCGCAAAGACACACGAGCTGTGCAAAGCTTGCCTCAGTTCAGATCCCTTCTTTCGTGCCTAATTCAAATATATGTATATATGTACATATGTGTGTATATATGCATATTTGTATAGATGTGTGTGTATATTCATGCATACACACGTATATACATCTATGTTTACCTGCATGAATACATATATATTCATGCATATACATGCACATTTGTATGTGTGTACATATAGACTCACACGTGTGTGCGTGTATATGCATGACAGTATATGTGTATATATAGTCATTCATACATAAATATACCTGTATATAAGTGTGTGTGCATGTGTATATCTATATACTCATGCATGCACACATATACACACATGTATAAGCATGAATATATATTCATACACATACATGTGTGCGTAGGTGTATATATACAGGTGTGTGTGTGTATGCATGCATACACACACACACAGATGGGTGCCTATATATTCATGCATACACACACCTATATATGCATGCATGTGTGTGTGTATATATATGCATGTATCGATACATGCATGCAGAGGCAGCAGGGCGCCCTAGTGCCCAAGAAGGCCAATGGGATCCCAGGATGAATTAGGAAGAGCGTCTCCAGCAGGTTGAGGGAGGGGATCTTGCCCCTCTACTCAGCCCTGGTGAGGCCACACCTGGAGTATACCTATATACACACACAGCTCTGTGTGTATGTATACTCACACATATGTGTGTGCATGTATAGATGTGTGTGCATATATATTCATGCATACATACCCATATATGTGCATGCATATATATATATGTGTGTATATATTCATGCATATACACACAGATATAAACCTGTGTGTGCACGCATGAATATCTGTTCATGCATACATGTGCACCCATATATGTGTGTCTACATATACATGTGTGTGCATGCATATCCATGCATACACATTTATAAATGTATATGTATATGTGTGTAGGTATAGATGTGTATATACACACATGTGGGTGCATGTATATGCATGGATGTGTGTGTATATATGCATACATATATACATGTATATATTCACGCATTATGCATGAATACATGCCTGTATATAACACCCATATCTGTGTATGTATATGCATACACACATATATGTGTGTGCATGTATATATGTGCGTGCATACACACCCATGTATATGTGCACACACACGCGCGCGCGCGCGCGCTGAGGCAGCAGTGCCCTCGTGGCCAAGAAGGCCAATGGGATCCTGGGGTGCATTGGGAAGAGCGTCTCCAGCAGGTCAAGGGAGGGGATCCTGCCCCTCTACTTAGCCCTGGTGAGGCCACACCTGCAGTACTGTGTCCAGTTCTGGGCTCCCCAGTACAAGAGGGATGTGGAGCTGCTGGAGAGAGTCCAGCGCAGGGCTACGAGGATGATCCGGGGCCTGGAACATCTGCCCTGTGAGGAAAGGCTGAGAGAGCTGGGCCTGTTCAGCCTGGAGAAGAGAAGGCTGAGAGGAGACCTGATCAGTGTCTATCAGTACCTCAAGGGAGGCAGTGAGGAGGATGGGTCTAGGTGACCCTGTGTGTGCAGGGAGGTTGGACTAGAAGATCTCTAGAGGGCCCTTCCAGCCTTAATGAGTCTATGCATTATGTATGAATATACATGCACACGTGTGTGTGTGTGTGTGTAGCCACACATATCTGTGTGTATGTATACTCACATATATATATGTGTGTGCATATATAGTCATGCATACACACCCATATATATATATGTGCATGCATGTGTATATATATATAATGTGTGTGTATATATTCATGCATATACACACTTGTGTGTGCATGCATGACTATCTGTTCATGCATACACATGCACATATATGTGTGTGTCTACATATAGATACACATGTGTGCATGTATACATAGTCATGCATACACACATTTATAAATGTGTGTGTGTATATCTATATATGCATGAATATATCTTCATACACATATGTGTGTAGGTATAGATGTGTATATACACATATGTGTGCATGTATAGGCATGTATATATGCATACACATATATATACTCATGCATTATGTATAACTGTACATGTATATACACATGCCTATATATGTATATAACATACATATCTGTGTATGTATATGCATACACACATATACAGCTGCGTGTGTAGGTACATATGTGGGTGCATACACACCCATATATATGTGCACACATATATACACATGCGTGCGCGCGCACACACACACACACACACGCTGAGGCAGCAGTGCCCTCATGCCCAAGAAGGCCAATGGGATCCCGGGATGCATTGGGAAGAGCGTCTAGAGCAGGTCGAGGGAGGGGATCCTGCCCCTCTATTCAGTCCTGGTGAGGCCACACCTGGAGTGCTGTGTCCAGTTCTGGGCTCCCCAGTGCAAGAGGGATGTGGAGCTGCTGGAGAGAGTCCAGGGCTGGGCTACAAGGATGATCCGGGGCCTGGAACATCTGCCCTGTGAGGAAAGGCTGAGAGAGCTGGGCCTGGCAAAGGCCCTGTGTCTATGAATAGATAGGCACACTTGTATGTGTATATATACATGTATACACACACCCCTGTGTGTATGTATATGCATGCATATGCACATATGTGTGTATATATATATATATATACACATATATGTGGGTGCATGTATAGATGTGGGTGTATATATATTCATGCATACACACTCATTTATATGTGCATGGATTTATATGTTTGTGTGTGTGTATATATACACACACGCATATACACACATATATGTGTATATAAATATATATATATGAGACTATATACTATACATAATAGATACACGTGTGTGTGTGTATAAAATCATAATGGTTGGAAAAGACCTTCTTTAAGTGCATGAAGTCCAACCGTTAAACCCGTCACCACATGCCTGCTCAGCACCTCAAAGACACGTGTCCTGAGCACTGCCCGGGACGGCAACGCCACCACTTCCCTGGGCAGCCGTCCTGGGGCTCCCGACCACCACTCCCCCCACCCCCAACTAGTGTCTTTTCTACTGTCCAGCACAGTCTTCCTAGTGTCGAACCCAGCCCTCCCCTGGCTTGACTTGAGGCCTTTTCCTCTTGCCCTGTCAGCAGTTATTTTGTACCTGTAGATACAGGGTGTGTGTGTGTGTGTGTACACATATGCACGTATATGTGTGAGAGCCTATTCATGCATACACATATACCCCCCCATATAGATATATACACACACACACAGATACGCATGTGTCTGTGTATGCATGTGTGTATATATTTATATGCACACATATATACATTCATATATATGTGCATACATATACACACATGCACACACATATATGCCTGCATATATCTGTATACATGTATATATTTGTGTGGGTATATAATCTGTATATGCACGCAGAGAGCCTTTGCAAAGCACAGGTTAGCTTTTCTTTCCCCTTTATTGGTAACAAACAGGGGGAAAAAGAGAGAGGAAAGGCGGTGTCAAAGGAAGCAGCAGATAGGAAGAAAGATCCTTAGCTATGGCTGATGCAAGTTGTCTCACTCTTTGCTTTCTGGAAAAAAGGAGCAGATTGGCAGGGCTGCCACCAGGGCCATGTCTGTCCAGGGCCAGGACGTTGTCCTTGTCCCCTTGTCTTTGTGAGCCTCATGGGGTGTTTGTTGGTGGCCAGGCTCCCTCTGGATGGTGGCTCTGCCCTGTGGGGTGGAGCCAGCACCCCCAGCTTGGTGCCCTCTGCAGTAGTGATGAGGTCCCATCCGTCTCCTCTGGGCTTTCAGTGATGATGTTGAGCAGGCACTGGAGGTATTAAACAGCTCGTTCTTCATCTCTGGCTTCCTGCTTTTCTTCCAAATAGCTCCTACTAAACTTGTTATCTTTGAGTCACTCGGAGGAAATGCTGAGAACTCGCAGTGTTTAATTCGATTGTGCGAGTCCATTTGCTCTGTGTAAACGCAGGCGTCGGTTTGTTTAAGAGGAGACATTCCTGCGCTCTTCCTGGCTGCCCGGGCTCCAGGCAAATCAGGTAAAAATAGCCCAGCTGCACAAGTCACTGCGCAGCGAGCTGGTGGGACATGGACTTCTTGGGAGCAAAGGGCTGGTTTTAGGAGCATCCCCCAAGCAGGAGGGGCAGGCGTTGGGCCAGCTGCTCTCTCTTCTTCCTCGCTTTCCTTGTCCCACTATGTGATGGTCTTGTGAGGAGCTCTATGGGGAACGTGAGCATGGTGCAGCCTCACGGGTCTTGTCCAGCCTTGTCCCCAGCCCATAGTATCTGCAGAGCCAGGACCCAACGTGTTCATCCCAGCTTATACTGAGCCTGGTTTTCCCTTGCTGCACCTTGGAGATGGCCAGGGAAGCTGGGGGGGTCTCCTGTCCAGCTTTGGAGGGAGGGACTTTACTCCCACTGAGTGAGACACTGAGAACTGGAAATAAAATACTAGAGCCTTGCCTCTTCTCCAGGTCTTTGTCCCACTGAAGACTTTTGATCCTTGAAACCTGCTTGAGAAGGAGATCTGAAAGGGACCCATCTCCAGGCTTTCCCTGCATCACACAGTGTTGCATTCAGAGCTGGAATGTCTTGCATGCTGTTCATTTAATGATGAATCATCCGTTAGGGCCAGTGCTCACTGCCCAGCTGAGCATGTCGTGAGGACGACATCTGGAAGAAAGTATCGCCCCAGCAGGGTTTTTAATTGTGGTTTATTCATCCTATTCATAGGACACATTTTTTTTCCTTCCCTGTTAGGTTAGGAAGCATTAACGGTGCTCTCAGCTCATTGATCTTACCGCGTGTACGGCCGGCAGCTCCTTGGGCGAGGAGCCGCAGCCCTCAGCGCGGCCGGTGTGCACGGAGGGCATCCTTCCTGACGGAGCGCGGCCACACGGAGCGCGGCCCAGGGCTGGTGCAGCGGCGCAGCCCAGACTTCCTCCCCGACACAAGCTGGGTTCCCAACACCTTTGGTGGGAAGGCTTGTTAGGTGTATGTGCCACTTCCAGAGCTTTTTCTGGGGGGGGTCTTTTGGCCCACGTGGTTCCCAGTTTTTGCATCAGCTCCTGCAGCACAGAGCTGTTTGGAGCAGGACGGTGCGGCGCACTCTCTCCCCGAGCCACCCGCCTGCCCCTGGCCCTGCGCGGGAGGTGCCGCGGCTGCGGGTGTCACTGCACCCAGCCGGGGCTTCGGCAGCGCTGCCGCCGCGTGGTGACGACCCACCCGCCTGCCGGCCGGGGAGCCTCTGTCCCACGGAGCTTTGGATCCTTCAGGAGTCTGAACAGGCTAAACACCCTCGAGGCCGAGGAAACGGCCGCCTGGGAGCTGCTGGTGTTACCGCATCTGTCCGAAATGCCCCAACTCCGGGTGCCCGGGCTATTTTCAGCCCTGTGGTGCTGAGGCTACGCCGGGAGGGCTCGTGTTTCTCCTCAGGGTGCCAGGTGCCTCATGGCTACCCCTCTGCCGTGCCAGGGTCCGGCTGCTGCCGGGCAGTGGGGAGGAATCTCCTCTTGCCCTCGCGTTTCACACCGCGCCCTGGGTGCTGGAGCGCTCCCTCCCACCCGGAGCGGGGGATTTCGGGACGGGGCAGCGCTCCGGGGGCTGGCAGCACCAGGGAGCCAGTGCGGAGCGCAGTGCAAGCGGGGCCGGCGAGGCGGCCGCGGGTGGCGCTGCAGCCGGAGGCGCAGGCGGGGGCATTGCTGAGGATTTACAGCAGGGCAGGAATCCCAGGCCTCCCGGACCATCAATCATTCCTCGAGGGCTTCCCGGTGCCCCCCTCAGGCCAGCAGCACCAGGAGGGGATGCAGCGCCCCCTCCCTGGGCCTATCTGTGTGCGCTGCCCTGGATGGGACTGGGCGCCCACCGGCCCCTCCGCTCGCCCCGAGCTGCTCGTCCCCGCGGAAGGGCCGAGCAAAACTCCCCTAGGCGGCCGGCTTAGCGGGCAGGGAGTTGGTGACAGTTCCTTGGCCTTTCGTTGCTCTGGCTGCCTGATTTAGCAGCTGTATCTATTTATCTCTCTCTATATATATAAAAAAATATATATAGAGAGAGAAGCCCTTGTTGGCGCCCCAGGAGCCTGGCTATTTCCGGGCGCTGAGCACCAGAGCTCCCACGTGCCCACGGCCTGCAGGGAGGTGGTGGGTGGTAGGACCTGCTGCCAGGGCGGCAAGCGTGCCGGGAACGTCGTGTCCCACCGTGGAGCCTCTGCGGGGGACACGGGCTCAGGGTGCCTCCCCAGAACGCGTCCCGGTGAGCTGCTGTGTGCTCCTGCAGCGCCAGCCCCGCGGCGGAGGTGGGCACGGAGCAGGAGGTGGGCACGGAGGTGGGCACTGCAAACGGACTCCTATGGGTTCGTGAAGCAAGAAAGCCGTGTGCCATGAAAACAACCGCTCTAAGTGTCTCTGCTCGGTTGGTGCTGTCCCCGTGTGGGTGGTGACAGCCCGGGCGGCCTCTCTGTGTCCCCGCAGCAGCTACGGCGAGCTCACCAACTGCACGGCGCTGCTGGCCGAGAAGCTGGCCTGCTACTGGCCCAACCGCCTGGTGGACGACTTCTTCGTGGCCGTGCACCGGCACTACTTCCGCAACTGCTCGCAGTCGGGCCGCGCGCTGCGGGACCCCCCGCCCGGCGTGCTCTGCCCCTTCATCGCGGGCCCCGTCCTCGTCACGCTGCTGGCCACGGCGCTCGTCGTGTGGCGCAGCAAGCGCAGCCAGGGCATGGTGTAGCACGGCCTGGGGGGGAAGCTGCTTTGGGCGGCTCCGCGTGCCCCGTCCCCGCCGTGGGATGGACGGTTCCCCTGTCCCCACCCCGTGCTGCCGCGGGGCCGAAGCGCACGGGGACGAGCGCCCGCGGCGCCGCGATGCTCTTCCTAAATAAAGGAAATGACAACTGGGGCTGTGGCTGTGGGTGCTGTTGGGGACTGGGCGGGGGTGCTGCCGGGCGATCACAGGTGATGCTGGGGGCGGGCCCGGCCCGGGGCCGAGCCGGGACGCGGTCAGGCCAGACCCGTGTCCATGGGGGTGCGAGCCAGGGGCTGGCACCCACCAGGCGCCGGGGGGCGGCCGGCCCGGCCTAGCCTGCCACTAGGGGCAGCGGTGCCTCCTGCCTGGCCCTCGGCAACGCTGCTACTGGGGGAGCAGAGACGCGGCCCCGGGGCAGGGTGATGGGGCAGGGGGTGGCAGGGCGGGCGCGCGGGCCCTACATGCAGCACTAGGCGCTCCCATCCACCCTCATGGGCCCTACGCGCAGCACTAGGCGCTCCCATCCACCCGCGCGGGCTCTACGCGCAGCACTAGGCGCTCCCATCCACCCTCATGGGCCCTACGCACAGCACTAGGTGCTCCCATCCACCCACGCGGGCTCTATGCACAACACTAGGCGCTCCCATCCACCCTCATGGGCCCTACGCACAGCACTAGGCGCTCCCATCCACCCGTGCAGGCCCTAGGCGCAGCACTAGGTGCTCCCATCCACCCGCGCAGGCCCTACGCACAGCACTAGGTGCTCCCATCCACCCTCATGGGCCCTATGCGCAGCACTAGGCACTCCCATCCACTGGCACAGGCTTGAGCGCCTCCGCCGGCCCTGCAGCACGGCCCAAGCAGAGCAGCTAGGAAAAAGGCTCCTCCGTTATTTTTTCACTGAAATTATATATATATATAAATATATATATATATATATATATATTTAACTAATACTACACATTTATTAAGTTAGGGATTAGCCTCTTTCAACTGCTCCACACAATGAATAGGAAGGACAAACACCATAGCCCAAACAGGAGCCCAAAATAATCGTGTGCAACTTCCATACTTGTGGCAGAAAACGCCCGTGCAGGAAGCGCCGCCGGCTCCGTGTGCCAGGGCTCCCGGACGCAGCTCGGCTGCCTGCTGCTCTCCACACGCAAGGGCACCGCGTGCACAGGGGGTACACAGGAGACCAGTTTATTGCCAACGCCAAGTGCTCCAGAAACACACCGCCTTGCGCGGGTCGCTTGGTTTGTTTTCTCCCCAGAATCAGGCAAGATTAAAAAAAAAAAGTGTAAATACAATTCCAATAGTGATTTCTCTTAACTTCTCAAGCGTATCTCATCAACAGGATATACAGTACAGTTCGGAAGAGTAAACATCTTAAAAGTAAGCAAACAACTGGTTTCGACCAACACACACAATCTCTCGCCGCATCTCGGCCCACCTCTCCGCTTCACATGGACAGGTTATGGAGTTAGTTTTCTTCTTCGGTACGACATGGACACAGGACTGGGACAACCCGGGCTGGGTTGGCTGCTGCTGCTGAAGTTCAAGACAAGTCTGCGGTGTGGAAGCCATGGTCCTGCCAGCCGCCGCCCTTCATCATCTCGCGTAGCGCTTCATGTAGTCTTCAACTTTATTGCGAAAGTCCTCCTAGGGGGAAGCAGAGCCGCGCTCAGCGCCCGCACCGGCACAAATGCAGCAGACAGCAATGACGGTCGGTCAGAAATGCTGCCCCTGCCTTCGATTTCCAGGGAGCGAGTTAAGCTGCTCAGTGCTCCGAGCAGCTCGGAGGAGCTTTGGAACACAGCTTAAGGCCAAAAACATTGTAGCAGGGGAAACAAAATTATAAACAAACTTGAGGTAAATTCCGAAATTCCACCACCACCAATGTTTCTTTCCTCAAGAGAGCAACAAACTCTGCTTTTAAATGAAACCAGGCGGTAAAAATTACAAGCGTTCATTACAAAAAAACCATGGGAAGATGCTGGACTTCTCAGCACCAGGCATGCGCCGGGCAGCTTCAGTTTTTGAGGATGGTTTTGATACCCGAGTACCATGTCTAAGGGTTTTGAATTAGCTACTACTACCGACAGGTCTGTTTGAGCAGTTCCAAGATCTTGACCTGTCTCTGGCAAGAGGCATCCGGACACTCGGATCTGCTAAGGTACCAAACCAAAACAGGGACCGTTCGGATCTCTATTCGGCTCTGATACGCCATGGACTATCCGGATACAATTAAAAGTTACTTATAATAACAAATGATGCCCTCGTTTAATGGCTATTATGAATATTTTCCGTATTAGTGCCTTCTCACAGCACCAAAACTCATTTTCAGTTGGGTCTCAGATAAATAAAAATCAGAGCAAGTCAGCCAGAACACTGCCCTATATACATATTGTGCTATATGTATTGCACTGTGTGACACACGGGCATTATGGAGCCGAGTAAAAGACAGCCGGTTTCCCAGAGGCAGAAAGACCCAGCCAGGCAAAACTCCCCTTTCTTTGCAAGGCAAAGGCTGAGCTAACAGCAGCAGCACCTCTGCGGAGGCGGCCGCTCCCCACGGCCGTCCCGTCGCTCGCGAACGGGCACCACGAGCCCTGCGGCCAGCGCGGAGCTGCCTCCTGCAGGGAGGGATCCTGAGCCAGAGGGGAACCACCTCGGGAGGGACGTCTCCGTAAAAAGCCTTCCTGAGCCACGTGGTGTTGGAACAACTCGCCTCCCTCTCAGCTGATGGGCTGATCATACGGCACTGGAAGAAGCTCAACAAATCACCTCAATTTTGGCAGGCTATAAAGCGATACCGCTACAACGTATTTTACCCTGAGCACAAAAACCAAACCTCCTCAATACCCAGCCAGGATGGACGCTGATCCCAAATTAGGTATCTCTGAAGAATTCCCTCACAGAAATATAGACAAGTACAGAAATGAGAGCATATTGATGCAAGTACTTAAGCTCTATGAACCTTTTGCACTGAAGAATGATGGAACCTTTTGGAAAACAGAAAATTCTATTTTGGGAATGGTTCTACCGATACATCAGTAAGAACCTACTAAGTAAAATGAAATAAAGGCTAAAAAGCAGCTTTGGTTCCTTATCCATCGCATAGCCCTGGCGGCGGGCAGCGTTTCCCGAGCGCGGTCTCCCTCCCCGACACGCGCAGGTGCGAGGTGCCCAAGGACGCCGGGAAATCACCAATACTGCTCAAGGCTCCCTGCGCCTGCTGGGAGAAGGCCTGGCACGGCAGGGAGGAGCAGCCCCGTGCACGGGGTAGGGGCTCCCACCGCTGCCCCACGGCAGCGCTCGGCCCCGCGGCGCTCGCCAAGGGCTGCGCTGACGGAAAACCGTCCGAGCGATCCCGGCTTCTCGGGCCGGGCTACCAACGCTTCCCTCAGGAGGATGCTGCTCGTTCCCAGCAGAGGAAACGCCTTCGGGCTCTCGGAGCTTCGTGGACAAGTCACGGCGGCGGAGGGACTCCGGGCTGCCGGCGCCCGGGGCCCTGCAGGGGCGACGGCTGCGGCGCTGCTCGGCCAACAGCCTGCGGCAGCGGAGGAGCCCGGGGCTTCCCGCTGCCTCGCGCCATCCCGTCCCGTGTCGTGTCTCAAAGCAATGCAGTTTTCCAAAGAGTAAAACAGGAAAGCGGCGCTTTTGAGCGCTGCTTTGCCTAGAGCATGCGAAACCAAAGTACTGGAGCACCTGCATTGCTTCCACACTTCTACCATGGCCCCAACAAGTTAAACCATCTGCAAAAGCTTAACCAACTTTACTGAACCAGAAAGAGGCTCCGTCCATACCGAAGTGTTATGAAAGATGCGTAATGGCTTCTATAAATACTTTTAGCATTAGGAAAGATGGGTTTTTTTTCCCATTTCCATCTGCTAGCACAATTAGCAGATGTGCTGTTGTTCATTTGCACGGGCTGCTTAATGTGCTTCTCGCTTACTGGGACAAGGCTTTAGAGCCCGTGACATGGGCGCGCGGTGCAGAACGGGACCAAGTCTGTCCCCCAAGCCCCCAGCGTGCTTCTCTGCACGCATGAGTACTGCTGGAAAACAAAACACGCGGTGGCCACAATTTCTCTGAGAACCACAAGCTCCAAACAGGGTGGTTGGTTGTGCAGAGGAAGTGAAGGACTTAGTGGAATAAAGAGGGAGATCAGTAAACGCAATGAGTCACAGGGCGAGTTCTTACGAGACGTTTCTTGGCTTGGGATGGCACTGCTGTCCCTAACAAAACGTTTCAGCTAAAGCCAACAGAGCCACAACAGAAAATCAGCAGCTTCCCAAAGAACACGCCGCGTCTGACAGTCTTTTAAAGCTGAATTCTCTCCTGAGGCGCTGCTGTGCGCCACGACCGCGCACAAGCCGCTGGCAGGGCGTTGGGCAGCGCTGCCGGGGCGCAGCAGCAGGAGGAGCCGCCTCCCCCGGAGAGGACAGGCCTGTCCGGGCACGGGTGAGGTTGCGCCTCCCCGCCGCCGACGGCGTGGGGGGGCCCTCTAGTCAGAACATCTCCTCAGCGGTTCATAACGTCTTGTACAAGAAAGCAGGAAATAGATACTCTGTTCAGTACCCAAGAATAAACGCGAGCTGCTTATTTTACCTGAAGAAGGCTAAAAAAAAAAAAAACACCCTCATGCTTTCATCGCATCACTGCTCGGCTATAAACACAAAGCAGGGCTCTTCAAGATCTTCAGAGCCAGGGCCTTCCTGGTACCACCAGAGCTTCCAGTGTGCTGAGGGACGACGCAAGACTCTCAACTTGAAGAAGGGAACGAGGTGAGGAAGGGCAAAACCTGATTTTAGCCAACGGACAAAGCAGGATCATAGTCCAGGAGCAGCTGACACGGGCCTAGGTAAGGCAGCACCTTAGGTCAAAGAGTGAATGGAAGAGAAGGAGAATTCCAGCTTTTAGATGAACTAAAAGCAAGTAAAAACGCTACAGAAGAGGTAAAGCAATGAGGTGCTCATGCACTGAGCAAACGTTGACACGATACCTGTAAGCAGAGCAGCAAATATTATCAGATACACAATTTTACAATGATTAAGTGCCACTTTTTGTATGCCTCGAGAATTAATACTGAAGATGAGGAAACACTAGATCCAAAGCCTCGACCTCAATTACTGATGAAGCAAACTTAACAGCGTAAGCCTCTGCGGTTGGCATAAAGGCAAGTGCTGCTGAAAATTAAATTAAAGTTCTCCAAAAATCTCCTAAAAAGTAACGTATACAGTAGGCTGATCACTAATGGCTTAAAATATAGCTAAACACCGAAGAGGAAAACGAAGAGAGATACAAGTAAAAATCTGCAGTTCTGGTGATCAGTGAGGAGCAGTGGGACTCCTCATGGTGGTTTAATCGCTGGCGGGCAGTTCTCTGGACCAGAATGGGGCCTCATTTAGCAACGTGCAGGAGCCCATCTGCAACCCACACGTTTCGCTGTAGAGCGAGGCGGGATGAAGCAACATCAAGAAAGGGCTCGGAGCCACATTCGCGGAGCAGAGAGGAGCGCTGTGCCCCCCGCTGCCCCCACGACAGAGCGACGCGCGGCACAAGAGCAACGAAAATGCTGCTGCCAAGGCAGCCAACCTTTCATTTACGGTTGCGTTAAGAGCACCAGCTTGTCTTCATTTAACCTGCAAGTTCTCCAGAGCCGCCTTACCCCTTTTCACCATTCTCCCTCATTTTATAATTCTGCACATTAGTCGGCTGCGGGTGCAGGAGCGTCACGCTGGCAGCCCCCAAAACACCACCCAGCTTCCGGCAAAGAGGGATGGGCAGGGATCAAAGTCCTCCAGGAAGGGCAGGGACACAGCGGCGGACGCCCCTCCCCGTACCTGAGGGATGCTGGAACACCGGAGCGCTTTGCCAGAAGTGTGACCCCCTCCTGGCAGCGCAGGAGCGGAGAGCCCGGCCTGTCAGGGCGCGGATTCCCTCCTCTCCTCGGCAGGTGCCTTCGCTCCGCGCCCAATTAGCGTCTTTGCAGATCCCGAGATGCTCCGAGCCGGATCCTTTAGCCTGTTAACATCTGGATGAGCTCCCCTCCTCCCCCTCCCCAGTTTGACAACCTAGGGAAATTTAATCAAAAAATTACTTGAAACCTGAAAGCGCCCTGCAACGCTGCATCTTTCCCCACTTACAGTAATTTACATTAATCACATTAAATTGATTGCTTCTAAGGAGCAAGGCAAGATTTTTCTTTTCCTTTCCGCCTTTCCTATTAGTCGTGTACTGCCTGGTACAGGAAATTATCCTCCTGATGGCAGTCTTTATTTTTCTTTTCTATGTTTTTATTTTTTAGACAGATGCCACCAACTTTAACCACACATATGGGACAGACTTTCCTTTTAGTTCCTTTTTTTTTTTTTTTAGAAAGAAATATATAAGAGGAATTTATGACCTATACAAGCAAGATGGGCATCACAGCAGAGAGCTGGGCCTTTACTCCTCCAAAAACACAAACTTGTTGGAGCAGAGAGAAAACAGGCTACAAAGGCTGCCCTTTACAAAAGCACTGAGAAGCTGCTCGAGTCAAAATTAAGGCAAGAAGCAGCAGCAAAATGCGATTTAAATGCCTGGGGTGTTAATATAGCACTGGGAGGATCCAAGGGAATGTGCAGACCCTGTTTTACAGAGGGGAGGTCGCTGTGTCCTCTCGCCAGGCCGACGTGTCCTCGCCTGCTTCGGGCTGCCGGCAATCTGTACAACCCTAAGCTCTGTCTCCGAGAAACTCGGCTCCGAATGGCACGCCGGCCGGGCAAACTGCGATCGCAGGCATCACAGCTAGTCATACAAGTGCCGAACAAATTCTGCTCTAAACCAGCATTAGCCAGCCTCAGGATGCTGGAAATACAAAAAAATAAAAATAAAAAAAATAAAAAAAAAATCATTTTTCCTTAAAACTGTTTTCACGGTTTATTATTAAAAGGCATCAAAATGAGGTTACTGACAATTATTACCACCTGTTGCAAGAAATACCAAGCAACTTGGCTCGACTGCAGTCAAAGATTAAAAAAAAAAGACAAAAATCTGACATTCCAAATCCTCCGACTGCAACAAAACATAAATTTTCAGGACAAAACAAACAAAAAGCCCCTAAGTAAGGAAACATTCATTTTCATCTGTGATAAACCAAGTAGCTCTTAACCCAGCTGGATGGTCCTTGCTGTTGTCTCTGGGGCTCATGCACCTGAGTAGCCTTTCACAAAACCAGTGAATTTTGAGGCAACAGTAACGACCATAAAAAGCCCAGAAGAGTCACAATATGCCCAAACCTGGTTTACTGCCTCTTCCAGCTATTAAAGGTAACTCTTACATATTTTTTGAGCAAGATTTTAGCTCATGTGTTCATACGCTCAGTGATACTGTAAAGAACCAAAAGCAGCTGATGTTTTTCTGCAACAAGCAGCACAGAGGAAAAGAAATTATGTTTTCACTAGAACCTTATGGTCTCCTCTGACAAGGAAACTCACTGGGATCATTGATGAATGGGTGGTGCATGCTGCTAAATGGATGTCTTGAGCTCAAAGAAAGGCTGTTTTTTTTCCAGTGCTAAGAAGCAGCACAAAATTTGCTGCCATAAGACCCTGCACGTAGAAGAGACTGTGTACAATCCACACTGAACAGAAAGTCAGGGCTCATAAATAACTTCGTAAGTTCTCTGTTGGATTAATAATAATAAATTATATGCAAAGTAATTTGCGAGTGATATGGCAAATACTTTCCTGTTGAAATAAAAGTCTTTCCAGACACCATGACAAAGATTCTGGCTTTAGAGAAGTTGTTGCAGAATATCCAACACTCCTGCCAAAGCAGCCAGGACCCTACGACAAGCGCTGCTCCTGCCAGCACGTCACGTGGACACTGTCATCAATCCTCTCCTCAATTATTTTTTTCTTTTTGCCAAAAGGAATGTGAGGGTCAACAAGGTCATATTCAAGGCTGGAGGAGTGAGGGAACTGGACCAAGCGCACTTGGAAGGACGATTAAGGAAGAAGTCGAAGTGGACATGCTGAAACCCATGCAGAGGGGATTGAAAAATATATAAATAACGAGATCAGCAGATGTCCTGTTGAAACAGAATGCGTGCTGTTATCGGAGGCAGAAAGGGACCTTGAAAAGAAGGAAAAGAAACAACCGTCCATCGCCTCAGCTAACAACCAATCATGAGCTTAGGTTTTGCAATATGTATTAGCTAATTACCC
>VZSV01000046.1:614821-642756 GCA_013398735.1 Nothocercus julius
TACTGATCCGAATAAAGTTGGACCTTGCCTACATTCCTGCTTGGTCTCCTTCTCTCAATCGCGGCAGAGGAGAGATCCTAAGAGCATCTCTGCTCGTTGCTGATCTTTCACGTCATGTTGAACAGGCCACCAAAGCAAGTTGCAGACTGTTTTGCCCAGCGTGCAGCATGGGCTCCTCTCTTCACCGACTCGTATGCAAACCTGGGGTTCTAGCTAGGAAGGAGCGAGACACTCTCAGAGATGCCATCCCTTCATGCTGGGTTGGCTGCTCAGGCTCGTGCTGCGGATGTGGAAGCGAGTGAGGAATCACCCACCACCTTTACTCAAGACACAACCAGCAGCTGTAGGTGCCCTGCCCTAAGCAGGGTGCAGGATGTGGCCTGACTTAATTTTTTGACGTGTTCCTGCCAGAGCTGTCCTGCACTGCTTCTGTATGAGGTGCCCTGCGTCTGGAGTCTGCTAGCCGGTCAGGAAAAGCAAGCTGCCATGTCTCAACAAATTACAAAACAAATTGGACCAAGGCAGAAATTCAAGCAAGCAGCACAGAGCTGTCAGTCATAAATTTAACATTACTGGCAAGCGCAGAGCAGGAAACAGACCGATATCGCAGCACGCCAGATCTGGTAACTCTCTGCACAATTAGCAAAATACCAGGCTACTTCCATCACCTTGGAGCTAGATATTATCTTGCCTCCTTCCAAGTACGAGCAAACTCGCATTTTGTTTTATCTCCATTCATTTATTTAGGGCTACTTTAACCCACCACATCACTAACCTCTCCGCGCTGCAACACGCTTTTGTTCTTGGGTGCAGCAAACAGGAATGAATGGCAGGTAATCTGCATCCCCGCTCCCTACCTCGCTTGGTCTTGCAGGAGGAGGTAATTTATTTTCATGCGTGATGCTGAAACAGAGGCAGGGCAGCGAGCGGTGGTGCTCTGCAGAACAGCTGCCGCATAAGCAATGCAAAATTAAAGATGAATCCTGAGCAGTTTGGCAGGTTTCAGCGGCTTTTACTTGGAAAAAGAACTGAAGCTGCCGGGCGTCTTGCACACTTTGCCCACTGTGTAACTCACCAGTGTTTGCCAATCCAGCCCTAAGCATCACACTGGAAACAGCTCCTCCTGCCCTGTCAGTAATCTAGGAGGTGCTTTACTAGTGCTCCAAAGAGACTGCAAAATGACACTTTGGCTCTCCACATTCTCCTTTAGGCTGCCTTGGTTGAAAAGAACAAGTTTATTATTTGAATGTTTTCAGCTTTGTGACAGCATTATGTTATTGGTCAGGATTTGGGGAACAAACGCTGAAAATGATAGAAGAATCTGCCCACTTTTTAGTATCTTAAGAGGAGTTTAGCTAAAACGTAAGAGCCTCTGACAAGCTGGGGATTTTCACTGTGGGTCACCAAGCAGAGCCTGGCATTGAATCAAGCAAAAGGCAAGAAAGGCACATGCTGAGGGGGACAGGCTAAGACACCAGACAGCTCCAGGCTCCCAGTCGGAGCAGAAAGGCGGCTTTTGTAGCAAGAGAAACACAAGAGGGTTGTTCTTCACCCGTCACAACAGAAGGGCTGCCGGAGGGGTCAAAGCCAAACCCTGCCCTATCAAGCCTACCAAAAGTGTGCAAGACAAGGCAACGAGAGGAGTTTCCAATAGGATCTGGAGAGCCTCTGGCATCAAACAGAAAGAAGGACCTTGAGGTCTGCTTGGACCTACCAGTGCCCCAGGGCAATTCCTGCTGTCCCTGTTGTGGAGGGAACAGCACTCGCAGCTCCAGCACAGGCAGGAGCCGCGGGAGCACCTCCTGCTGCTCCTGCTAGCGTGAGGCGCAGGGGAAGCGTCGCAAGGAGGAACCAGTCGCACCCCAACTCGGTGCCTGCCGACGTGGCGCAAACACACATCCTCCTCCTGCTGACACGAGCCACCTCCTCCCCGGCCATGGCCGCGGGTACTTACGCAGGGCTTTTTTGTTCCATTTTTGTTTAGAGCTATTTCTAGTGTGTTGGTTTTCTTTTTTCATGACATATTTATAATTTCTATTCCAAAATGTACAGTGAAAAAATGCAGCATCTGTGGACTTTTTTTTTTTAAAATAAATGATAAATATTTTTATCTTGAGATATCTTTTACCACATGTTGGATAGTTCCAGGAAGCAGTGCACTACTAATCTGTTTTGCACCCAAAGCTGACAGCAGTCACTGGAATCTAGTGGATTCCTCTCTGCTGGAATTAGGTAAACTAAGCTATATTTTTCTCCAAATTTTCATAGCCTTTATAGAGTTGTGATATTCAATGCAGAAGAAAGCGATGTCTGTTCTAGTTCAACTTTCAAAGCAAACATCTCCACGTCGTGAGACAAATTTCCTTGCTGGGTCCTATGAGCAGGTTTGATTTCCATACAAAATCTCCTCCAAAGAGGAAACAAAAGCCCATCTGTTAAATCTGGGAGGAGAGTGGGGTTCTACAAAGTCACTTTCAATACAAAACCTCTAATCTCCAAATATAAACATAATTTTAACAGTATAAACATATGAAGACGGTCTCACAAAATGCTTCTGACACGAAAACAGTAAGAAAATAAAGCAGATATGAGACTATTCTACTGAACAATTAAATGACTTCATTTAAAGCAGAAGATCTGAGAAAAAAATACAGATAACGATTTTTTCCAGACGTTTTAATACTAGCTTTTGTGGTTCTGATTGTTTGCTTAAAGGCTCCAAAACACCCACCTCATGTTATCATTGAGCTTTTCATTTGGACGCTTCAAACAGCTTCAAAGAGACCAAAGTTCTGTTATTTGAAGTTATATTAGTATGGGAAAAATAAATTCAAAAGGTCAATGAAATTGAGAAAAATACAAATTTGAAAGTACTACTTCATTTCAAATGCATTTCTTCAATTACATCAGAAAATGGATTTTCAAGGTAGCCTTAAATCTAAATGTGATTGAGCTCTTATTATGTATAAGCACAGGGATAAAAAGCCAGACAGATGAAAATACAGCTGGCCATGGCAGCATTTAAGAGAAGATCAAATTCAAAACGCTGCACGCTCTGGGACTCCTTAGCTATCTGTAGGCTCTATCAATCCAAGGACAAAATTACTCTGAACTTCAGCAGATACAGAACATCCCTAATCCATTAGCTTCCCGTATTTAGCATTTTGTCTGCTAGACATACAGGGATACCTGTCAGCATAAGCACAAAAGCAAAAACACAAGATTCCTGGTCTGTGTCATACGGATTTACAGTTTTTTTGATAAAAACAATGGACAGTGACAGCTTTTGAAGGAGAAGAACAATTCGGGAGAAAAATCAACTTTCTATAATCTCAAGGGGATGCCTTAAGAAACCCACCCACGTTTCTAACTTTGTTTTTTCACTTGTGGCTTCTATTTATAGGCACTTGCTGGCAGCCTCCTCTCCCAGCGGTTCACTTATTTTCAGAAGTCATCCGTGATGTCCTCTCCTGAAACTGGCCCACGCAGTGGCACATTGTTGGGTGCTGCTGGCTCTAGTCCAGTTGCCCAAGGAAGCATTTGAGAGGTTAAGAATATTCCACATAATCCTAAAGGGTTTATTATTTCAGAACTCAAAATACTGCATGTAATTATGAAAGCATACAAAAACTCTTCAGGGAAATTTGAAGTCTACAAATGTTTCTAATTATCAATGGTATTTCTAATGGAATTAGATTAGGCTCTCACTTGTAAAGACAAGAAAACAGTCCTCAAGCAATTCATGGAAAACGTTCATCCCAGAAGACTCATTAGAACAACCTCTGAAGACTGTGAGTAATTGAGAGGATAGACTTTTTTTAGCCTAGTTTCCTAAGGAACTGAGGCTATGTAGGGCAATTAAAATCCTAAGAGGAAACCTAACAGGCAGCTTCAGACTCCATAAAGACATGGACATTATAAATCCATCTCCACGGGAATGCTGAAGTAACACTTACACATCTTCTTTACTACCAAGGGAAGCCTTCAATAAAAAAAAGTAGTAATGTATTTTCATATGCAAAAAAACCCAGACTGAATAGCTGTCACAGCAGCATGCAAGTAACACAAGGAAAAATCTGCCCTAGCACCTCTCTTCCTTGATAATTTTTTTTTTTTTTTTTGTCTTCATACATCCCTTAATCAATCTCTGACTGTGATTTACCTGAGAGTGCAGGTCATGGAGATACACCGTGAGCTGTGGTGAAATGGGGCTGGCAACACTGTCCCTGGTGTCTGCTGGAGTGGGGAAGCGGCAAGAGGGGGGATGTGATCAGCGAAGTGAGGAGACTTTGCAAACCTCTGGGGACTCTCCCTTCCGACGGCTCACCCGCGGCTGGGGAAAAGTGGGGCTCTCTTGTGGAGGACAACCTGATTTGAGATCCCTCCTCCCCTTCGCAACGCACGGCATGAGAACATCTTACTCGTGGTTTGCAAGCACACACCTTGGTGGCACTGGCTAGCGGCCCAGTCTCGCTGCCAAAGAGACCTCTGCAAACACGCCAGGTCTCCTGTGAGCGGAGTTAACATGGTTGGGGCCAGACGGAAACAGCGCCGCGACCATAGGACTGACATATTAAAGAAACAAGAGAGCTGCAAGAATATAATGAATTGTCCAGAGCCACATTTAACTGTGTTACATACATTTCCCACCCCTCTCCCAAATTTTCCCCTTAGTGTTCCTACAAAGTCACAAGCACCTTCCTTAGTGTAAAAACACAATAATGTCTAACAGACTCGTCACAGTGTACAACGCTACGTGAGAACAGATGGAGCTAGAAATACAGTGACTACCAAATGCAGAAATGCTACAGCTCTAGTTCCATCTAGAGCCAAGACCAAACTCCCTCATGCAAACCAGTGCAAAATAATTCATTACTACAGTATTAAAATAACAGCTACAAGCCTTGCTCCTGCTCTAGTTGTGGGAAAGACAGGGGAACAACTGAAAGTCCCTTCTCTGACAGTGGCACAAGATGACTAGAAAAATAAAAAGAAGATCCCGGGCCCCTTTTGCACAGGGGTCTTGTCCTTCATGCTCTTGAAAACTTGACAGGTATCTGGGAAACAAGAGCAGGCAGTGAGCAGCATCCCGGCGCTCCGGGGCATCCTTAATGCTCTCCTCGGGACGCGCTGGCCAGCTCTCTGGAGACAGGGCAGGGACATGGTGCTCCCGCTGTTCAGCAAGGCCTTTGTCCTATAAGCAGCAACACACGACACCGCTTTCCAAGGAAGCTTTAGATATAATAAGGGCTCGTTTCAATTACGCAGAAAAATTTGTATTTAAGCTAGACCCTTGGCAAATGCAAACTTATTCTGGCCAGATTGCTTAGCTTTGGCATTTCACAGCTGTTTGTAAAAGTAGTCACACAAAAGAAGAGACATTAGAGTTTCAGAAGAAAAAACCTTGCAGACAGCCACCTATTTTGCCTCTCAAGAATGACACAGCAGGACACACTTCCATACACTCAATACTGATGGAGGAGTATCAATGGGAAGATGGAAAGCTCGAAAAGGAAAATAATGCAAGGTGATTATGGTGTTCAGCCTCTTCTATGAAATTACTCAAAACTGACACACAGATCAACAAGTAAATGAGCATTTTCTGATCTGTAAGATGACAAAAATTGCGTACCCTTTTAAATTACTACAATAGGAGACTATAGTTAAAATAGGTCACAATATTCAACATCCATGCTATGGCAAGGCTTGATTTGGAAGAAAGCAAAGGAGTATTTTAGAAAAACTCCACCTTTTCCAGACTTGTGAACAGTGCAATGAATCTTCTTGTTGTGCAGTGAAGATACAGCTGTAAAATGTCCTAATACGAAATTTAAGTGCAAGGGTAATTTTTAAGGAAAATGGCCAAGACGACTGTACTGATGTGACATCTCCAAGCAGTCATGATCTATGTTCATGTGGAAAGCGTTTTCTAAATTTCAATTTTCTAGATTCATCTCTGGCAAAGTCTGAACCACCAAGCTCATTTGGGTTTGTATTATCAAGGCATACTACTGTTCTTGCAATATTTAGTCCCTCTGTCTACCAAAGAAAACAAATCAATGGAGCTATTTGTTCAGCGTTCTCCACAACAAATCTGCATCTTTTACAACTTCATTTATAAATACGAAGCCAAAAAAAATGTATATATTTACTGCTGCTGTTTAGAAAGCCATGGAAGAGATCCTACTGCCCATCAACTGCTCTGGTTATGCACATAACTACCGCCAGACAGACTTCGCTGTTAAATCAAAGGCAGTCCTGGCTTGTTGGCCACTGAGATGTTCCTCAAAATCAGCAAAAAAACTTCATACTACAAAATTTATGAGATTATATCAGAAGCACTTACAAGTTCAACAAAGGCACGGGAAATCAGAGAGAACACAGGAACTGCAGGTCACTGATTACAGTGACAATGAAACCACCTGAGCAGCAGCACTTAATGCAGACAAATGCATTAAAGTCCTGTCTCTGAAAAATTAGCGTAGGTTACACAAGATAGCAGACAGTATCCTGTAACACTGACAAAGACTTTTTAAACCTATTTGAGGAATAGGTTAAAATCGTCCCTTGCAGCCTGATGTGTGGTACAAACATCACTGCAGAATGGTTTTCTCCTCATCAGCAGTGGGGAGGCAATAGCTGCAATGTGACCCTCAGTGTGGCTTCCTCCAAAATCTGAAAGGCAGCAATCAGTTTGATATCTTAATCCAGCCTAAGGAACTACGCAAACGTCATTTTTGTGATTTAAACAGCAGGTCTCAGATTAGCTGCTAACCTCTGCGACAGCCGCATTTAGCCTGGAACGTCAGCAGAAGCGTCTCCGGCTTTGCGGTGGCATCGCTGGCATTTCTCTCCAGGAGCGCCACAGAAGTGCACCCCATGTCCCCTCTCCTTGGCTGTCACCAGCCACACACACTCCTCTACTGTCACTGAGCAAACGTCTTTTCTCAAACTATCCTTTCCATACAGGCACTGGTATGCAGAACCATATCTATGTTGATATACGTGTGTATCCACCTGTATATAGGTTGGGGGGTTGCTTGTATGCATGCATACTATACGTACACTATTTGTGTATTTGCATTCTGCGCGTAAAAACATCTCAGGAGAAGTGCATACAAACTCCCATCCTAACGTGCATTACATTGTATTCATACTGCGCATTACAAGCATTTTCTTGAAGACAGGACAGGACCACAGCAGATTCACTTCATAATAAAATGCTTATATATACACAGTATACAAGCTAACACCTGCACCAAGAGGGACAAAATACAACATAAACTAAATTCATAACCTCTGGGGTTAATTGTAACAGCAGCATAGTTACAATTCCTAGACTGTTACTAGTTACTCCCTAGACTGCTGGCTTAATCTGCTTTGTTTTGTTATTGCTCACCAGGAGAAATCCACCGGGGCCTGCTAAAAATTCAGCAAGGCAAGACTCTGTCAATGAAATACCACCAAACTCACGGAACACTAAATACAGGTAACAAAAAACACAAAGCTAACATGGTAGAATATAAGCTAGAGAGACGCTCCATCTATTTCAAGTTTAATAAATTTTAAAAGATCAGCTTCTACATTGAATATCTCTAATTCAGAAGATGGACAAAAATATTCCTAATTTCCCTTTAAGACTTCTTTCCCCAACTGCTGATAAAACTTCCAGGCTCTTCATGTAGCAGTGTGTATTTTGAATGCTCACCTCTCTCCCTTTGATGAGGGTGTTTTAAAAGCAGTTGACATCCTTCTTTTGTTAGGATTCCTAAGATTTTGGAATGAAGCAGGAAGATGCAGGAGAGTAATTTCACAGTGTTTCATTCTTTGGGAAGACTGTCAAGCTAGTATGATGTACAGCTACATTTATTAGCAGCCCTGATAAGCCTCACGAGCCACAGTCTCAGAATATCTGACACGTTGCTAGTATTATTCTTTGCCAAAATAGTATAAGAAAACCACAAAGAAAACCTCTTATAGGGTAGGTACCAACTAAATATTTCTTTCTTTGGGTTAACCATCTCTTCCCAGCTCTGCTGACACTGAGAAGCGTAACACCAGCTACAAGATCTTATTGAAACAAAAAACACCTGGCTAGATAACCTTGCAACCCTGAGGCTTCCTCCTGACAAAAAAAAATAGGTAAATTAGGGGCACTGGCTGACTTTGTGTTTTCAACACCATCACTTACCTGGAAACTTTCTCTAGTCTTACATGACAAGTGTAATCTCCTGTGCTTTAGACAGACGCCCATATAATGTGACGTGCAACCTTAGCAATCCATGTAAAGTTATTATTTCTGTTCACCTCTACATCCACATTTAGTCTCAGCTGAGAGCATTTCAAAATGCTTATTAGTTGGGCCACTAGTGATTTCCATATTTTGCTCTGTCCCTTCCATAATACACAAAAAACAAAGAGGACCAACAAAAAATACTATAAAGACTGGAAAGCTTTCACCTCTGTCTTTCCACCGTGCTCAAATTTCTTCTAGCTTAATAAACACACACACCATGTAAGACTTGTGAAGGAAAAAATGCCGCATTTTGAAAGACTTGCAGGTAAAGGCTATTAATATAATGCAACCGTGCCAAAACAATCCCCTATCCTTTGCTTCAAAAGACATATGGAGCTTCAGAGAAAATCTCAGAGAGAAGAAAAATACTAACAATTCTGCAAACATGGTTATATTATGACCAACAACCTCAGCTACAGTGTGAGGTCTATCCTTCCAGATAAAGCAGATTTTGTTCGAATAACTGGTTGCTGATACACTCAGTCACTCTCTTGCCTAAAGTACCAGCTCGAACACTATAAAAGGATCAACTTAGGACCAGAGTACAGCTTGAAATAAACCACTGACTCACCTTGTCACGCAAATGATGCTCAGCAGCCTCAATATTCAAAGGATCGTCAAAATTCAAAAGATCCTGAAAGAGAACCAGAAAAAGTAATAGTTTTTTTCCCCCCCGCCATTGTCATTGCATTATACAGAAAACCTAGAGCATTTCCAAAAAATACGAGGAAACAAAGCAGAGAAAAACAGCAGGTGTGGCTCCATTTTCTCACTGCCTTCACAGATATTCCTGCCAAAGGTAAATGCATATGAGTGTGGTGGTTGTAAATCAACTCACAAATCCATGAAAGGACAAACCCATCTGTTTCACTGCCCCACACTCAGCCCTTTGACACTCCATGGCAGTGATGCACCTGGATTTGAAATATTGAGATTTTTTCAAATCACTTTTTTAAGGAATATCCAAATTTTCTGGAGGCAAAAATCCTGCTGATTTTCTTTGACATGCACTATTAAGAAAAAGCTCAGACCTACTAACTGCCCAGTGGATAAGGGAAGAAGAATTTCCTTAATGCCATTTCTGTGTGGTAAAATCAGTTTTGTTTCATTTGTTGGCAGACTACATAATGTGAAGCCTAGTAGACCATAAAGTTTTAGTGAAATGGGAATAAGAAGGCCTAGAGTGAAGGAAAAGGAATGCAAAGACCCCAAGATATAAGGGCAGGTTGGGAGGCAGAGAGCAGAACAGTCCAAATAACTCTCAGGGCTATCAGTTCAACCTTAGTAGGGATTAACTGTGGAATAAGGCAGGGTCTAAAGTTAAAAACAGAAAGCACCTGCATGATGAGCAGACAGACCGTTTCTGCAAAGAAATGTGTAATGGCAGCTTTTCAACGCCTCAGTATTTTGGAGCAGCTGGGCAGGAGGGGAAGGCGGAAGCCAGCTCGGATGCATGGCTCCTAACGGACACGGCAAATCCCCGCGCTCTCCAACGCGAGACCACCCCTCTCAGCAGCTGCTGGCCCAAGAGATTATTTTTATGTGCAGTTCAGGGCAATCCCCACTGAAGGGACCTCTTTGTGCCGCCAGCGGACCCCGCTGGCTGGCAGTTATTTAACATGCAGCAGCAGACGTAGCCGCGACGTGCAGTTACTCCCTGGTGAAAAAGCGAATGCTCTCCAGCCTCGCTGAATCAAGTTACTAAAGAAGCTGTCGAGACGAATCCAGCCTTTCGATGCCGGGCTCGGTCTACGCTCGAGATTGTAGAAAAGCCCTGGGAGTGCTGGTGATAGGAGCCGGCAGGACTGTCGCTGCTCTGTCCCAAACTCAACCAAAATTATTCAAAACCTCCCCTGTAGGCGCTGCACAGGCTCGAGTAGTTCCCACCGGAGTCAATGACGGGTCAAATCCTGGCAGCAAAGCCAGTCAGGGCCTTTCTTTGCTTTCCTCTGAGCTTTCACAGCAACAGCATTGGAAATGGACCAAAATCCCGGGCTCCCTAAAAAAGGCAGCTTTCTGTACAGGAAAGACCTGCCCTCCCTCCACTGCTGGGGCGAAGGCCACTGTTGCAGGCAGATCCTGCCACCTCCCGCGTTCCCGAGCTGCTCCCGTAAGCGCAAGGCACAGGCGCCTTGCTCCTGTGGATCTATGGAGAAGGAGGATATGGGGTTCCCGAAGGAAATCCAACCATTTCAGCAGCTGCTCAGGGTTTCTGCAAATTCTGTGTGTGAATGAGGAAGCCCTTGAACATCGATGTAGCTGTTCAAAAATAATAAAGAGACTGCAGAGCAGTTGTTAACTACTGAGCCTCACTTTTAACAGCCGTAATCCCAACAACTCCTTTAGCAGAAGGACATGTTTTTAATTCCTGGAAACCAGTTGAAGGAAACTCATGTGTGTGGAAGATCCCAAGCAGCTTATTATGAAAATATCCAGTAAGAGATGTGCAACCAAAAGTAAAAAGAGGGTAGGAAAGGCATTATGGACCTTGCACAAGCTTTGCGGTTATTCAAGCAAAACCACAAACTGATTTTACCCAGGGACTCATACAATACCCACAGAAGCCAAGGGAAAAAACAGCCCTAACTGCAAGAGGCAGCTGGCTCGGTTCATATTAGGTGAGGCTGAGGCCAAACCAGGCACGGAAAAGGGAAGTGGGTATGTAAAAATATGCTTTTACTTACAGTAAATAAAGAGTTTAATCCCCAGACAACATCCTGCAAAAGAAAAGCAGTTAGCTGGATATGCACTTCAGGCATTTTGAACATTTTGACATACTTATATTTCTATTCATCCAGGAAATTATTGGAAAACCAAATCTGATGAGGGTTACGTTTTATCAGGTTAAATTGAGGTATTGAAAAAACTTCCCTATTTCATGGATGTCTAATATTTAGAAATCACCAAACCCCAAATTCTGCATATTCAAATACAAGCTCAGATTCCTTTTGTGCATATAGTATGTTCCTCTTTCTCCCCTAAGTAAAGGGATAATACCTCAGTATTTGCTACTACCAATTTAAACTGTAGCCCTTAGTTCAAAGGATTGGTACAAAACCTGATTTAATAATCAGTTCTTAAAATTAAAACTGTGTCAGGCAAACATCTGAAATGCTGTCAAACAGCAGAGAAAGCAGATCTAGGTGTAATGTGAGTATAACAATACTATCCATATAAGAATATGTCTTGAATCATTTATTTGCCTAGCAGCTTTACATAGTTGAACAGAGATGGCTTGCAATTCCTGCCAATAAGAAGCTGCAAGAGAGAGCCCCAAATATTCCAACTGCTGACATCAAATGCAATTTGCTTTGAGGTGGGCACCTCCTACCCCGACTTAAGAGTCCTGAGTTACATGCTTGAGAGACTAAGAAGATGCACAAAGTCCAAGCGCTACAGAAAGACACTTAAAAGCATCACTGAGCATCACCTCCTAAGTGAAATTTTTCTAACTAGATGCGAGATTGTTTCTTTAGCAGCAATCTAACTAAATTGTACTGCTGTAAAATCCCAGAGCAGCACAGTCGCTGGAGTGCTCACGTCGGAGGCACCTTTGCAGGATGTGCCATGCACCAGCACTGCCCTTACAACGTGCCAGCACTTGACTGCCTCCACTAAAAGCCTCTTCCTGACCTCCACCACTGGGAGAGACCCTGCACTTGGTTTGCTTTATAGCTAAAACCTTCCTTTCACATTAAAGCCTCAAAGTAAAAGCTTCCTCACAGCGGCAAAGAAAATAGCAGAAAATAAACTGAGTTTTCTTCTAACCGAGCATCAGAAACCATCACATGCCCTCCCAGGGCAGAGGAACTGGGTGAAGTTGAAATTGCCACATTCAGGCATTAGGCGAAGAGCTCGTGGGCTTTGCCCAGGTTGGTGTCCCTACGCGGGTGACAGTGGCACCTCAGAGCAGCACGAAACACGACAGGTCCCCCGGCCAGGGGAAACCACTCCTGCCTGCTACCAGCTGCCTCGAGCTCTGACAGGCTGAAGCTCCTTCCTCTGCCCCCCTCAAGGGTGCCTCGTCCTTCACAGAGACAGAGTGAATGTCTTGGGAATGGGAAGAACTTCTTGGGTCTGATTTTAACCCGCCACATGTTTCCCAAGGCTGCTGACAATGAGCCTTCACTAAAGCATGGTAGTTTGCTGTCTTCCACTTCAAGAAGCAGAATAAATTGAGTTTAAAGGGTTGTATTTCTTCTGTGTACACAGCAAGCTGTGGCTGGTGAACGTGCTGCAGAATTACAGTCCAGGATACCAGAAAATCCAAACAGGTGCAAAGAGCTCCCACTAGTGAACCAAGGTCAGCCCAGGCAGCTAATGAGCAGCACCTTGCACAAGCAAACGAAGTATCTCAAAATACAAACGTAAATCACACCAAACCATTTCCTCACATCATTCCACCAACATCCTCATTTGCTGGACCACAGTTTAAAGTCTCTGGGCACACTATTTAATTCAGGCTGGCTTTGCACAGGGCTCTATCAAAAAGGAAAGGAAAGATCCTTAAGGCTGTAGGTTTTCAGAGCACTTTATATTTTCATAGACATTCTGGAGACCAAAAAGCATTAAGAGGATTATTAGTGTTATACAAATAGTTTGTGTGCAAAATTTTTTAATATAATTTCTGATCTGTTTCTACCTCTTTAGGCTTTACGATTTGCTGGATTTAGGTCCATAAAAAGGAGTGCTAAATTAATGCTACAGGACAATCTTTCTTCTAATGAGCTTGAGCACAGCCCAGCCCTGGGAGGTTGAAAAAGGGAGCTGGGGTGGAGCAAAAAACCCATGGTGACTTAAGTATTTCAAAATATTTGAACACCATTAGGCTGTTGCACAGCAAAAATAATCACTTTGTATCACTGGCTTTAGCAGAGCTGTTTGCCCCACGCAGAGAAGCACTTTGGAGCAGAACAGACTTGCCTTAAACATGGATAACGGGGTCCTGATCCGGCGGTGCCCAGGGGAGACTTCTCCCCATCCCAAATATCTCCAGGGGAAGAGCCCGAGTCCCCACGTGCTGCAGCACTGGGCTAACCTGTGCTGAAGTGAAAGGGGGTTTAACGAAGGAAACTGGCTCTGCTGCTGGCACTGCAGACGTCTTGAGCTTGAGCACAGTGAAGCCAACACGAGTAAGTCAGAATATCAACAGACTGTTACAAACAAACCTTTGCAATCAGCCCTTTTCAGTCGATTGGAGTGAGAAGTTACATTCAACCTCTGCCCACGGATTAATTTAGGGCATGCCAAAGGAGAAAACTGCCACTGCAGCAACATTTCAAGGTCAAAAGCAGCGAAACAAGACCCGAAACGCAGCCTTTGAGACAGCCTCTCCTGAGCCGAGAGGCTCCAAAGCGCTGCGATCACAGGGGTCTGAATTCAGTGGGGCACCAAAGGCACCGTTCTCAGCAGCGCCTTGCAGCCGCGAGGCCACTGAACCACATCACTGAGGGGTGTTCGGCTGCGCTTGCGGATGGCTGGAAACGTAGCCGCTCAGCATTTCTTCTGATGCTAGCGTAAACATGCAGACTGGAAGTTAAGATTTTCTTTTTACGGTAAAAGTATATTTAATATATTAACTTAAGGGGGAGGAAAGGCAGACAAAAGCAGCTAATGAGCTTCCCATCAAACAAACTTCTTCGGAGATTCACGGGGCATTTCTGATCTAATAGACCAACTAAATTAAAGCTCGCTGCTAAAACAGGTTAGAAATGCAAACAATTTAACCTATTCAGCCCAACGAGGGGAGAAGCAGCCATCTATACAAAGAGGTATCTTGGTGACTTTTGAAAACCTGAAGATGCAACTGCAATAAAATGAATGCTCTGCTTTGTACATCACAGTTTGGAAAAGGACTTCAAACCGCATGGAAAACTCACAGCCCAGTCCGGGTGTCTCTCGAGGGAGGTCCCTTCTACCTGCCTCTGGACCAGCCCGACGTGGTTCTCCGGCCCCATCCACCTCCTTCTGCCTTCTCTTTTTACCAAGCACAGCTTCTTTCTCTATTCATCGCAGTCCAGAAAATCAATGTTCCTCATCCCACTCAGACCCAAATGTTCCAGCTCGCCCTGGCTTCCCTTTCTGCCTCCTCAACGGGCCTTTGCAACATCTCCATTCTTCTCCCCGCTCAGTTGCTTGCAACCGCTCTGTCAAAAAACTTAGTACTTGTTCATGATGTTGAAAAGGTATGTTTCCATACTACAGATGCTATGCATTTTTTTTATTTTTTTTTTTTTTTTAGGATTACTAACTAGGGACAATCAGCTTTGCATAAAGAAGATACAAAGCAAAAGAAAAAAAAAACTTTAGAGTGCAGGCTGCTTTCCTGATAAACAATCTTCTCAAAATATTCTTTATTAATGTTTCCTTTCCGTGCCAACTCCTCTCAGATCAAGCACGTAACTTTGCTAACGTATCTTGCAAAAATCCTGGGGCAGGTGAAACACCATTTGCATCCAGAATAAGGTGATGTGAAAAATAGGACCTTCAAACAGGCAGAATGGGCATCTCAATGCTCCCATGCCTTGAACAGTCTCCTAGCTCTTGCTTCCCACCCAAATCTGAGTGTAGTGGCTTATTTAGAGGGTTTGGGTAATGGAATGAACTGCTCCAGTTGGCAAATAGAAAAAGGGGAAGGCTAAAAACAATTGCTACTGGAGGAAAGAAAACAGGAACTGTTCCAGTCTGTTCCTCTCCCGAGCTAAGCCAGTCGTGAAATGCCAAGTGTGCAGGAGTGCCCATCGAAAACATCTTTAGTTACTGACTCCTTGACATCTGTCCCTGGGGTCACTCCAGAGCAAGCGGATGATCTCGCAGAAACCGTTCCCTGAATTCTGCAAAGGCTTCGTAATGAAACACGCGGCAACGATCACGAATGCTAAAGCGAGAGCCCTCTGGAGAAAAGTCAACTGAACTGATTGGAGTCAACGCAAATTGCATATTCAGGAAACAACAATTTGGGGAAACTAAGCATGGTTTAATCACGCACTTATTGATGTACTGCACTGCTCTACTGAATCATTCTTTAAAAATGTGCTAGCAATAACAACTATTGTATTAAAACCAAAGATCTGGCTTTGTCAGAAACCACTATGGAGAGAAAGAGAAAATTCTTCTATGAAGCAGAGGTTGTAACAGGACACAGATTTGTGCAAGTAATTTCACTGGTCTTGGCACAAACAAAAGCAAAAATCACCCCTTACAAAACTGGTAAGGCAGGCTTATAAAATCAAAATATAACAAAACATACTCCTGCAGAAAAATTTCTAAAGCTTATTATAAGAAGAGTATAACAACATTAGGTCTACACAGAAGACCATTTTCAGTCTCTTATAACTTCCCTTTAAAAAATACTGGGTCTGAAGGCTTTTGTTTGCTGCTTATTTCTTTGCAGTGAAGAAGAAAGGGAAAGCAACAGAAGCTGTAACAATGAGCGTTCAAACCACTTTTGAGTGCAAGGATATTGGGAGGGAAAACACCATTCTGCACTGCACTTTTTAACTGATCTCCTCCTCTACAAGCTTTAGAGGAGACTTGAACCTTCAAAAGGTCCAATCGTCGTGCTAAAATTGTGCCTTTTGCAGTCACAAACACCCACCTAAACTGCAATCACGATGGACATGTAGAAACAGCTTGGCCTGTAACAACTAAAATATCTTTGCAGTTTGGTTCTCACCGCACACATGAGACACATGGGCCATCCACAGTCCCCATGAGTCACACGGCTTCCTGCAGGGCGAGCCGGGCACAGCGGGGACAGCAGCAGGGACGGCAGGCGGGACAGCACCGTTTCCTTGCGTGAGCCGCTCTGCCTCGGGCATCGGCACGGTCGGTGAGTCACTGCTGTCCCTCCATGCAGTGGCCCCATCTGGTCTGGCGCTCTGTGTGCTGGCTCACACAGCAGTTCTGGTGCACGCAAAATAAACTTTTGGATAAAATTAGATCAAAAATTCCCTTTATCTACCTCCTTTCTCTAGCTGCTTCCCTAGACCTACCTCCTGCAACATCGGCAGCCCCTGCAGCCCCCCAGGGAAGGCAGTAAGATGCGGGGCAGGCCAAGAGGAAGCGGCACTGCTTGCACAGCTGCGCTGCAAATGCATCCACACTGCTCCAGCATCACCCCAAAGGAAGGGGGCAGCCCCTGCTCTCAGGCCTCTGGGCAACGGAACCAAATTTGGGGAGGTTTTGGTGCCGCCTCTTCTCACAGAAGATTTGAACAAGGCTTTGGGGGCAGCGTGCAGCAAAGCTTGTTGCTCACTGGGGTATCCATGTCCTGCCATCATCCTGCAGGAGAATCCAGAGAAGAGCACGCCCTGGCAGCCAGGGAGTCAAGAAGGGAAGACAGTGAAGAAACACATCATGTTAACATGTCACATTAGGGGCTGTAATGGGACCTTGAGTCCCCAGCCTTGCTACCCCCAGGGACACAGGGATGCAGACAAGCCTTTATTTCAGCAGAAACTCCTGAGCTGCTTGCTTGGCTGGTCACAAACTCACAAGTGTGATGGTCCTTTCAGAAAAAGGAAGGCAGAACACTTAAACTGCCGTCCTCTGCTCAACTGCAGGTGATTCTGCCTGCCAGAGCAGCAGCCTTTCCCTAGAGCTCCCTACCTCCCTAGCACAAGTTTTATCTGTGTTACTCATTTTGTGAAATAGGGGAAAAGAAAATACTGGTAGCAGGAGGTGCACTAATGGTGCTAAGAACCTTCACTACACAACCATGCAGAAGGGGAACCTTAAAGAACCAGGAGTGATGCAAGGTGCACAGGATACCACCCACACAAAACCTCCCCTGGGCCCTGATACAGAGAGAGGAACTCCCAAAAAGCTGCTCTGCTACAGCTCTTGCTCCTCAGAGAGAAGGAAATCCCAGCGCATGGGTGTCAGGGCATCCTTCTGCAATAGCCATTGTGGAATTAAGTCCTCCCCTTAAAATAATAAAAGAATAAACAGCAGTGTGGTGCTACTGCAAACCAAGTATGCAATAAGTTGTGGGACAAATATCCTTTGAGAAGCTCCAAAGCACAGTGACACTGAATTGAAGACAGTGTTTATTCCAGAAGTGGGCTCTAGCCTTCTCACCCCTTGTTTTTGCTGGATTCCCTGATAACGCAGATATAGCTCAGCTCCTTCGTCCTCCCTAGTGGCCTCTGGACAGTCTGGAGGAAAAAGGGGCCTCAAATGACCATCAACCTCAGTTCTCAGATGGCAAAAGCTGCACTTGAAAGCACACCACACACACAAGAAACAGAAAAAATAAAATTCCCTGCTTAACACAGCATTTGAAACTCACCCACACTATGAGACTACCTGCACCGGGTTAATTTTTCCTTGTTGCTCAGTGGCTCTGTACTGGTTGAAGACAACAGATCTTGACAGGTCCCGCCCCACCACTTCCAATGCTTGCACAGATGATTAAGTTTTTTTTTTTTTTTTTTTTTTTTTTTTTTTTTTTTTTTTTTTTTTTTTTTTTTTTTTGGTGGCCTTCGTAAGGTTCAGAGAATCTTGATCTGATGCGAGCTTTGTATCCAGCAGCTCCTGGCTAAGCTCTGCTCAACTCTCCAGCACTTTCTCCTTGAGCAGAGCAAGAACCCCCACATGCTCTGGCACAGTTGGGAAGCCTCTTGCTTTTGATGAAGCACTTTATCCCCCATACTGACAAAATGAGGATGAGAAATACATTCCTCCTAAGGTGGCAGCTCATACATGCACATGCTGTGACTCTTCTAGATAGAGGGTGTAGGAAGACCCATTACAAAATGGCATTTGAGTAACTCAAGAGCAGCATTGCTGCTGTCACTACTGCAGCGAGCACTGTTCCCATGATGCCAGCGAGATATAAACAGCACCGGAAGCAAGAATTAATAGAATTACAGGAAACGTACAGCTTTGCTCTCTTCCTCCTCTTGAAGGCAGTGACAGTTATTATCTGTTTAAAATACTCCTCTACACTAATCACATACGGTTTTGACAGCAGACCACCTATTTTCATGAAGACAATGGAAAGTACTGTGCGGATACTAAAGCTTTTGAAATTTAGTTTCCTTAAATGTTGAAGTGCAAAGTAACTGGAAAAATGTATAGACCCTCTGATTTATTTTGCCTAAGTAATTATATTATTTGAAATCATGCAGCTGTCAAACTGCAATTTTACTGCCTGAAGACAATAGCAGAACTGCTGCAAATGGCCTATTTTCCAATTTAGTATAAAATGGGAATTACAAAAACTGAGCTTCTTACAGATAAACTTCAAATAGCAATCAGTTTATAGTAAGTGATTCTTAATTCCTTTCACATTAGATTACCTAGGAATGCAAGAAGATACTTGTCAACCTACTACCAGAGTTATGCATTTATACCTAACCTAACCTGAGGCAGCAGTTACTCCAGTTATATCCAACTCCCTATGGTCCCATCAGAACAGGCTTACAAAAATGACCCCAACATTGCTTGTGAACATTCACTTTTTTTTTTTTAAAAACACCATTTTTAATGTTACTACAATCATCCCTCTAGGGCTAGAGTTGCTCAGAAATGCTTTGATTATTTTTACAGTTCATTAATCAGTTGGTGACCAGTCCCCAGCTGTAGCTCTTTACAAATTGCAGAAGACACAGCTTGACTGCAGGAACTTAAGAGGCAATTAAAAAACACAGATCCATTTCTTCAATTTAAAAAAGCCACCTGGGATAACATTATCAAAGTCAAAAGAAACATTTGAGAGAAATGCTGGTAGGGGAGACCTATCTTACACAGGCATATGATACTCCTTGTGAAGAAGGTACTAGGAAGCAGATGCTGAGGAATTACAGGAGCTACTGAAGCACTTCTGAGTTGTAAATTGGAACTACTGAGGAAGAAAAACAAGGTATCAGAGCAGTAGCAGCATTTATTTCTTATAGGTACTTAAAAAGCTGCTACAATTCTCCAATACTGTATCCTCAGTGAAATAAAAGCCTGAAAAGAGCATGGAATTAAAACCACCCATTTGCTCTCTACCTGGAAGAGAGGAGAAGCAGGAGAAAGGAGCTATTGAGGCAGCCTGTGCAAATGCCTAGAATAACATCAGCAGCCCTCTGCTTTCTGGTTCCTCTCATCTAGAGAGCAAAGCATGCACTAAGATGATTAGGAAAAAAAGGAAAGGAGAGCAAGTAAATAAACTCTTGCTGCTTGCTTAGAACTAACTGTAAAGTGCAAGGTTACTCTGAAAGATCAGTTTAAGCATCGTATCCGTTTTTACACTGTGCACAGTTTGAAGCCACCTGCTACCGGGTGGTATCTGAGAATTCTGGAGTGTTTCTATGGCTAAAACATTCCCAATTGCATCAACTGTGATAAAGTGTCCTTATGTATATATACACTTTTAAAGCAACCAATCTTTTTCAGGATTAAAATGCCACTTCCTGCATAAGCAGATTAAAAATGAAACTATGACAGTAATTTCAGAGATGGCATATTCTTCAGTGTCTAGGGATTCACAGACTGCATGGTGCACGGAAAAACCCTAGCAGGTAAGAGGGGGAGTACATTAAGAGGTCATAATCCACATTTAGTTGACAAAAAATTCACATATGAGAAGACACTGAGTGCAATAAAACACAATAAAAAACTTTTTTTTAAAAAAAAAGTTCTATGCTGTCAGAATACATTAGAGGGAAACTTCTACAAAGTGCCTAGAAAGGTTTAAGCTTTCTTTAAAAAGGCAAAATTTAAATGCCTCAGCAAGTTGCTATCCATTTTATAGTAAAGCAAATGATAAAAATGTCATAGCAGTTTATCTTGAATTTGCATTCCAGATCTCTGCTGCCACCACTAGGAGAGAAAAGATGAGACACAATCTTGGCTGTTGCTTCTAAAACTTAAGCTTACTAAAAAATTAAATAGTTAATATACAAAAACTTTAACAGCAGAAAACCTACAGCAAAGCAGATTTGAGTTTTTTTTAAACTCAATTTATTTGAGCCGGTCTATTAACATGCTCTCAGGGTGGCTATGTTAGTAAGGACTATCGATTTTGCCATGGACATCCAAATAGAATATTCATTTGAGAACAGTGGTATTTCAGACTGCTTTACTGCATGAATTTGGTACTGTTCCTCCACAAAAACAGGCTGCCTTCTGTTATCAACGAGTGCAAAATAAAACACTGATTTTAAACCTATCACTGGACAAGACTGGACAGCAGCTGTTGTGCTACTGTGCAAATGCAAATCTTTGCCAACTTGTGGCAAGGCCCATCTTTTCCAAATTGCAGCAGTAAGCATTTGAAACTAAAATCAGCAAAGCTGGATCAGCGGATGCACAGTGTGTTAAGAGATGTATCATTTGTATTGTGTGGCTCTCATTTCCTATAGCTCACCCTCACACACTGTAATCCAAAGGCACACAGTTAAAAGACACCAATTACAGAATGCAACTGATAAATGCTAACAAATAGCTTGACTGCGTGGCTTCGCTGCAGATAAGCCAGCACAATTCCATATGTTCCAGCTCAAAATTGTAGGCAGCCTGTAATCTAAGCACTTGGACACTAACCAAGCATCCACAAAACCCATAGGGAGGCATGCATGAAGTTTTAGGGATGACATTCCGCTGAAGAATTGGTACAGAGCCTGTCAGGAATTTGGCTCTGACAAAGACCCACCCTCCAGTTTTTATTAATACTTATTTCAAAGAGCACATTGGAATGAGGGATCAGATCTACAGAGAACAGACTATCTGCAGAAGACACTCATTGCTAGTTGCTATCTGCTTACATTCTATATCCAAATCAAAAACACCGTTCTGGGAATAGCGCTTGCGGCTCTTCAACAACCCCAACAGCTATTTCTGCCAGACTTTTTTTTTAAGGCTACTTTGGTGCTGCAGCATCAATGTATTCATTATATTCCTACAGAGACTCAGCTGCAAAAAATGAGGACCAAAAAGCTGTCCTTTTAGATTATGTCATACCAAACCTAAGAGTGACAACATTTTACACATATTTAAAACAGACTCTCTGAGAACAAGAATGTAAAAATGGAAAGATTTTTTTAATGCCATAAAATGGGATCTTTTGTTGTGCTGCTTCTGTGACCACAGGGAGCAGCTAAACCTGAGACAAATGTTGGGTGAGCTCTGTCATCCACCTATCTCATTTTCCTGAAAAAATCAGGCAGATCATGAAGAGATTTTACATATAAGACAACTAGAAGCCAAAGATCTCATTCATGCTCCCAAAAAGGAACCCAAGTATTCGGTAAAACTCAATTTGCTTTTGAAAAAAATGAACCTCTTTGCACATTACAGAATGTGTAACTTCTTTTGAACTTTTATGATCTTTAAGAATGAGACAGGATATCCCAGTAAAGCTGAGACTCTTGTCCAGGACAACATAATAAGGCAAGTAAAGCCAAGAACAGTCGGAGATGAAATACTCTTTTGCAGCCACTTCCATAAGGTTATTTCATACAGGAACTAGAATTCTCAATTTGTTAACTCTGCTCTACTAAGAGCCTGATTTCTAAAGCCATTCTGCAATTACAGTGCCAAACTTGATACGCGCTTTAAAAGTGCCAGAGTTTCACTCACATTTTAGAGACTTGGGCAAAATGACATTTGGGACAAAAATAAAGGGCAGAGGCACTTAGATCCCCACTGAGCTTGCTCAAGCAGCCAAGGGGGCCCTGCTTGTACAACACCTGAACGCAGTTGCGTTGCTCATGACTTCGAGCATAGTAAATGAAAAGGATGTGAAGGCAGCCCCGTACCTACATTCTAGCTCTATGCTCTGGACAGTGTTTCTCCCCAAATGCATCCTGTCCTTTTACTTCTCTAAGCTCCTTTGCTTCAGAAAACTGACAGAGAGCCTATTGCCAGCATTATCAAACTCAACAGAAGTTACAAGGGTCATGGATTAGGTTTTCCAGCTCACATCATGCTCTTTTTGTTGTCTGAGCAAAAACAAACAAAAAAACAAAACAAAACAAAAAAGCTACCATTAAATCAGAGCACCCTTATTAGCAAGGACTTTCCAGGCTCACATACAGTCTCTACTCTGCATAACCTCCAATCAAAGCATTGTTTGGCAGCTACACCAAAACTAGTGAAGTGTTCTATAATCCATTAGCATTGCACTTGTCACTAATACTGCCACCAACACTGGTGGAAAGACACCACTGAAAGACGAAAACCCAACTGTTTCCAAGGTATCTGTCTCTTTGCAAGCCCATAGTATTTTAAAAGATATATTTAGTTTGATGTACATATTTAAATGGAAATGGTACCTTTAATGTTCTAGTTGGAGCCCATCCAGTGCCATCAATTGAATGTTCTCTCAATAAACTGTAAAAAAAAAAAAGACACATATATCATACAGTGCAACTGCTAGGTAAATAAACAGTCAGAAGTTTCTCAGAAAACAAGAAAGTTATTGCAGAAATAAAGAGCTACAGAACACTTGCACTATATCTTGTCCCAAGATATTCAGAAAGCACAGAAATTCAACGCCATCCTTGACCTATAATTGTCCCACAGCATCATTACAGATCCAGATCTGAGCTCAGCTCTGTCAAAAAAAATTAAGTGTAGCAACTGTGGCCACAATCCTCATGACAGTCCCAATACAGAGCTTTGCTCTTCCCTTGAGCACACAGATGTCCCTGGACTCCAGTTCAGGACATACTCGTCTCTGGTGAAGACACAGCATCCCACCACTTCTGGTATATCCCGCTTAAAAGATCAAAATATTCTGTGTGCAAACGTGGGTTAAGTCTTACGGACAAACTCATCACCATCAATAAGCGGAAATCAGTAAGTCAGCACAAATATTAAAGCATAAATGAAGAGCATGAACTGCATAAGAAACTTTCCTCCTGCAAGTAGTTTACAAACTGTATGTGTATCCTCTACATTCAGAAGCATTAACAATTAAGGTACAGACTTTCCTACATATCCACCCACTGTAGAAATTTTGTATACTCTGATGTATACCAAGTCCAGTGAAACAGTTAACCCATTTACAGGTTGAAAAAACAGGAAAAAATGAGGTGAAGCATTTGCTACTCATTTCTGGACCTTAGAGATCAAAACATTAGCAGTTATGAGAGCCAAAGTTACTGGAAACCAGAGGAGGAGTGAGAAATGAGAAATCTCACTCATTTAGGCAAATAAAAGTAATAATCACAAAGGAAAACAGTATAAAAACCCCTTTAAACATAATTTCACAAGCTCTTCTTCCTCTCAAGAAATCATCTAAGACAGAAAACTCACACAGTAAAGGGGGAAAGAAGGAAAATGTATCACCAAAAGGGGCTTTTACAACCGAAATAAGGTTAAAGTAAAATTTTCTTAAACTACTAACTTTTGCCAACTTTCAGGATGACATTACCTCTTTTTTTGAGCTACAAATGACTGAACCATATCTATCTAGGCATTTATTGAATACATAAGATTTTTAAATTCAAGGAAAACTGATGATTAGGATTACCCCACCTTGTCTGCACAGAAGCCAGGGAGTTAACCTACAATACAGTGCTTTACGCTTCCTTCAGAACATATTGGCAACAATACAGGGCAAGATAAATCCTTCTTAACTGTGATCCTCATTTCTGTGCCTTTAGAAAGAAAATATGCAACTACCACTAGCGCAGCCCAAACCTAATTTCAAGAACATTAAAAACAGGATATTGTGGCTATGGCTTTTGTTCATAGCACAAAAGTAAAAGCAAGAATGATGTGGACTAAGCAAGAGCCAGGATTTTGTGGTTTTGTGCAAGTAGCAGATTATAATTTTAACTTCATTTCAGTATGTCTCCCCTTCAAAACATGTTGTTACATTAGCTACCAGTCCATCTCTTAGCCTGTTCATACAAGAGCCAGGAATAAGTTAGAGACTCCAAAAAACACACAAAAAAAGCATAAAAATATCCACTGATAGAGCTCAAAGTGTCTGAGCGTATCAGCTAAGCCTCATTAACACCCTTCAAGCTTCCCAAAGGCTCAGAGCTCTCTAGGCAAACCTCCAGCTAGGGAAGATTGGCAGCCAGGACCCAACATACTCGTTCCCTTCAGACAGCTCCAGCAACCAAGCAATGAAGATAAATAAGCATCTCTTTCTACTATTGCTGCTTTACTGATATAATTCATTTCCAGGACGCATCCTCTTTGTCCCTTCAGATGGGAATGCTCATCATGCCCCTAATCAACACCTTTCCCCTGCACTGGGTGTCTAGAGAAAGAGCATCTCTCCTTCTCCCTGGGAATGACTCAGGGCAGCCCGACTGTCTGGAGGCTTCAGTGGAGGTGATCTGCTCTCACAGCACCATAAGAGCCAACAGCAGAGCTGCTTCATGCCAAACGAGCAGAAATAAGTCAAATATATCAGGAATCACATGACAAACTGGAAACTGCATACCTGTTCAAAGGCCTATCCTCTGGGGATACACTGCCATAGAGCTGAGCTATGGGGACATCTGAATGGCAAACATGTTTTCCCCCCCTTAATGCTTTAAGAGGCTTCCTTTGACAAGCTTCCAGATATGCCACAAAAGCCATCTGTTCAGCAAGGGTTTTCAAGATACCTGATGGATGGAAAAACCTGTTTGCTTGCACTGAGTATGCTAAAATTGCCAAGACTTTGCTATATCGTATAAGTGTGCCAGGAACCTTATCTACTGTTTAGATGAAACAAGCCTTCAGACACTTCCCTTGCGATGCTTTAGATGATTTTGCATTCATAAAGAGAAGGGTGAGCCAATTCTGCAATCCTGGGGACACGAAGCTAGGGAGTAAACTGCTTCGCTGAGGAAGAAATGACAAGGCCAACAGGAAGGTAAGTGCTATGGTACAAACAGAAGTACATGAAGCAGGTAACCTGACAAAAAAAATAAGAAAGGACACAACAAAGAATATTCCCATTTGCTTTGTCCTGAGTGAGGAATTCGCAAGCCAAACACATCCTCAGTTGTGGAATGACTGGAACAGACAATCACACCTTCATATCTGGCATTTGTATCCCTAAAGAACTCCCAAAACAAATGTGATTTCCAAACATTTTGATTTCTTATGGGAAGGTGGTGAAATTGCTATTTCTGGATGTATAGTAACCAAAACAGCCACTGATACAACTAGCCAGCTGTTTAGTCATTAGTTTCCAGCTACTTTGTGACTTAATTCCTGAACAAGGAAGCTTCTTCAAAGTCTTCTCACCTTTAAATAGGTATCTAAAGAGACCTTTCCAAACTTCTACCAAAGCAGGAACTGCACGGTCCTGACAAGTTTAAGCCTTTCTGAAACTTGAATTGACATGCTTTACAGCTTAATGGAATAAAAAATTACTGTAAGAGGGCGATCAGTCCCAGAGAAAAGCCACTTTAAAGATCTCAGATGGACACATATATCAACATAAAATGTCAGTTCCAACAATACACTTTTGTCTTACTTTTGCCAGTAGAAAATATCATTGAAGGTAAGTGAGTTAAAAGGCTATAAATCTACTTCTGAACCCCTCCATTGGCAGGGAGGATTCTGAGGGCTTCTCCTCCTCTTCCAGCTGCTCACCTCCCTGTTTAGTCTTCTCCTCCACCTTCCTGGTGGATCTGGCAGAGCCAATGCAGCATGAAAACATAGTATTCTAACAGCTTGTGCAGAAGAAATTAAATGAGTAAGGGAAAAACCATCAGGGACACAAGTAATAGATGTTCAAGAAAAGAGTCACCCGGAACATGTAAGAAGTTTCTACTGTAGGTACCTTGATGATTTTTACCCACATGTGCATGTCATGGAGTTGATACCAACAAGGAGGGTCCAGGTCTAAATTGATTAACTGCAACCCATGAAACACAAGCAATGCCTCCCCTACTCAAAAAAAATATATTTGATGCAAGTTTAATCATTTGCTAGGTTTTGATTGGGATGTGATTATCACATAAACCAATATGATACCATAAAGGGACATTTAATGGTAGTAAAAGAAAGTAGAAAAAACACTGATCAGGATTTTCTGCTTTATATAAAAATAACTTCACATTTTTTTTTAAGACTCTTCTAGATATTGATTGCAGGTGCTATATATAGGCATCATCCTCCACTATAACAGGCACAAAACAGTCTAGGTTATTTTAGTTTTTTCCATCTAAATTCTTATCTGTCTTAAAGGTTTAATATATTAAAGTATCCAACAAAAAGCTGATGCTTCAGAACAAATTCCAAAGCAACCATTTCACAAAGCAGAATTATGATGTTCAAATACCAAGTTCACCTGTCAGAATTAAAACCATTTTAAGACCAGAAGCCTAAATATCCTCTGGAACATGAGGAGACTTCATCTAGCTTCTGGAGATGCAGCACTGTAGTCAGAGCTTAACCTTTCACCTATGTTTTGGTGTCTAGTATTTCCCCTTGGCTGGTTCCAAACAGCTCCCTTATTCAGTCTTTTCTTTGGCTTTTTGACTAAAAGCAGCCAAGTTCTGTCCTTTGATTAAACCATGAGGACTTTGGAGGAATTTAAACTGTAAATAAAAGTAATCCTTAAATCTGTGTTCCCATTGTCAAATTAACAGTTCAATTGCATAAAGTGCAACAGTGGCAGAAGGCACTCAAACTGTGCAGGTCTGGATAGATAGTATATTTGCTAGGAGCAGCAATACATTTCTGTTCAAACAGGTTTCCCATATCACTAGCCCTGAAATCCCAATAATAGTGGGCAACCACACTCTTTTAAAAAGCATTAGCTACGCAGTCTCAGAAGCCTGGGGGTTTGAAAGCTTTTCTTGAGCTTAAAATCTTTAATTCCTCAAAGGGCAGGTTAGAGTCTATGGACACCAGCCCCACTGACATGATTTCTGCTGCAGTGACAGCTATAGCACATCAGATCAGGCAGGTACCCTATGACCTTCCTAGCCTGGTGTCTCTTCTACTTCATTAGCTGCTCAGAAGGATGCAGGATATCAGCACATTTACCTTTAGTAACCAGCTTTGTACTTGTTATCAGCCAAAGAGCCTAAACTAACCTTTAAAATATGACATACTTTGGTACGAAAACTTATCATGACCCTGGCTACAACATTAAAATGAGTTTTTCCATCTAGAGGAAAAAGAGCAGTTTAGAAAGCGTTTTTTAAGAAAACATTGATCTGATACACATGGTGGCAACTGCTCCGTATTTTCAGAAGAGTATTCCAGCTTGCTATTTTTATTACATATGCTTTTTTTTTGTTTGTTTGTTTTTTCTTTTATGTCCCATCAACTTAAGAAAGTGACAGCGAGGCTTTTCATTCCTGTTTATGTTTAGTTTCTGGCCAATTTCACCATCAGGCACTGGTGACGAATTGCTCAAACTAAAAAGATTCAAAAGCCGATTTTAAAGAAGAAACATTTGCTACTGCACAAGAGCCTGCAGCAACAAATCTGTTATTTCACTAAAAGAGAGTTTTGAGGCTTCACATTTTAACTTATACACGCCCCATTTTTAAGAAGAATCCATGTCATATTTTGTTCTAACTAGCACATGTTTTATAGCAGATATTAAGTGTGAGAACAAACAAGTGGCACATATAGTCATTAAGATCCAAGTTACAGGATTTCCCCCCACTTTGGGAAATGTAAATGGTTTTCAAATACTTAACACATACAGCAATTAAGCAAGCAAAGCTTTAAGCCC
>VZSV01000046.1:643516-677436 GCA_013398735.1 Nothocercus julius
TTATTCAAGTTTCAGGTATTTGCTAAGAACAGCACAGGAGCTGTCACTAACAACTACATCAAAAGAGCAGTTCCTTTTAAATAGAGACCACCCTATTGATAAGCACTCAGAGAAGTATGAAGAGCACTCGTGCTCAAACTTAATGCACTAGTGCAAAAAAAAAAAGATTTATTTTAAGGCAAGGTCACCATAATCCTAAATTCCATAGTGGGCTTTGTCCTTTGTCTTAAAATACACTCTCATTTGCTCTGGTTGTGCAAAGTAAATAAAGACTGGGCCATTAAAGTTTTAGTAGCTTAGCAACAGCACATGATGCCAGTCCCCCTCTTCAAGCTACAATTTGCAGCTTTCAATCAAGCAGATATTTCTCATAGCAGGTAGAGGGGTCTGTATCAACTGGGGCCAGTATTCTTCATTTCAAATAAAGTTGCAGCACTCAGGCTATGGAGCTTCCCCTCTCCACTGCTTCCCACAAAATCTGCAGGCGGGAGACAAACCAGCTCCAAGGGTTCTCTTTGCATGACCTGTTTTGTGTCTTTGCTTTCTTATCAAGTTGCCAGCATCTTAGCACAATATTTAAACACATATTCCCAACTCAGTCCAGATCCATGGAGATGAGCAAATACTGGTGGTATTAAATAATAATATACCTGTATGGCAGTAGGAAAGTAGAATAAAGAAACAGCTAGCATTACAATTCATACACAGCTTATAACTGGGACTTTAATGTTTATCCCACATACTGCAAAAAACTTGGTCATTGTGGGACACCGACTGCCTAAGGGCTGGGCCAGCCCACCAGGGAAAACTAAGTGGCACAGGGAAAACTGCATCCATCTTTTTATCTACAAAACTTGCCAGCATTCCCCTTTGCACTCCCGTAACTGCCCAGTCTTATGCCTTTACATTACACTGTTTTGAGAGATTTTGGTCAGTTCTCCAAATCCAGAGAAAGTAGTGGTATTCTTTCCCCTCATATCTGCAGCTCAAGACGAAGAATTTCTAATATCTGTGCTGTCAGCCAAAGAACACTGCAATGAGTGAAGAAAAGTAGGCTGCTTTTACACAGACTAAGTCATTTCAAAACCCACACAGATCCTCAAGTCCTTTATATAAGGCTAAACAGAAAGATAATCTTCAAAATGAGTAACTCGTTTCTCAATTTTTAGTAACATGGAAACAAAAGAATTTATCTATCCTTTCTATCAAAACCCAAAGTGTCTCATCTACAGAATTCAGAAGAGAAAGTCAGTCACTCAAGGCCATAAAACAAGAGTTCTCTTCGAGAACTGAAAAGCTACCAGGAATTCATCGCCGGCAAGACCTCCCTTCCTCAGGGCTTCGTCTCTAAATCGCCTTTGAGTCCTGCTTCTCACCACCAAACCTGCACGACAGCTCCTTGAAGCAACTTTCACCGAATGCCTCATGTCACAGGCACACTCTTACTCAGCGGTACCACCATCCTGCTCCAAGGAGGAATTTGCCTCAGGTAACTGTATGTAAGCTACCCAGAGTAATTGCTGTGCTATAAATCCATTCACTGCAAGATATATGAAAAAGGGACCCAAACCCCCCTCAAGTTCTCTGCTTTCTTCAAGGTCACAAGAACCGCTCACCATGTAAAGATTGGATATGAAATACCAACCAGTAAGTGGCGTTAATTAACACTTGCAGACCTTGATCAGTTTGGAGAGTGTAATAACTTTTGAGTTACAAGTGTACCAGTATGTGTGTGGTTCAGTCTTTCCTGTAACTGACATTTTTTCCCACTTCACAAGATTTCTCATGGAGAAATAATGAGGTTCCAGCAGAAGTCTGAAGTCTACAGTGTTATTTCTAATGCTTTGTCTAGACTCTGTATGGTCAGTCCAAAGCACTCTTGTAAACTGCACAGCAGTAGTGATTCCAGTTTTTTTCTTTACAATTTCTACAGAAGAAAAGCCAAAAGAGGCATTATTAGGAATGCAAATTATAGGAACCCAACTAACCTAGCCCTGCCCTACTAATCTGTTAGTTGCCAGCCCCTCTGCCTTACCAGGCCCTGAACATTTCCAAGACAGGCTGAAACCAAGCTCAGCTCATACCCCAGAGAGATGAGCTAAGAGAAAAACACAACCACACTGCTCTGGGTTTTAAATGGACTGTGATTAAAGCTGCATTACACAGCTCAGCAAGCTGAAGAGGAACAGTGTTACAGGAGTGAGCCTTAAACACATACAAGAATTGCACAAGGCACATTGTCAGAAAGTTAGTGTTATGTCAAGGCCAAACCACACCTGTGTTAGAGTCAGGTTAAACATCAGGTCCCCAATCTTGTAACATCCTGGTTTCAGCTGCATCCGAAAGCAGGAAAGAAGCTGCTTCTTGATAAAGAGATCTCACTAACCAGCACAACTTCCACATTTCCTCCCATCTGCCACCGACCCCTTTTTCTGGGCAGCTGATGAACCAAGCAGAAGTGTTTGGGGAACAGATGCTGCAGACAAGTCTTCCAAACGCTTCTGTTTTCCAAACGCTCATGAGAGTGCAGCCTATTTCCTGCAGAGGATGATGCTTTAAAACGCCAACTGACAGGTTTGCCAACAGACTAAGAATAACGCTTAAAATCTTGGCTGTGAAGGGAACTCAAAGGCAATGGAAGAGTCCAGATCTAATCAGGATTCTGCACATGCAATGCCAGATATTCCTAAGCTTCCCAAAGGGCTGCCAGCCTGGGGTCCCTAGTGCAGAGCAGAGCACTCATTGTTCTCCAACAGAGGCTGCTTCAAAAATTGAGCCCTGAAGCACTGCTGGGTTCAGCTCAATTTCCCATCTATATCTAAGTCACTGGAAAACTCTCCCCCTTGCAAGTAAATTTCAGAGGGAACCGAGAACCAGCAGCGTACAGGAGGAGCGTAACCAAGTTCCTTTCTAATGGCATTTTGGGGACACAGATGGGATTCTTACATTGATGGTCCCTGAAAAGCAGAGACCTTTCCTTTTGGCACTGTACACACACTTGTATCCTTGGGAGTGCAGCCACTTCTGCTTCCTCCCTTGGGAGAGCAGGAGGCCTCACCTGAGCACTCATGCAGATGCTACAGAGAAAGGACAGAATCCCTCGGCTTAGCCCCATTCCCAAAAGGCAGATGCAAAGAGCAAACAGCTTCAATACTGAGGCTCTCCCTAGTAGATTCCCACTAATACCTGAACAGGAAAAAAGATGGGATTGACCCTCAGTCTGGGCTGCCTTCACAGAGCTGCAGTGCAGGAGAAGGTTCCTGCTGGGCCACAGCAAAAGCCAGGTCTGTTCCATCTGTGCTGAACCAAACCACCAACCCCAATATTTGCTCAACTCTGGCAATAAGCTCACAAAAGTGAAAGCGTCATTGCTGGCACTAACCAACATGAGTGCACAGTTCCAGCACGGGGAAGAGCTCCCCTCTTTAGGGAACATTCAGCTTTAGAAAGAGTCCCTCCTTGGGGAGCTCTTGCTGCTGCTGCTGCTCTCCCCTCCTCAGCCTTTTTGGAAACCACAAAGCAAACTGCAGCCTACCACACTGCAAGAGTGGGGTGATACAGTTAAGGTACTAATAGCACTGTAATGGGAATGTATCCAAACCATCCTTATGTCCAAGAACTGACTGAAAATAAAACTCCCTTCCCATTTCTCAAGCTCAGTCACTCTCCAAAATTACCCACCCCTCCAACAACTTAAATAGGTTTAGCTAATTATGAATTTACTGGAAGAACCCTCATAGTCTTTCATTGCTTTACAGAAAATTCTAATAAACATTTCCGCTACCCAAGGACAGCATCTGGATGATTTAGAAGCCCCTGACTAAACTCTGGCTGCGTGCTCTGCACACAAGCGAGCGGCAGCGCTTCAGAGTTCAGGGCTCAGCCCAAAACATCCCTGCTGCAGAGCATCCCTCTTATGCTATAAGCTCCTGGATCTTCCTACCCAGGAATTTCATAGCCTCAATGCCAGAAGTCAGTGCGTATCATAACCAGGCATCAGTAAAGCATGAAGATAAGCTACTTCTCTGTATTCACAGATGCACCGCTTGTCAAGGGAACAGCTCAGGCTCTAGTGACTCGTTTGCTGGGCAGAGCGCTGTGCCATGACTGCAACTCAAAGCCTTCTAAGCTTTTTGCCTTTTTAATCATAGATTTTTATCCTCTTCCACTATACCACGACTCTACACCTCTGTTTCTCTTTCTAGTGCAAGAGCTGAAGAGGAATAAAAGGCAGGGGGGAAACTCCTCAGAGAACCAATGAACACAGATTTTTGGCAACAGCATAACCACAGAAGTTAAAGGATGCTGTTACAGAAATTGCACTATAAATTATGCATTTTATAGCTTTAAAAACAGATGTTCTTTTTTTCCTACAGGCTAAAGAAATTAGATGGAAAACGCAGGCTGAGGCAGAGCTCTAATGACTTGACAGTCCCGCCTGGTATTTTTACTCCCTACTAAAAAGCATCTTCAGCAGCACAGCAAGGGGCCTGATGCAGATGTGCAACACCCCAGCCTTGCTTAGGGGTTAAAAAAGCACCAGCAACTCCGACATGCTCCTTTAAAGATGCTGCCACCTTTGATTTCAGTCAGATCCTGCCGGGCAGAAAAACCATGGCCTCAACACGACTGCCTCAATATTTGTGAATTTACATGTTTTCATTAATAACCTGACCACACTTCAATCTACTGCTTTCTTCTCTTCACAAAGACACACCTGCAGAGCAATGCCACAATTTAGAAACCTCTAATTAACACTGAGCACCCAACCAGAACCAACCAGCAGAATTTTTAATTACCACAACTTAGAATTAAAAAAAGCCCCATTCTCCTTTCAACATGTAATGAGTAGTTCCCCACATCAGGGCTGTTTAGATGAATACCATAAACAGAAAATTTAAGAAGATAGAATGAATATACATTGCATAGCCTTCCCTTCTGCTTTAATTAACACCCAGTATTATTCCAAAGCTATTAAGCTGCTGTTACTGAGGAGGACTAAAAATCAGCCACCTGAGCGATGGGTATGTGACAGCACAGTTTACTCACATTAGAACAAGGATGTAGTCATTTTAAATTACCAGCTTTGTATTTACATGGGCATAAACACACACATAAGCTAATAAAATTGACCTGTACCACTGCTTCAAATTCTTCAGTGAGGTTAAGAGCAACTTAAAAAATGAATCACAGCTGCATGAGCTTTAGCTAGAACACCTACATACACGAATAGCAGTGCAGTAATAAAGACATATGATCCTAATCATCGTTTTGAAGAAAATAAGCTGTAGGAGGCTGTCCCACCAACTGGGCATAGTATTAAGAGATTCAACACAACTTCTCTTTTCTGAACAATTTAATAAACCACTGAACTACAAAGGTCTGAGCTCCTCAAGCAGTGTTATTTTTCTCTTTGTTACCAATTTCAAAACTAAAGAATCAATTAGGGCAGAAGGACTCATGCATCAACCAGGATGGTCCTTTGTAGAGGGGACTGATTAAAAGCGGCTCCCTGAGGCTATACTAGACAGAAAATTTCTACCAGTAACAGAGTCCACCAGAAAACATTGCTAAATGTTCCTGCTTTCCTTGACCAATATTTTGAAGTGAGAACATGATTTTGGGGAAAGGAGCAGGAAAAGTCATAGCTGTTTCAGAAACACTGCTATCCTCCATGGATGCAACCTTTTAAAAAGAAATATAGTACATATTCCACACAGCTATAGATTATAAGGAAATATTACAGAACTTACAAAGGCATCTTCTAGAACACAAATCCATCTATGTCACTTTGAGAAACACAGCCTTTCTTTTCTATTCCACCACTAGTGTTAATGCTCTGTTCTCCAAGCTTAGTCTGGGAATTCAAACTATTAAATTCCGAAGGTCTGCACCGCCTTTGTGTGTATATATAAAAAGTCATGTAAATAATGCTGTGACTGCAATTACAGCACATATATGCTGCTGTATTTAGGCTTGAGGCATCTAAACACAGGAGTCAAAGGTCTTCTCAGATATGTTTCACTAGTATCCTCCCCTACACATTCCTCAGTCCCTTGAAAATGAGGGCTCTGAACTATCAACACCAAGAGAGCTGAAAACATCAGGATGTGTTCAAATGAGTTTTTCCACACACCAAGTCATGAGAACAGACTGTTTGGAGTAATTCATAAGAATGAGACTTCTATCTTAACTGTTTCCCACTTCTGGGGCCAATCTTCCTCTTTTGATAGCTAAACTCCAAAGTCTGTAGTTATTCTTATTGCAGGTACATCTATCTCTTCTTGTTAGAATCTGAAATTTTAGTAGAATGAAGACATGAAATACTGATTTTTTTTCTCCATGCTTGAAAAGAACAAGTTGTCTGAAGCTTTTTTTTTTCTCTCTCTCTCTCTCTCTCTCTACAGTAAGACATGGCAATTCTCTGAAACTGTTTGCTGAATATCTGTTGAAACAGTTAAGACACTCAAGCAGTCTGAGAAAAAGCAGAACTGGTAGAGTGAGCAGAAAGATGTCACTTGGAACATCCTTCACTATCTGTTCTAGAAAGGACACCAGAGTCCAATATCAGAACTACAAGTACAATTTTGAAGGCCCCAGATAAATGGAAGAAATTGCTCTTTTCTATTTCTTTCATGTATACAAATCATTTTAATGAGAATAATCATTAAGTGCATGTCTTGAGAATAACTAAGAGACAAGAGGACCTCAGCCAAAAAGATCTAGTTTGCTCTTCCAAGCTGCTTCTGCCAAAGGCTGCAAACTCTTGTTTTTTCCCCCTTTCTTTTTCTCTTTCTTTCTTCTTCCCTTAAGGAATACTGCCCTGGAGGCAAGGAAAGCTAACCAAACACTAGATTGGCAAGAGTGTTGCCAGCAGGTCAAGGCAAGAGGTGGTTTCACCACTCTGGGATTCTCGAGACTGCATTTGCAATACCAGGGAGTCCCAAGTGGGACACAGCACAGGATGTACTGACAAACTGAAACAAACTCAACTGCAAACTCAACTACCTAATGAGAAGCTACAGAGAAGACAGACTCTCTCAGAGCTGCTCAGCAAGCACTAGAGGGAACAGACAAGTTGCAAAAAGGGGAATTCTGACCAGGTAAGAAAAAGTGTCTGCACTGAAGGTAATGAAACATTGGAACAGGAGCCCAGAGGAGAAATGCTGTCCTCAGAATTTCAAATGACATCTGGACAGAGTCTGAACAACCTCATCCAACTTTAACACCATTTCAGGTATGAGCAGGGGACTAGATGACCTCTGAAAGTCCCTTGCAACCAAGATTTTTCTAAAATTCTAAGAAATTTCAGCAGCAGACAGAAGCTCTTCTCAGTCTCAGTGCCAAGGTCCCTTTGAAGTCCTATTACATGGAAAGGAAATACAAAATGACAACTATTAGACTAATGACAAATACTCACCACCATATTGTAGGCATCAGGAACTTCAATTTCAAACTGAAACTTTCCACCTTGGTAATAGCCCTCATCTAGTAAGACAAACAAACAAAAGCCACAATACAGATGGTTAAATAAGAGAAAAGAAACAAATGTCATGTAATAGAAAATATCTGTCATTAAGAAATATTCAGTGGTAACCCCATGCAGTTATTTTAATCTTTGTAATCTACTTACACCATAAAAGTCTAATGCCATCTAGTAAAATTACACTTGAAAGCATGTTCATCATCCTATTTTTTTGACTACTCCTTTCCTAAAGATATATGGCCAGATTTCTTGTTTTTAGATGTTCTTTATACTCTCTCCAACCAGATGAAAGCCAGTCTCTTCTCATTATTAATATCCCTTCCTAAAGGCCAACACTGAAGTCATTTGCCAACAATAGCTATAGCAAGCAGAATGACATCTTCTGAGTCATCCCTGAATACAATTCCAGGTAGTAAAATAAAGATGTCTTCCTCCGCTCTTTAAAGGATCTCTTAGGATAAATGAGTGAAAAAGAGAAAAGCTCATGCACCAAAAAAGCAGAAAACTAGTTTGCTATTGGTAATATACCACTACTGCAATGGAAAGATCAGTTGGTCAAATAATTAGCACAGTATTGAGTTTTGTAAAAAGCATGTATGAAAATGCAATTCCTAATATGCTGCTTTTCACCTTACTCTTCAAGTGTGAGCTTTATCTATTACTGTGTAAATACCAAAGGTTATTCTTGCACTCACCATGCTTCTTTTCCTCCAAAAGAGTCATTGCCTTCCAATTACCAGACTTTCTAAGCCCTAACTACAGAGGAAGGATAGAAAAGAGCTAGAGAAACATCTCCCATTCTAGAAAGAACTGAACTCCTGAGCCAGGCTCACATGCAGAACAGTAAGGGTGAAATAACGGGTCAGATAAATTAAAAGTAGGAAGGGGTCCTGCAGCTGTAAGATACCCCTAAAGGGCCAACTGCAGCTACCCAGGCACCAAGCACTCCACATTCAGCCAGATGAAGCAGTAAAAAAAAGATGAAACTGGATGCAACTAAATGATACATGTGACATCTCATCATAGTGCAGTAAGAGAACAAGCTCGTTTCTGTGAGCAGCAGTCATCCTGGATGACGTATCAGCTTGGAAAACCAGCCTGCCTCCATCAAGTTCAGATTCAATACTGAATTATTCAAACTGCCAAATTCTAAAACACAAAGCCTGAAAATATCTCGCTGCACTTAACCGGCAATTCAAATACGTAACAGTCAATCTGAAACTCTTGAGACTTCTGTGCTTGGAAGCCAAGACACTCACAAATGATGTGAAACAGGTCTGTATGGCATGCAATTATTGTACCTTTTATTGAGTTACACAAGTAGGTACCCTGCCCACACTGAAGGTCACAGACACCTGAGGGATGTTCTAGTCCAAATTACTTTAGGCACTCTAGATCTCCAGATCATGCACTAATAGCTATGGTGAAGCCTTAAGAGTCATTAAGGCTTACCCTGACACGTCACTCTCTTCAATATTTTTAATCAACACAGGGTTCTGCTTTACAAAACTCTTACGTGGCTCATGCTCCCACCAGCCAACACACACTATTCCACCGCTCCGCTTGCGCTCCATACTGCCCTCCCAGAGGCTCATAGCTGATGCTCGCACAACTGCAACAATCACAAGCCTGCAGCCAAGTCCTCCTCCCTTTCCCCTTGCAACTTCTCACCGGCTGAAGGAGAAGAGGGAATTACTCCATGAAACAACAACTTCTCACTTGTAGGACACTGGGGAACACGGTGTGATTTGGTGTCTCCCAGGAACCTCTGGGTGGGCCACTGAGATTCAGTGCACTGAGTATCAGCATGAGTTTTTGGCTCCAGCAGCAGCCCAGACAAAAAAAAGAAGAAAAAAAAAAAATGCTGTTTTTCTCCATCCCACACAGTAACATTTACAGCTGTCTCCACAATGAGCTACTGATTTCTAGCACCTCACCCACCCAGGTCTTTAGCCATCCCACACACATGCATGAAACCGCCAGCCTTGGCCACTGCAGATCTACCTTTAACAGTCTGCCCAGCACACACAATTCAGGGACATTCTCCATTTCATCCCAATTCAATTTTGGAGTAGGTCTCATTGCTTCAACAGTTTTGTCAGGCAAAATACACTTTACCAGCAAGGAAGTACACATACACCAATTCTACAGAGAGGAAAAAAGGCAGGGAGATGCCCATAGATGTAGGCATCTACATACACCTTATACCAAAGAAAATCCTCATATTTAAATGACTGAACTGTAATACAGTTGTCCAAAAGAAACTGAGATGAGAGTGTGGCCAAGACCCCAGGCTCCTGCCAGCTTCACAGCAAGAGCCAGGCTCCCACTTCGTCCACACCAAGGCGCCAAGGCCAGCACTTTTGCACCACACAGGACTCTTAACAGCTGGCAAGCATTGACAGCAAGACCATGGTGGCATCACTCAGAGTGGCTCTTTCACTAGCTCTGCGTGCATGAGGAGGAGAGGGGCGAGCTCAGGGCAATCCCACCTCTACCCGGCTCTGGTGGGACTCCTCTTCTGAAGAGAGCAAGAGATCAAAAACAAGCACCCACTCTCTACCACAGCAAAAAAAGTCTCCTGCAGAAGTCCTGGGATGAACCAACCACAGAAAGGTTAAATGATCCCCAAAATCAACAAAGAGGTAGAACCAGGCAGTGAAAGAATATCCCTTCAGTCTGCAAAACACATGCTGCCTTAGATGCCCAGGTGCTTTGTAACCGCATGCAATATCTTTGCTTTTTTAATCAATTTTATTATGTTCTATGTATCACTGAAAGTCTTAGAGCCCTTTGGACTCTGCATCCTACCTCAGGTATTTTTTCACACACTATACAACCAATTCCCCTCACCTCAAACACAGATTAACACTTGTTATCTTGCATTACAATTCCTAACTCTTCAAACTCTTCATTTTAATGTTCCTGGTTTACCTTGGTATCAATTGATGTTAACACTAACAAAAAAACCAAACAAACAAAAAAAAAGCTTTGGATGTCCTATTTTTTCCTGTTACAAAGTCAGGAGACATTTACCAAATGCAAAGCATCCCTTCCTCCCACTTTATGTTTGTAAATCTCTAAGGCAACAAAGCATGCAACTCATCACCAATCACTCAAATTCATATTAAAAATTCATATACCTGGAGAGCCCCTGCACCTGTCCAGAAATCTGGCAACACATTAACAAGACTGCAAGCCTTCATGATGAAGCATCTCGTGGCTTCACAAGTGAAGTAACCCAGCTTTCCCACATGATTTTCTTCCCCTTTATCCCACCAACAGTCATACTGGGATAAAAACCTTCTAGTTGTTACTCACGTGAAAAGGTTTGATAAAAGCTGAAGTTTCAGCAAAGTTAGTAGTGAGGAAAGGGATGTAAATAGAGCAGTCAGCTGAAATAGCTTTAGAACATAACTCAGGCTGGTTACTGACAAGGACTTGTGCAGGAAGGGACTTGGTAAGTGCCACTGCTCCAGTTTTCCTACTGCTTAAATTCAAGTCTTTAAGACTACTAAGTTCTACTACTTCCACTTTATCCCTCTTAGTGAAAAGGCAGGACAAGGAGATAGGCCACAAAGGAGGCGCTTTGGGGGGTGGCTCCTCGAGTAAGCAGCATCGCAGTGCTCAGCCAAGCTCACCAACATCTGTCCTGCCATAGCAAGCAGAACAGAAAAGCTTCTACCAGTGCCCTCGAAGAATAGGATGCAAAAAACCTAATCACACTATCCCATATTATTGGAACTGCTTGGGAACTACAGGGAAGCCACATTAACTCCCACACATTCTTATAGCTTTCTTCATGTGCAAGCTATCCAAATTCACACACATTTCCCCCCAACCAGTGTCATGCATCCAATTTTGGACCCCAAATACCAGTGTGGCCAGCAGACTACATCTGCCTTTCCAGGCCTTTCATTTCTCCTAGCCTTTGATCTACCATCCTATTGGTTACAATATAAGCAGCAACTGGTGCAATAAGGACATTTTTACAGGACAGAATTGGGAATTGGTCCAGACTACACAAGGAGGAACCAGCTCCAGATAGCAGACAAAGTCAGCAGCATCTGCCCCAGGAACATGCAGGTTTTACCACCACAAGGGACAAATTGATTTTTTCTTTTTTCTAGTATGATCCTATGCCTCCACTCAATATGCACTGCAAGCACAGCTACCACAAAGTAATCTAAACTTCTCAGAGCACCAGTTTAAATAGAATTTATGTGAAACAAGCAGTCATCACTGTCAAGATCTGCCACAAATCCATTTTGATTTGACACTGCCTGTCAGACTAATCCTGTGATATAAATACTGTAAGGTTATGATGAGAAGCAGAGAACAAGGGAGCTAAAGGTTTATTCTACACCCCCCAAAAGGATTTCTGCTTGACATTGATGGTAAAGTTCATTTCTCATTTAAGTTGCAAGAACCTAAAAAAAGTTCTTTCATTATCCATTCACAACCAGCCAAAACAATTGCATAAAAGTCCCCAAGAAGAGACTTTGCCTATAAAAAGACATATGGGCACTGACCACAAGTGGCATTCTTTATGTTAAGAGGCAGGTTCAGCTGGTACCTGCACAGTATCCTGACCAACAGCTACTGCAAGAAACTGACCTGGTCTCATAATTTGCATTTAGAGAACACAAGCTCTTGTGCTAATCAAAATATAAAATAACTTGAGCATAAAATATTTTATCAGGATAACACCACAGTTACCACACTGTTACCAGCTCTTCCAAAGGATGCAAGCACCACAACAGCAAATGATCCAACTGGGAACCCTAAGGAAGGAGTCTGCAAGCAGCTCCTCATGACACAGAGTATCAAACCTGCCTACCCCACTTACCAGACAGTCCCCAGCAGCAAGCGCTGAAGGCAGCACTCAATATTCCCTGTCAGCAGCAGCCGGGCTCAGCCCCACGCCTGCTCTGCAATCGGAGAGCTGCAGAGCTATAGGAAGCACTCCCGTAAGAGCCAGATGTACAAGCTGAGTTTCTAGAAGTAACTCAACTACTCAGCACTAGAGAGGACCCCAGGCATGAGAGGAAAAAAAAAAAAGCCCCCCCCCCCCCCGACATGTGAAGATTCATGTAACAATGTTTAGATGTTACAACAGGTGCTTCTAGCTGGGATTTTTACTCCGAGTCAGGAAAAAAAATCTGAGAACCACCTGGCTGCCTCTGCTATCCCAGAGAGGATCAAGATTTAGAATACAATAGAGCAAGACTTTTACAGTAATAAAACTAATCAGAAAGCTGCATAGATTTTCTTGTTATGCATTATATCCTGCCTTCAGTGAGCTATGCTAAGCTGCAGCTGATCACAAGATTCTGTACCTGAATTATGCACAGCTGAAAATAGATGTTTACTTCGGCAAGACTGCAACTGCAGAGACTTCAGCTGTGCAGCTATATTTAGAGTAACAACATGTTAATTAAGATCATCTCATTCCCAAGATCATTTCAGCAATGAAGCTAGCACAAAATCCATGTACTTACACCACCTTGCTAAGCAACAGTTAAGAGACTAACTCATTATCTATTAAGGCACTTTGAAATTAATATAAAGCTACCATTGCTTCACATCTGAGACATTCTTGACTTGCATCAGGATGACCTTGTAAATTCAACTCATTTCTAAACTACAGGAAGGAGTATCACATAAAAGAGAGCAAATAATTGGTACAGATGAATAGACTAGCACTCACCACATACATGGGAACATACCTCCTATACAGGATGAGGTACATATTCCCACTTTCATTTATTATTTTAATTATACTGAATACAGCATTTTCCTCACTCATTTTTCCATTTTAGAAGTTACATGAACAGACATCTTGACAAAGACCCCCCAGAATTTCTTCTGCCAAGTAAGTGCCAGTTGATCCTGGCAAAGCAGTAACAAGAGTGACATCTAGTGCCCATTTAGTATCAAGAGACAAGATTTTTGGGAGCATTCCTATATACCCACTTGTATCCCTCGAGTGAAAGCCGTTATTTGTACAGTTAAGACAGGACAAGTAGCACTGCATCATAATTCTGCTGTTAGTAAGCACCTACAGAAAATGCAAACCTATAGAAAACAGTCAGCAGGAAAGTGCTGATCCCAGCAGCAGCTTGGGCATTTTACAGTGTACTGGCGTAGGTAAATGCTCGCGCTTAAACAACGGCACAAAGTCTCAAAGAGAAGACGTAGCAGCGATAGGAGCTGTACCCAAAGTTTTAGTTGATCTTCCACAGAAATTCATCCACAAAACCCAACTTTGCATTCTAAAGTTGACGGCTTTAATTATGCATGCAACAAGCTTCATCTTTTCAGAGAGCTATTAAGAAACTCACCTGGAAATAATGAATTCTGAAAAAGTATTACTGAGTCTTCATTTTTATTTAATAGCATGCTAGCTATTATCTGCAGTATACTTAAGTGGTATTAGGACTAAAAAGTCTAATTTCCACATTCAACATTCAAGGACTGAGAGACTTACACATATTTGATGTCTTCAAGCATGCATATATCTGAAGTTTTATACCAATGTTGTATCTGTCACCTTTCTTTTTAACTCTACAGAATGAAGCAATTGGTAGAAAAGAATAAATCTACAAGATAACAGGGCTCTAATACAGTAATTTCTCTAGGCATTGTCTGAGATTTTTCTCCCAGCAAATAAAACCCTGAGGGGCAAAATTGGCTGAGAGGAAAAAATGTTTTCAAAGTGAGCAAGCAAGACCTAAATACTTCCTAAGTTTGCTTAATTTTAACCACTATTTTCAATGGAAATTGGCTGCCTAAAATCCAACCTAATTTCTCCCCTGATGCTACACTCACTGCATTACATGCACAGTTTTTTTTTTAAATACTATTATCAAAATATTTTACTGGATTTTTGAGTAAAATCTTGGACTGAGGTTTGCTAAACAGCCACTCAAAATCAAAAACACGTTTAGAAAGTTACCTGGGATTACAGTTAGCTGAAAGTAATGAAGCTTGTTTGGGTCAGGAAAATTCACTTTACATGTACCTGCAAAGAAAATAGGTCTGTATCAAACAATTTTATTTCCATCGTTACTAAATCAAATACATCATCTTTCATATACTCCAAACTTGCTCCCTAATCAATCCCTACATTCCAGTTAATTGAGCTCCTATGCTAAGTGCCCACTTCCCACAGAGTTACTGCTCAGACCTCTTTACCCCAACTCACATGTACTAATGGCACTTCATTCCATGACTTGTAGGAATGAATTCCTAGCTCTAATTACCCTAATTCACTAAATCCAACAATGAGTTCCAAAATCACATTTGGCTATCAGATCCTTAAACCTTCCCTTCAAAAAGTTCTTATAAAATCATTTAATAATGGTAGATGTGGGGAACTACTATATTAGAAAGAAAAGGAGAGGTCCATGTAGCACAGCTAGATGGTTTTACTTTTTTTGTTATTGTTAAGGAAATGTCTTAAAAAAAAAAAACACACACACACACACCACACCACCATTCCACAGCTCCTACACAGCTCGCAAACTTGCATAACCATATGCCAGGAAAGCAAGGACACCACAGGCATACACAGCATTCCAGCTCACCTGCTGAGACACATGCACAGCTACTATACATTTTTATCCTATGCATCCCAAAGAGCTTCAAATCTGGTATCTCCAAACATACTAAGTACTACCCCTTTTCTACTCCAGGCTTCCAACACCTAACTGTTTTCCTCGAGCACCTTCCAAATGTAAGAGAGAACTACCAGGGCAAGCTTTCCTCATATGTACTTTACATTGTGTCAGCAATTACACAACTAAGCTGGTGGAGCATCCTTACAAACTAAACACTGTTTGCATTCTCACACTGTATGAGCTGAAGGAGAATAATTAGAAAGAGCACATGTGAAGACAACATCATCAGAGGTTCTCTGGGGGCTGTAATGAAACGAGTGAATGGTTTCCACCCAGCAGATGCAACTTTACAACACAGCAGCCCTTTGTTTGCAACTGATGACACAAACTCTTCTCAGGCACAAAAATAGCCTTTCTTGAGCACAGCAGAGTCAAATTGTCACTAGAAGATGCCTACATCCATGCATGCACTAGGATCCATATTAGTCAGCCTTTAGCTTCTGAATCTGGCAAGCTGGCTGTCCTTTTTGCCTTTGTCAAGAAAACAAATAGCACTAGAGGTGCAGATCTCATCTGTGTGAAAAATACACTACTTAACTGGTCTTGTCCACAAGTAGTTAAAGTACTTGCATTGTAATAACTAAGCACCGAGGTACTTCTCTCTAACATCCATTATCCAATAGAAAAGTTTATGCAATAAAATTTAACAAATGCTAAAATTACTCAGTGAGAGTTTTCAGTTGGACTGTCCAAGAAACATGAGGACAACTAGAAGTAATGCTTTTTCATGTCCTCCCTCTTTGAAACTTCAGTACTTTTGCTCCTAATTTTTCCCATCAGAACCTCTATACTGAGGAGGAGGAATTTTGGGTGGTTGTTCTTGAGATCCAAGAGCTGATCTGGATTTAGAAGTGCTTGCAAAAATAGAGACCCCCCAAAAGATGCAGCATTCAGAGGTCTAAACCAAAAACAGTGAGCAAAGCTCCTCTCAGACTGGGAAGACTAGAACCATCTCGAGTTACCTGCCAGTGTAATCTGGGAGAATATTCACTGCTTTCTTTTGAAGGATGAATGTGCAGGCAAAACAGCACAGCGAGAACCTGCGCACGCACGCACACTCTGAAACTGCTGCTCATGCCTCTTCCCCTGCTTGGGAAGCATCTTGCACTACTCAAAGCAGAGCATGCAGCACAAAAAACTATGCTGAGCAAGCGATGGACTCTAAAGATGCCTCTACATGCAATAACATGTTTTGCTTGCCCATATCCCAAGTATGTATTGCAAAAATCACCCAGACACAAAATGCTGCTGCCCTGGTCTATGCTTGAAGGCAAGGAGAGCTCGGCAACAACTTGGCTTTACTGTCAATGTCCCCTCTTAGCAACAACTGCAGAGCCTTAGGAACTTCATTCCCTTTTATAAAAGACTTTTCATTTTGCTGACCATTATTGAAGTACCTTCTCTCTCAAGCTAAAGATCAAGAAATTAACTATTTATCATCAGCTTCAAAAGCAACATGTGATTTACCACATACTTTTAAAAACCTATTTTACTATTTACTAAAATACTATTTTATTATTTTAAAGAGAACATTAGTAGTGTCTGCTTGCAACAAAAACAAACATTAAAGGGAGATTCCTGGGCTAAAAGCACAGTATCTTCCTTTTTTTTTTAGGAATACAGATTATCTTTTTCAGTATTTATGACCATTGCCACTATTAACAAGTATTTCAGATTACATGCAAAATGAAAGGGCACTATGCTGGTTTAATAGGTTTCCTGAGAACTGAGCTACTCCTGTTTTGGAAGCTATGAGAGAAGGGAGGAGACAAGAGCGAGGTAGCAAATACGCTCATTAGCTCCCAGTAACTTTGGGGCCTTTTAAAAGAAGAAATTTCTCATGCATCACCAGCTCATAAGGTAAACAAATGATCAACACAGCTTCCAAAGGACTAAGGCTCCCCCTGAAGTGGGGGCAACAAAGAAAACCTGCTTAAGCCTTGGTGGAGCTGGCAGAGTTTGGCATGGCTTTCCCAAAGGAAAAGGGATGTCATAAGCATTCGTATGTCAGTCAAAACAATCACACTGAGCAAAGCTTTTCTCCTCAAAATGCATGCCATTAAATACTATACTTACAAGGTAAATTAGCTTCAAGTTCCGCGACCTCTGTTGAGAGAGAGAAAGAGAGAGAGAGAGGGAGGGGGAAAAAAAAAAAAAAACTGTTACTTATGCAAGCTTAAAGCAATTCCTGAAGTCTCAATTGGTAAAACTCCTAATTTAAACTACTCGGTAAATAAAATTTTACCCCAAAAACCTTAACTAGGGAGCACAGATGATTTACCTTGAAATTCCCTTTAAGCCACACACCTTACCCAGCGATTCATGACTAAAAATGCTCATCTGCCCTACAGACAACGCAAACATACACTGCTGTGATTAAAGGTTCAGCTCTGCCAAGTCTAGAGCATCAGGGCTTCGCATGCACAGATGGTTGGTGCTTCAAGAGACGACCTTATCCTACCCCCATAGGAAGCTAGTCTACACAGCGCTCTTCAAATACATAAAGCCAAAGCTCCCCACTTTAGCAGATTACACAGTGACAGGATGGTTCCAGGCAAGAATTCCTCAAGCGTTTGAGATGCTCCATCCTCTCCCTGTATAATCTACCAAAACCCTGCTGCACAGCTGCTGTCCGATTCCTACTCTGTCTCCTCTTGCAGCCTCCATCAGTTTTCTCTCTCCCACTGACCTGTTCCCTGGTCTCCTGTGCAATGGCACGCTCATATCACACATGGCTCTGCCTGGAAAAATCAGCATTAGGAGCATCAAAATAATATGAAAAGATAAACCCTCACATTCAGCAGCAGCCTGCACTGTGTATCCCCATATCTGCAGCCTGCTGCACCAATAAAAGTGCACTAATGACCCCAGCAAAGAGTATCATGCTTCCTGCATCAAAAGTTCATAATTGCACTTGAAAATTCTACATTGAGCAGCATTTGAGTAACTGCAATTGATTTAATCAAAAATTTGGTTCTGAGATACACATTATACTGAGGATCTACTTACATTTAAAGTTTTCAGAGTGTAGTCTTTCCAACAAGCAGAAAATGTAGTTTCAATATACGCAAGAATTTTTACTCTCAGGAGGTGGGAGAGAAAGACAAATCACTATTTACAATTTTTCCCAAAGTATGCGTATGCAAGAAAGCAGAAAGGAAGAACATAGTATTTGGAGCAGCTCAGAATGCTTCAACTACCAGAGCAGACAGTAAGCAACTACATGTTGCAGTTATGCACCCACATCAGAATATGCCCCCTTCCCCAGCCTGTCATCTTCATATTCATCAGCCTCAAGTATTTGGAGGAATTACCAACTCACACTGCAGGGGAAGTTTAGGACCAGGCCCTTTTTTTGAGGGCTGTTGATTCCTTTTCCTTATCATCCCCTTGCAAATTGTTCGACTTAACAAATCCCACCTGTTTTTTGATAATCCTGAGCAAAGGGCAGGCAGGGGAAAGAGAGAATCCAAAGAACCAAATCTGAGCAAAGGCAGCAGCAGCCCTGCTGAGCCACTGCCTCACCTCTGCAGCACTCAGTAGGAAGTTCATTGCTCACAGGGGTTTCAAAATTACCTGCAAAACACCCAGACTTCAGTGTTTCCCTTTGTTTTGATACAAAAACTGTGTTTTCTTACAAAAGCACAAAAATAAAGATGCACACAGGCACAAGTACAGAACAGCAAGCTCTCTCAAGGTGTGCAAACAGAAAGGCTAACATACGTGAAAATTTTGTGAGCAAAGGCCAAGTTCCCAGCAAAAAATAAAAGTTTTTAACTCAGCAACAAACCACTAAAAAAAAAAAAAACAAACAACTCTAATCTTAACTGCTTAAACAATTTAAAATTTTAATCAGCAGCAAAGTCAGGAAATAGATGTTATCATCTACACCATGTTAATGTGGGTGATCAACAATAACAAGCACATTTTACAGGGCCAAAACCTTCCTGAGTTTTTTCAAATTGTATGCATTTTTGATAAGTCTTGACATTGATGTCATTTTTATGTTTTGCTGCTTTTAAAGAGCATGTTTTGACCACACAATTTGAACTTCATCAAGATCCTGGTATTCTGCTTTATATATTGTCTACAAAAAGCAATACACTTGTCAAAATACACTCCTCATAAGAGAATGTTTCTTATGCATTCTGCCAACTTCTTTGGATGTCTTAACAGATATGTAAAGAAAGAAAATTTAGAAGCAACTATTAAGAGTTCAATCACACTGAACTTGAAGGCTTCAGAAACCATACTAAACTAAAACACACCTAATCCCATGCATGCCCTGACTTCCACTTCCAGTAAGCAAGTTTCTATAGCAAGAGTTAAGAAAATCCCAATTTAAGCACTCTACACAAGCAATACTTTAAGGAGAAGCATGACCAGCATTCTCCCTTTGTAACAGCCACCTCACCATTCCTTAAGATGCAGAGACAAACAATTGAGTAGTCCACCTTACAGAAATACAGTGCAAAAAAATAACACCGAAAAACTTCCATTAGAAATCAATGCTTGCTGACTCAGGTCAGTGCTGGCCTAGCAGTGCTGCAGAAATACTGCAGAGCATCTGAATTCCTCTCTCCATCAAGAGGGCTCACTGCCAATGCAGAGCAAGTGCCAGAGGGCTGCAAGACCCAGCACCCACGTCAATAAACCGTCCTAGGCAGGTCCAAAAGGCCACGGTGCAAGCGGAGACACGTGCCAGAGCTTCTGCTGGGGACAGATTCAAATACAGCTATTAGAGATCCAAACTTGCTCCATGCTCCTAAAGTCTTGCTAGACCTCGTACAATAGCAGACCCAAGTGACATTTGTATTTGCAGAGTGGTGCTCTGGACCCAACACATACCTGCCCGAGCCAACAAACTCTGCAGGGCCTGAGCTGACTCCCATCCAGAGGGAATAATCTGCAATTTGGACAACACAGTCACAGATAACCAGGAGTCACACCGCACAGTGCTTCCTGCATGCACGGTTCACGTGGTTGCATAGTTTCAAATGCCATTCTGAGCTATAGAAAGAGTAAGAACACATGGGGTAACCTTAAGTGTTCCACAGACTTTGGAAAAGTTGAATACAAGTGGCGATGTTTCGGAAACAGCTTGAGAACCTTTCAAAAACAGGGGAAAAGCTAAACACAAACAGCCAAAGCTATGAGTTGGTGATTTCAAAAGTGATTAATTTCCTCTAGCCATGACAGTTCAGGCCAGAAGTGACAAGTACACCCTTGACATGTGCACAAACATACAGTTTACGACACACCCATGGAAGCATTATATATAACGCACAAGCTATAACCAAAAGTTGCTCTGCTCCTTCCCCTGCCCCCAGCTCAATGCAACAAGTCAGAATACAGAAGTGCTTTGTTTGCTGTCCTGCCACCAAGAGCCAAGCCAGATGCTTCCCACTGCAGCTTGCTTTTAAGGACACAAACTGAAAGGGTTATTTCCTCAAAAGAAACTAGTGTTTTCTCATCTGTACTGTTACTTTTCACTGGTTTTATCCCAAATGCCACCCTCCACTGCTTGCTACAAACTCAATGTACATTGGAAGACTGTCTGAGATGAAGATAGACCTTGAAATTCAAAACAAAGCCACCAAAAAAATTCTGACTTCTAATTCTAGCAACACAATTCCTACCCACCCATCTTCATAGCTTTTCATTCTTAGCGCCTCCACACCTTACTACTGAGAGATTGATATTTGCAGTCAAACAATTTGCCTAATACCACCAATTATTAAATATATTAAGAGATTCAGGAATTCCTTCCACTTCCAATGCTTACTATCATCAGGATAACACCAAATCACATGCTTCAGCTTCTATGCATTATCATCTATGCTACAAAAGCTATTACCCTGACATCAATAGCTAGAACAAGCCATTGGGACTAGAAATACATAAAAACAAACACTGAAATACATCATTTTACTTCCCTCCTCAGATATACTGCAAAGCAGAGCGTAAGAAGTGAAATAATTCACTGAGACAGGCCTTCCTTTCCTAGTCCTAGAAGTATCTTGGTGACACTTTCCTGAATTCATTTCAAATCCCCTGGTATCTTGCTAGCTTTGGTATGTCAATCACAGTTACACTGCAAGTGTTTGATTGTAAACCACTAGTTTTCCCTTTAATAAATCTTAATCACTCATTTACCACAAAATTTTCCAATGCCTTCTTCTAAAATATGGCATTTATTTATTTAGACTTAAAAGCATCATTATACAATATGGTATTTCCTTTTCAATACACAGAAGCATTTTTAAAAAAATCGTAATTTCAGTCTTCACAAATTAGAGAAGATTTTTTTTAAAAATCATAAGAAACATGCCATCTTTTTCCTCTCAATTTTCTCACCTACTATTGTGTCAAATATATTAGCTCATTTCAGACCTGCAAGTACAGTAATATTCTTTATTTCCCTTGTTTTTATTTACTCTGCCCACTTATCTGTGTTTTTATATAAGTTTCACCCTTCCTTTTATTGCCTTGGGCTTCTACAAAAGCCACCTGATAAATTTTCCATTTTTAAAAATCTAGTTGTAAAACCCATGTACCATAAAGACAACTGAGGAATAAGCCATGATAACTCTTTTTCCTAGTAAATCAAGTAACTTCAAGACGTCATTTATAAATAAACAAAACAGCACTGGTAACATAAAACTGACTGACATTTAGATGCACTAAGAAAAAAGCAGCTGAAGTGAAAACCTCTGCGATCAATACGCATACACGTCAGTGGTACTGACACTCTGGCATTTATTTTTAATTCAATGCCTGTTATATAATGTTAACCTTATATAGTACTTTGGCTTGCTGTCCTCAGCTGATTTCAAACTTTCAAAAAAAGGAGGTGCCTTTCAAGTTCAGCACAAGGCTCTGAGCATCTTGCAGGAAGAGGCATTGGCCACTACTCTTACCTTTAATTTCATCCCTAGAGGGAAACTAAGTTGTTTTAGCATTAAAAAAAATGTCTGTGTGCACACTATCAGGAATTCATGGCGCACTATCAAGGAACTTCAACTCAGAAGGAGCTTCTGAGCAGAGAAGCTGAAAGTTGGCTAAAGAAAGTGCAATGCTTTCTCTACTCTAACTCACATACTAAGCCGGCAGAATTAAGGCCCCACTCTCCAAATGAGCCTATTCTGAAAATCCAGCTACGAGATGCAAGAATGAGTCACACTGAGCTTTTAAAGTTGTGTTTTGTTTGAGCCTCTCCTCCCTGACGGAGAGAGAGCAGAGCCTCTTCATACACACAATTTCTGCCTATTTCTGCTCTCTACAACAGTATTTGCATTTTCCCCTTCTTCAACCGTGCATGTTTCCCATTTAATTTGTCTTGAGGCATGTTAGTCACTACTTGGTCTCTTTTCACTCCATCCCTCCTTGATTATGGAGCCTCTCTCCAGGAACTGGCAGCCTAAATTACCAGTCCTTGCCCACCCTCACCCCTCAGAGGCTTCTACCCTTAATGATTTTAGAGAGCTTCTTTCATGATGTCTCAGGTCACAAGGAGCCCCATTATTTTAGGGGTAACTTTTTCACAAAAGAGCAAAAAGCAGCAGCCTATTTTGCTTGCCTCCATCACTTCAAGGACAGCAGCCAATCACAGTCAACTGTTAACTCATGTACTTGCAATTTTGGCAAAAATTTCAAATCGGGACCTGAAATTTTCTCCTCAGTAGTTATACCTAGATTATCACTTTTTACCCCCCAAATAAAGGCCTTATCAGGAAGCCAATATAAAGAATTAATTTACATTTAGTTTTCAGAATCTTCCAAGTACTGTCTACATTTACCAGCATTTGGGGTCATAATCATACATCTCCATAATCAAACTGACATCATTTAATTTATGAATCTCTGCACAATACATCTGAGGATGCAGGACTATCAGTGTGCCAATACAGTCTGCAAACAGATCCTGCTCTGCCTTTCTGCACACAGCAGGAACTACTTAATTCACTGCTGCCAGAAAACTGACCCTACCCTTCCACCCATTCTGCAACTGTGACTGCTATGTTTGAGGCCTCAGGGAGAGTTTCTGCTTAAAAATGCTCTTTTAGGCAGAAACACATAGCAGGTTACCACAGTTGGGTGCAATAGAGCAGCAGAAGACATGCACAGCTTCATAGGCAGAGAGAGCCTCTGTCATAGGCAGCTCTTCACTCCTGCAGATCTAGACCAAATGACTTTAAAACTACCAATATCAGAAGCTCCGCCCTTCACTCAACACTGCAGATGCTGCTTCAGCTGACCCAGTATCAACAACTGCTGCAAGTCCTCGGGAAGCTTTTGCCATTAGCTACTTTACCAATTCTGTAATTGGTCTACATCTCGTAAAAAGCATGGCTACAAAGAGACTCAGGGGGAAAAAAAAGCTGTATCAAAGCTGTTACTTGATTTTCCTCTTGCTTTCAGTGAGGTTATACTGAAGGGACCTACTTCTACTCTCAGTTCCCAGTTTGGTCCAGAAAAGTCACTCTAAACAGACCAATAGCTGCTCATACACTTCTCTTTAGTGAACCACATGACAATTTTCACAGTCAGACCTGAGAACATTCACATTTGTTGGACAGATGCTTGCAGCAACCTGCTTTGAACACTTGATGCTTGGGACTCAGCTTGTTCAATACTTGGCCAGCTGCGGCTTGCTAATGGTGATAAAAGCAATAACCATGTCAGTACTAATTTTCTATAGCTTTCCTCTGCAAGAGGAGAAAGACTGTAAATAAGGTTTTACTCTTGAAGTGTGAGAAATGTGATTGCTCTTACTAAGGGCAGAGTTATATTTTTAGTACTTCATTTTCCATGCTAGTGTAATTCAATTGTATTTATATTACTCTGGTATTTTTTTCCCTTTAATTTACGCTTGTAGGCTAATATAAACACAGATTATATATATTAGCAGTTTGGCTTTGCAGCTTAGACTGGTTAAAGAGCTTATTCTTCCTGTTGAGTACTGCCTCCCTGCCCTCTCTCCACCCCCAAATTGGTCAAACGAGAAACCCAAAACTTAAAAGTTTGAAACAAGCTCTTTGGGAGAGTTATCACATAAGGGTTTAAAATGCATTAATGCTCCCAATCCTTAGAACAAGGCAGTGAGAGAAGGGTGTGACAATAATGTTCTATGGTCTGCCTGAGATGCTTCTCAGGGCACTGAATACAATTTGAGAGGAATCCCTGCCCCAGTGCACAGCCACACAGCACACCCTCCACTTATTACACAAAACCAGTTGCAGTGCTATAGGTGGGCAATACCACCCGAGCAGACACACAAGCATCAGTCTCAAGTCATTCTGAAATAAGACCATGAAACTTGAACAATTCAATGGAATGGCATGAACTATAACTGCACAAGCTTAAGCATCAACAGTTGTATTTTCACTGTTGACTATTTTTAGTAGAAACATCAACATAAACAATGCACACCTTGCTACTAGACAAAGCTGCACAGCTTGGGCATTATTGCACCCAGTGGTTACTGCATGGAGTAAACTAGAGTTAAACTCAACATTTGCAAAGTATCGGTATCTGTGAACTTTAAAATATAAGATTATTTGTCCTGGAGAAAAACAGAAAAGCACCCTCTCCCCAATTTTACTGTAAAATAGCATATTTGGTCAGTCTTGCTAACAGCCTTCTTTAGGCAGAACTGCTGCAAAGTAAAAGCTTTCCCCACCATTGCAGAGCCAGATAGGCTAGTGGAGGGAGGCTTGAACTTTCTGGAAGGCTACACTGGCCTTTCACAGTTGACTGCCTCTGATTTACGCCATCGAAGATTACCAGAACACGATGTTAGTTTCCGTACATTCTTTACTGTCACAAGAAGTTATGTTTTTGCTCAAAGAATTACCTTCCTGTCAAGCCAAATTTGATATTCCTTCTCCTATGTACTCGGGAACACTTACATGCTAACACCTGACCACAGTGTTTAACTGAAGAGACAGCATAGTTCCCCAAGGTTGGATTATTTCTTCAATAGAGCGAGGAGAAGGCTTTTTAACTTTGGCATTTTAACAAAAGCTAGTGTCCTACAGCCAAGGAGGTGTTGAAGATCTGAGAAACACCAAAATACAGCACATAGGGCAAGTCATAAGGTAGACAAAATTTAAAAATATTTCTGGAAATGATTTTATACTAAACTTCTTTATCATGCCCTAGCAGCAGAACTGAGAAGTGTAAATCCTCGAAGTTTTAAATATAAGTTCCTTTCACCTTTAACAAGCAATTTATCTCGAACTGACACTCTCCGAGTTGAATCGGAAGCTGGATTGGATGCACGGGGTCCTCTGACACCATCGTCCCGCTTCAGCTTGCTTGCCAGAGTTAGCATTACTGCTCTCTTCAACCTAGAGCACAAGTATTACAAGAAAAAGTTACCAAAGCTCAAAGCACTAGAAAAAAGGACATGTAAAAAGCAGCCTACAATTAGGTCTGTATTTAAAAACTATTATATTCTTAGCAAACAAAGAGTATATACCTAAATAACATAACTGTGATCAAAGATGACTGTTGATGAGAACTGAAGAGCAAGTTTGTTATGTAAATACCGAGTACAAGCCCAAGAGGAAATTCAGCCTTACTGGCAAAGCTTTAACTTTCATTAAACAGTGTTCACCCACCTAATTTCACTGTATCATCTCCCAGAGTAGAACTACTGCTTGATCTCACTCCCTCTAGAGAATTACTATAAAAATACCCTACCAGACTGCTGGCCAGGCAACCTGCTGGGCCCATTCTCGGCCCTGCTTCAAGTAACAAGCCATTTCAGGCTACTTTTTGGCTGACCAGAGGAGAGGAAGGGGAGGGAACACTGAAACAACTCTGTAACAGTAGGAAGTGAGCATTGAGTCAGCTACCAGAACGCAGGAAAGGAAACAAATCTAAACTCCAGAGCAGTGCAATTATCTGTGCAATTGCACAAGAGTAACACTGAAGGCTCTGACAGCACAAACTGATGGGGGACAAAGTCACTCACACTCAGCTAGTAACCAGGACATGAAAATTTTTTCTTTTGCTCATTCCTCCACTATAGAAGATACCTGTGATGCTGAGTAACTTGCAGCAAAGGTGGACGAGATGCTAAAGCTAACAAGTTATTCTTCTGATGTTCTGGCTTCCTAAAACATTTGGACTCTAATCCTAGTTAAAGGCAACTCGCCCTTTATCAGCAGCTTGTCCAAAACCAAAAAAGTGCTGACAAGATCCATACCCCTAAGGCACTAACATAGCAAGATTTATTCTCTCATACTGATTCACTAATTTAAGCCAAAAACTCTGAGAGAGAAAAAGGAAAAAAAAAAAAAAAATTCAGAATCCAGTCTGCACATGCAATAGTTTGAAGAGCAGAGCACACAGGTATGACATGAGCAACATTACTCAAGATAAGAAGGGATGATAAAGAAACCTCAGCTTTTACAGTGTAAAAAAAGGGAATTAGTTGAGATGCACAGAGGGCTCATGACTGAGCTGAAGAAACCACTAAGATAAAAATGATCACAATGTAAAGCACAGACCCAGTAAGAGACTCATCCGCATCAGCTTCAGTTCTGCATTTTGCCATTTCCTTCTTGTAAGCAAGCCCTGAAGTGAAGTTCACCAGGTCCCCCACAACAGGGGTTACTTTAGTTAGTTCGTTTACTCATGCCCCAGAGAACAGGGGAGAAAAAGAAAAGGCGGGGGGGGGGGGGGGGGGAGGAGCCTTTGGCTGCCAGTCGAGACACTGCATCTGTAAAAACAACCCTACTGCTTCCCAAGCTTGGGGGGAAATGCGACAGATTTATACTAGCAACACATCAGCACTGAAACACCAGCTAAGGGGCAAAAGGAGAAACAAAACAAGCGCCGTGACACTCAGACATTAAGAGGAACACAGCAGTGGACCGAGTAGCAAGATTTTTAAAGCAAAGGAAACTTGTTTTACTGCAGTGCTTTATGGCGGGACACTCTAGTAAGCTACACAAAGGGGACGGGCTCACAGAAGTTGACAAACATACAGGCACAAGAGAGATTCAGAAGAAAAACGGAGGGAAACACAAATGCAGCTTGCCCAACTGAGACAAGGGGGCCTTCCCCGACCCCACTGCCCCAGAGAGAGAAAGATCAAGCAACTAAAACACGGTATTTTCATTTCCTGGGCAAAGACAACAGCTGTTTTCTCCAGGGTGAAGCAGAAGACGGGGAGGGGGTAGGGAGGAAGCAAACAGAGGGTGATAGAGGCTCCTAAGGGAAATAAATTCAGGAAAATCGTAACAACAAAAAGCAAAACAAAAGTGGACACTGCAGAAACTCCTCCCCAAAAGCTCTTAAGTGCAAAGGGCGGCTGAAGCCCGGCACTCCTCCACACACGGCACTCGCCCCGGTACCCTGAGCCTCCCCCCGAGCAGCGACACCGCTGGGAAAAAGTCTGAGCCGCCCCCCGCGCCTCCTTGAGGGAGCCGAGCCGCGGCGGGAGCCGTTACCGCGACCGTTAACGGCAGCCGCCGCGGGAGGGGCCGGCCCTGGGCAGGTCTACAGGACCGGGGCCGGCCCCGAGCAAGGGGAAAACGTCCCGCACTCACCTGAGCGCGGAGTCAGGGCCCGGTTCCGGCTGCAGCGGCCAAAACCATGGCCGGGACGGCGGCAGCGGCTCCTCCTCCCCGCAGCCCTCCCGCCCGCCTCCCTCGGCGGCACCGCCGGAAGTGCCGGCACTTTCAACAAGAGCTTTATGGGCGCCGGCGGCGCGGACAGAGCGCCGCGCTCTCGCGAGACCTGCGGAAGGCGGGAAGGTAGTGAGGCGCTCGCCGCCATCTTGTGGCGCGGGTGACGGGGCGATGGCGGCGGCTTTGTCGCACTAGGGTAGTGGGGAGAAGGGCATGGCCGTGCGGCTGTGGAAGGGGAACCGAGAGGGCCCTTGTGCCAGCGCCTGCTCAAGTAACTTAAACTACATTGCATCTCCAGATCGGTGGCAGCAGCAGGCTGTCAAGTAACACGAGTGCAACAAAGTTGTGGCAGGGATGCGTGTAGTATACAGCTTGGATATCGTGCTTAGACTCACTTCACCTCTTGGTTCTTTAGCAAAGCTTTCCAGAATCAAGTCATAGCAGGCCAGTAAAACTCCACTACGTGCATAGCTTTCCATCCCTTCCAAAAATAAACGCAGCCAAAATTAAGCAATTGCAGAGAAGCTTGCAGTCTGGAAGAGATGGATAAGCAAAGACAGATTGAAAGTTTGGCAGGTGCTTCTTAAGATAGATGTAATTTTCCTAACGGTAGCTGGAAAAGCACCGCCTCCCTCTAATAGAAGAATACAGAGTTTAGCTTAGCCAAACCTAGTTAAACATCCCTAAATGGGGGCCAACTCCAGTCTGCCCTGGAGCAGACTGTGGGACGCCACCATGAACCATGCTGGGGGTGAACAGAGGCATTGGGGCAGCCAAAATCATTAAAATGTGTTTTGTTTCAGAAAAGACCTGAAAGGTGCCTGCTTGTTATCCTGAAGGACCCTCACCAGCATCCATCTACCTACCTCTAAGCCAACGTACCACCTACAGCACAGCAGCTCTGTGAATATCTAGTAGTGCTGACCTGCACCAGGTGTAACAAAATATTTTTATAATTTTAGGGCTGTCAGCTAATTGCTTCCTCCTCCAAAGACTGATTAAAGTCAAGCCAGTACAGACCGTCAGAGCCTGCAGTGGTGACAGGTCTCCTCGCACGCTCTGCCACTTCCTCCTGCTAGTGATAAGTGAAATTCAGATCTTGATGCCCAGAAACCTTCTGGGACTACTTAACTATTTCAAGTTACGACGTGAAGAAAAGTCTTTGAAAATCAGAAATTTGTTTTAAGTCGAGGCAGAGAGATGACAATGCTGCTTACTGGAAGCAAGAGTCTCCTGCTGTGTCCTACCTCTACAAACACAAAATCTAGCCTTGTAGAAAAGAAATGCACATGTAATATATACACAGAAAAGGTATCATGTGGGATGAATGCACACATGCACTTCCCACTTTTTTAAAATTATTTTTTCCATCTTTTCTTTCATGTTTAAGAGGAATTTTCTCATTCTCTCGTCTCCTTTTGTCACTGAGACTTGAGTTGTAGTGTAGGGTACTCCTCAAGCTGATCTCTCCATCAACCAGAAGCAGGGAGACCAGGATCTTGACAGAGACCCTGTTAACACAAAACAGACTACTTTGATTTGACAAAGCAATTTGATACCATTATTTCTACATGTGTATTTATATCTCTACAATAGTTATTATCTACAAATGCTAAATAGCTAAATGGTTAGGAGATCCCATTTTTGGCTAATGTGCACATGGAATATGCTGTTTTCCCATCATCGTTTCTTTGACCTGGGAAATATTTCAGATTTCACATGTCGAGAATTTGCAGAGTTCCAGGCATCAGTTGGTGCTTCAAACAGAAACAAGATTTCAACTCTTCTTGCGGGAGATGAACAGGAATGAGCAGTTGAGGTTCATAAAGGTTTTAACTCAAGAAGGATAATTTAGCATGTCTGGTAATGTGATTGCTTCCAAAGCTAAAACTGAGAGCTCATTTAGTTTAACATGATGTGCCTTCATGTTTTTTAAAGCTTGCAAGCTATCTCCAGTAACTTTAAAACATAAATCCTTTTCTCATGCACATAGCATCTGTCTGCAATATTCGCCCCTATCCTACTACTGCGTTTTGATCCCCCACGGAAGACAAAAAAATGAGTTAGAATGGAGTTTTATTGTCAGACAGTAGAGGTAAAATTTAAAAAAAAATGCAGTATCTTGCTCGTTTAATACTGTTTCTTAGCACACACACCTACTGGTCTTGGCATTTCTGGTGTTCATAGATGACACGGAAGCCAATGATTGCATTGAATAGTCGGAAGGAGCCACACGACACCCTGTGAGTCCTTAGAATCCCTGTGGCCACGATCACAGCACAGCAATACCTGCTTGTTCAGTTCAAAGTGCAGAAGCAGGTGAAAAAAAAGTGATGCATTAAGACAAAAAAAAAGGGGGGGGGGGCAAAAAGGGCACCTACTAAAACTTTGTGACTCCTCTAATGCACATGTCAGAGATGATCTGTTGTGAAATGTAGAATGATTTTTCAGGACTAAATATTTGCTGCAGGAGCATCCCCTCCTCAGATGCTTTCTGACGTCTGAGGCATGTGAATGAGGAGCAGGCAGGGAAGAGGCCTGGCATGCGGTGATGCGATGCTCCAGCCCCTGCTGGGGCAACCTTAATGAAACCCTGATTCAGACAGGAAAAATTATACATCTTACTAGACTCTCTGGGTGCCTTTTGACTTCGTGGGACGGACAGAAAAGCCTCAAGGAACCTGCCTGCCAATGTGACAAGAAGCCAACGCTAGTCCCTAATTCAAGAGGCACATCCCGAAGTTGGGAGCCTGTACTGGAGTCATTCCCCAAAAACCAGAAGGAAAAAAAATGCAGTAACAAGAGGGAGGCAAAGAGCTTCACCAGCTGGCAATTGCTTGGTGAAGAGTAATACTTTCCAAAAAGGAAGGCATTTAAAGTTAAACTAGAGCAATGGTAGGGGCCCTTCTGATGCCTTGGGGAGTTTGCTCAGTCAGAAGGGAGGCCAAATGGGAAAACATTGTCACCTGTGATGACAATGATCACTTGTGGCTCATGTATAATTAAGAAATTTGGCCTTCTCCTACTGGAAGCTGCTCCTTTGTGCAAATTGTGTTGCATACCCTGCAAATAAGCAGTGTGCTGTTTTCCTGCGCCACAGATGCCTCCTGCTTTGGCCCTGGATTTCCTGGTCTCTAAGAGATGGTGGTTTGACATTTAAACTCTGAAGCGCTCAGCAAGCCAGAAAGCTGCATCACGTTTTTCATCCGCAGAAAAGCAAGAAAGTAAACCTTGCAAAGAGAAGGCTACGTGGGCCTTTGTACAGAAAGAAGATAAGAATCTACCTTGCCTACAAGGCTCTTTTTAGAAAGGGCATCTGATTTTAAGCGTGAGGATAAAAAAGCAGGGTGGTATCACAAAATTTGCAGCGTTTAAGCGTGAACAAGGCCAGTGAGCACCTGAGGGAAATCTCTGGTGTGGCAGCATATGTGCTCGCTAACATCCTTTGCTTTTCCTCAGCTTGTTTCTTTCTTGGAATTTAAGCCTTCCCCCCCCACCCTTTTCTTCTCCATTCCTCTTTTAAACAAGACGATTTGGGTTTTAGACAGAAATCATTAGAGCCTGACCTGTCGCAGAAAGGGAGCAGATACCTGTCGTTGTGTTGTGATCCCTACGGCAACATTGGAGCGTTTTTCCACAGGCAGCTTTATTAAAATCCTGTTAATTGCCAGTGTTGTGATAATGACTGGCTTAAGAGCACGCGTTGTGGGGAGTTTGCATGCTGGGCAGCTTAGGAGAAACACGCGGAGAGAAGAAGGAAACGGTCCCGCCGCCTGTATCTCATGGTGGCTGCCAAGCTACAGAGATTTGGGGGATATTTTAGACCAAACAGCCAACCATGCAGCTCCCTGATAAAAATCAACGGGCACGTTTAGCTGCCGATGCCTATCAGAGGCTGCGCTGCCCTGGGATTCAGCTGTGGCTTCCCCTGGGCTCGGCTAAAACAATACTCAGAAGTGGGTTACGAAGCCAGGTCTTGCCTGCAGGTCCAGGAAAAAACGAAGAGCTAAAAAAATAAAAGCACCTTTTTGTTTGTTTGTTCAACAAAGCCCAAGCTGCTTGCGTGGAAACGAGGGGCCCCAGCAGCCAGCTGCAGTCTGTGCCACTGAAGTCATCACAGATAAAAGTGGAGGCAATTTTTCAAAGCAGATGAGACACAGCTGGAGCTCCCTGGGCTGACAGCAGTGCCATGAAGTGATTCCTCATGATTTCTGATGGACAGAATTACTACCAGGACCATATGGGAGGAGAAGTGACATCTAGAGCACCATCCTGTTTCTAACATACTATAAAATAGGAACTTTACTAGTCATGACCTTAAAAAAGGTGTTTGGGGTAGAACACTACAGAAGGAATTATTTATCTGTTCTGGGAATGATCAAAACCAAAACAAAAGTCCAGTCCAAGCAGAGCAGAAAGAGGCATGACCAGATACAGCAGCTGATTTTCAAGACATTGAGCCCAGGGAAGGGGAATTATACCCATGGTATAAGCTGCTAAGGGCAGCTGCAGCCTCTTTTTCAGGAGTACAGCAGAGAGTGGTTCTCCAGCACTTGAGGATGCAGCACAAAGACAAGCTGTCCTCCAAGCCTGCTGCAGTAAAGCAAGGGCTCCCCACATTAGAGAAGTGGGGTTGTTTTATTTCCACGGAGCCTTCCCGACCCTCCTTGTGCTCGGTCGTTACCACAACGTGATGCCTTTCAGGTGCTGCAGCAGTGCGGGGCAGCTGTTCCACCACAGGATGAATAGTCTGCACTGGTGACTCGTGACTGAGATCAGTGGTGAAACACTGGTTTCTTACTGCCTGGGCTTTATTTATTCTGTGCCCGTGCAGAAGAAGAGCAAGAGGAAAACCCTCAATCAGGACATTCCCATAACGGCAGCAGCTCACGTGCACATCTTGCACAGTCTAAAGCCTCCCAGGACAGGTGAGAGCCCATTTATTCCTGACGTGCTCCAAGACAAACTCCCATGAAGAGTGCCACAGACTCCAGTGCGTTTTCTGTGATTCAGGAGACTTTTCCACGCTCATCCTGCAGGAGCAAAGCTACACATATTCATGAAATAAACATCATTAAAAAAAAAAAAAAAAACTGCAAAAGTAAGACTCCATTTCATACACAGTTCTTGAACAGACTCAAGATCTCACCACTACATCTTAGCCATAAATGTGGGACCAGGATAGATCTGGCTGATAGGGTCCTCGCAAGGATCTTGGCGCTCCCCTCGCCTGCTCCTCATCCTTTCAGACCTCATTTTTGGAGGCTCCATCTCTCAGGGATCTTCTCCCAGCTCCTGGATAGACAGCCCCGAGGATGCTGCTCTTCTGAAGGAGCTGCAATCGTCGCTTTAAGCTGTGCCCTCCCCCAGGTCCATGCAGCTCAGGTGGCCCCAGGACTTGGATCAGCCTCTGGTTAGAGGCAACCGGGGGTTTTGCTGGTTTTCCAATGCTCCCAATCCGCATTGCTTTCCTTCCCTGTCCCCACAAGCAGTTCTCTTGGCTGGAGTGATGATGTTACAACAAAACAATGAAAACAAGATTTTCGCTTGCAAGAGCATTATTTATTTTCCATTATAAATAACGTATAAAGTATAATTTATAATTTATCTATACATACAACCCTCCCCGATGTGGTCCACAATAAATAGCAGGTACAAAAATAGATTTCCTTAAAAAAAAAAACAGTCCTCGTTTTGAAAACCAGCAAAACGGCAGCATCCTCGGCGGGCGCGGGTTCCTGCTGAAGAGCCTCTTCCAGCAGCCGCGCTTCTCCACGTCTTCCCAAGGTGCCCATAAATAGCAGGTTAAAGAGTTATAAATTAGAACGGGAAACGCGGGTGCGTGCGCGGGGTCGGCAGCGGCTCAGGGCGCGCGGGGGCTGGCGCAGTCCTTGTGGAGCGCCGCGCACTTCAGGTCGCTGAGCACTTGGAAGAGGTGCAGGATGGCGGAGGCCTCCAGGCAGCCGTCGGTCTCCTGCGGCGGCGACAAGGGGCTGGTCACGGCGGGCCCGGCCGGGCGCGCGCGCCCAGAGAGGCCGCGCGAGCGGCGCTTACCCTGCGCTTGGCCGTGTCCAGCTTGTGCAGCCAGTGCCGCAGCTTCCCGGAGGG
>VZSV01000046.1:679568-690772 GCA_013398735.1 Nothocercus julius
AGGCCGCCTCCTGACCCACGGGCCCGCTGCTCTCCTCCAGCCGCCCCGGCGATGCCGGTGAGGGAAGGAAAACGAAAGCGAGTTCGGCACCAGCATTGCTCAGGCAATTCCCCCGTGACTCAGCGGGCATCCAGCGGTGCCAGCGTGGGGAAACATCAGGCTGGGGCGGGCACCAAGGCCTTGGACGTGAGCCCAGCCTTGGGAGCGATGACGAGATGGCTTCGTCATCACCCCGGTGCAGGTGACCTCAAGGAGCCAAAAACTTGGCTCCAGACCTGCTCCAGATGCCCCTCATCGGGAGCAGGGCCTGTGAGAGACATGAGCAAGGTCTCGCCTGCGTAGCGCGGCCGCCGCAGAGCCGTCCCGTGGCACGCTTTGGGTCAAAGACAAAAACACGGTGTCCGGGTTGGAGGACAGAGAGGCTGCAACACGCAGCTGGCACAAGTGCGCGATGTGTCCTGGGCACTCCTCCTTCCCCAGGGCTCCGGGAAGCCCCGTGGGGACGCGCGGGACCCTGGGGGCTGTGGGGTTGCTCCTGTGGCGAGGCCCTGCTGGAGATGGGGATCCCCTCAGCCTGGGCCAGCAGCCCTTGTGCAGGCCAGGCTGCTTCCCATGGAGCAATCCTGGGCAGGGAGAGAGCTCTAGTGCTCCCGCGGGAGATGACAAACCAGCTGCATCTTCACCCGCCAGGGCATCTGCCCAGGCCGCAGCCCCCACAACCGTCCCGGACTTGCTCTTCCTCTGCGCTTGGGCTACCTGACCTCCTGCGTGTTGCTGTGACCGGGGGAAACAGGCTGGGAGAGGCTGCTCAGCCCCGAGGTCATGGCTGATGCGCCAAATCCTCTTTGCCTGGGGTGAGAAACCCGGATCCCTCCAAGGATTGTGACTCCCATTCTGGTTTCTTTGGGAATGCAACAAGCTAATCTGCTCCGAAGGTGACCACAGAGCTCTGGCTGCCCTCTCCACCGCAGCCTTCTCGGCTGGGGCAGGAATTACAGGAATGGGAGGCGCACCTGCAGGGCCTTGGCCTTCCTGCAAGGCTCCGGAAAGCAAAGAGGAGATGACCCATGCCAGTTTGCTCCCCGCTCTGAAGCGCTCCATCCACCCGTTTGCTCCTTGCTGCAACGCGTCCGTTATCGCAGCCTCGCAGAGCGGCTGGGCGGCAACGCGGCGCGTGGGCCGGAGCGCCCTCCTGGCTCCGCGAGTGCAAACAGGGCTCTCCACGGAGCTCTCCCGCCCGGGAGCCGGCCTGGCTCCATGCCATCCCCTCCCGCAGGGGGGCACGGGGCAGCCCGTCCTGCACCTACCCCGCACGACACCCAAGCGCTGTCGCGAGAGCGGCTCCCAGCCCAATGCGGGCGCCTGCCCGCGCCGAGGAAGCTGCAGCCGGCGCTGCCGTTCACCTTGCAGGTACCCGCTCGCCTGGAGCGCCAGCGGGAGCACCGACACCCGGCTCTCCGCCCCGGGACTGTCTTCTCAACCAGCCTCCAGGAGCAGGCACGAGGTCTGCACCAAAGCAGATGTCAGCGCTGCAGCATTTAGACCTGGGGCCTTCTGCACAGCTGCAGCACGCTGGGGAAAGGGGGAAGCTTCAATTCCTCTGGAGACTGGCCAGCGCGGGGCTTGTCCTCCCTCTCTGCAGGGAGGCACACTAATGCTTGGGAAGCAAACGGGCACTGAGGTCCCGGCGTGAACGATGACCATGAAGGCCCTTAGTCTAAGCCCAGAAGGTGCTCCCCAGCCCCTGCTAAAAAGGGACCAAAAACACAGCTTTGTTTTTAAACATTTTAATTATTGTGCAAGAAAATAAGCAAGATTCTCCGCTGTGGCTGTAACACTCACCCCAGCCGCGGGTGGCAGCTGGTTGCTTCCAGAAGCAGCACTGGGTAGGACAAGGCTGTCTCCTTGATCAGGCACCACAGAAAGGCTGTTATGGACTAACAGCAGACAGGAAACCCACGTCTACCTTCCACAGAAGATCAGAATTTTATCACCAAAAGAAATTTTTTTAAAAAAATCACCATCAATCTTTGCAAGGAATATGAGGGGTTACCAAGAGGGTATTAGGAGATCCACATTTTTTCTCCTTCAACGAGACGAAGAGTTTTCCTTTCAGGGCGCCTTGCACCCTAGGATGCAGACGTGCCTTACCCAGAACTCCAGCTGGGTTTCCCGAGAGGAAACGCCCATCACCTCCAGAAACCTGAAACAAGAAACAGGATGGGACTCCCTGTGTCCAGCCAGACCCCGCTGCCACAGGACGTGGGGTGACATCCACAGCCAGAGATAGCCCTGCTCCGCACAAAGCTCCTCCAAAGCACCAGTGGTTTCAGCCCAGGAGGCAGCATTGGATCTAACAGCCTACGCACAAGGGTTGTTTGCTCCGTGAAGAAACTCATGTGCCCTGGGGATGGCTGCTCTTCCCTTGCTCACTTTGTAGAGGACCCTTGCCATGGGCCAAAATGGCCCCACATCAGCTACAGACGCAATCTAGTAATATATATATATATTTTTTTTTTTTTTTTTTGCTGCTGCTGCGATTCAAAAGTTGGGCTGAGAAACTTAACTAAGAGACCTGCGATGTGAAAGTGAGCTGGCTGCACCAGTGCAAGAACGCCATGCTGCTGCATGGACCAACCTCACCGACTTACACTGAGGTTTGAAGTGCTGTGAGCAGCTGGTGTTTAAAGTCTCTGCCAAATACCCATCCAGAGCAGAGGGGAAGCAGCAAGCACCTTGCTGTAATGGTCACTTCTAGCTCTGAAGGTCTCACTGTGGCCTCTCTTCACTCAGTGCGTAAGAGTGACTCTTCCATATCCTGCTTACTTCCCTAAGCAATTTTTACCTCTTTTCAGTTTCTTGGAGGACGGCTTTTGCAGCTTCAGGGTCATCCTTCATATAGGCTTGATACGGAGAGACAGACTCCAAGTAACCAACCACACCAGCAACAGTCATGGGAATTTTATCGAAGACATCAGTGATTCTAAACAGGAAGCAGGGGAAGAAAGGAGCATTGGCAAATTAGATCCAAATGGCAGCGGACCAAGGACCACTGCAAACTGAGTGACTAAAAACCCATGAGATCAGATGTTTCCTCCTCTTGGAGCTTTGGTCATTATGGCGTTTGGTGGGTCAGGAGCTGTAATTGATAAACTGCTGGAAAAGCTGTGTCTTGGGTACCATCTTACGTATAGTCTGGTCACCCCAGCACATTCCCGTCCCCCTTTGCTGATGGGTCTCCTCCTCACCTCTTCCCTCCTCCTCCTCTCCCCTCACAGTGCTACAGCCACAACTTCCTTCTCACCTCCTCTTGTCTTGGAATGGCAAGGCCTCAAATATCTCTTTGTAGTCCTCCAAGACGTGCTTTATTCTACTATGCGAGTACTTAAAAATCAGGTCCTTGGCCTGGAGAGAGAGAGAGGAGATTAAAAACAAAGCCACTTACAGCTCTCAGCCTTCACTTCTTAACTCAGGCTTTCTTGGCCCTAATGCCTGAGGTAGACACACAAATTTTATTATCATAATTTTATATTCCCTGTTTTTAAAGTTCACCACACATGTGCAGTATCAGGGATGTCAGGATACCATTTTATAGGCTTCTGTCTCTCCACCGTTACTCATAACAGAAAGTGTCTTCCTGCTGAGTTGCTAAAACATTCTCGGTCTCACAAAAAGGAACTCTTTTAAAACAGCCTCTATTTCACATTATTTTCATGGTCATCAGGGCTACAGGAAAAGTCTCCCTGAAGATGCTCCCTGAAGAAGTCTCTCCATCAGACTGTTCACTGTCACCTTCCAGTGAAACCAAAGCCAAAGCGCATGCAGGGGTGGCAGCCCCAACCTCAGTCACGAGCAGGATCAAAGCAAGAAGCAGATGGATGGAGCACCCGCTCTTCCTAAGCCTCTGCTTGCCCCCGAGCCCACCACGTCTCCTGCCTGCAGCAGCTACCCAGCTCTGAGCTCTGGGTCTCGCTGCCTCACCTCTCCGAAGATCTGAGTCAGCTTTTCCGAGCAGTTTCCATAGTGCAGCCTCATGTCCACGGTGTAGGTGCTGAGAGCCACGCAGCCGCGCGGCTTCACAACGCGGCTCACTTCTTTCATGAACTTCTCGATGTCAAACCAGTGGGCGGCTGTAAATGAAGTAAGGAGGTCCACGGAGCCATCCTCAAACGGCAGCTCCTCGGCAGGGCACACGCTGGGGACGGGTCGGGGGAAGCAGCGTTTAACACTGGGGTTAGTAGGAATGACATGGAGCCAGCGGGCAATTCCTAGAGGTTGACACAACTCTCCACTGTAAGACCCCAAGGGGCAGCACTGTCAGTCTTGGATAATGCCTTTTCCACCACCACCTTGCCTGCACAGAGGTAGGACGCTCTCTCCATGAGATGTGTACGGAGAGGACTCTGTTCTGAAGGGATTTCCACGCCAGCCCCGGCTCCCCCCACAAAACACCGCCTCCGCACAAGGAGCCGAGGTCTCCGCGCGCGACACTTACAGGTAGGACAAGTTTGGAGGGCAGGGCGCATCCCTGCCCTCCTGGATCTGAGCTGCACTGATGTCCGTTCCCACCACCTTCTTGAAATGCTCCGCCAGGAAGAGGGTGCCTTGTCCCGACCCGCAGCCCACGTCCACTACCAGCTCCGTGGGGCTGCTCCGCTGACGGAAGGAACAAACGCATCTCAGCAGCCAGCTGGGTTGACCCCACAGGTGGGATCAACTTCCACCCCTCTCCTTCCCCTGCACACACACACGAGAATCCTCTATTACAGGACATCCCGTGGGAATGCTCCTGAGCGCCCATGTTTTCCAGCACTCGTCACTACCATGGTGTCCCACTCAATCCTTGCTCCGCGCGCTACCGCCCAGGCCAGCATCCCCAGCGGAGATGGGAACCTCCTCTCCCCGCCAGGCCTGGCGGCGCCGCTTACCTTTTCCTCCACGTAGGAGAGGATGATCCGCTGCAGCTCCTTGCCGGGAGCGAAGCGGTACTTCTGGTAGACCGCGGCGTGTCCTTTCCCTTCGAAGAGCTGCGCGGCCATCCCGGAGCCGGCGCCTGCCGGGAGGAAGCGCCGGCTTCATCCCCCGGCCGGCCGCGCGCCCAGCTCCCTCCTCCGGGCAGCCCTGGAGCCGCTCGGCCTCGGGAAGACTTGGCACATGCTGTGGACTTTGCACCCCAGCCCTTCCCAGCAGAAGCAGAGCAGGAAGAGCTTGGAGAAGGAAAAGCTTTCTGGGGTTTTAAACGCTTCCTTTCCTAGTTTTTTCTTCCCCCCCTTGGAGGTGGGAGACTAAGTGAAATAGAATAAAAATCTCCATCGCACCTGGGATACCTGTACCTTTGTGGGACCTGCCAGAGTAGGGAGGAAAAACAAAACTAAACCCTCTAAACGCACAGCAGAGGAAAGAAATGCTTTCAGCTCCTTCATAATTTAACACTAGCAGAATTTCTCCTCTTCACACCAATACCACCCCTGTGCCTTTTCTAACCTCTGATGCTCCTCCCCTTATTTATGGATTTAATCCCTAAAAAACACACAGTCCAACTGGGCAAGGGTCCATCAAGCTCACAGCAGCCAGCAGCTCCTGGTCCCTCTCTGTAGTAAGATAATACCTTCCAGCGGAAGCCTCTGTGTCCCGTTTATCCCAGCGAGCAAGCAGGAATTTTCCGTGACAGCAGCAGCTCCAGGATCTGAAAAAACTGCCGGAAATATTCCCCAATGTGTTTCAGAGTCTCCGAGTGCCCGGCGAGCAGGCTGGGTGACAGGACGCTGCCCTCAGAGAGTGACTCGAAGGACACAAAAGTAGATGATATTGGCTAATAAAGGGGCAGGTCCAGCGCTGCGGGGGCCGATGCCGGAATGGGAAGTGTGTGAAGCAGCTCGGGAATCAGCCGCTCCGGGGCCCTCCAGCAGCTTGGGTGGCCGCTCAGGAAGCGCCGCGGGGCCCGGAAGGGACGAGGGGAAGAGCGAGGGCCACCCTGCGGCGGCGCCCGCCCACGTCCCCGCCGTCCCCGCGGCCGCTCGGGCCGCCTCGCGCGCCAGCGCCGCGCGGCACCTTCCGCTTATACGTTATATCCGTAAAGACAGAATGTAAAAATTCAAATCCTCTTGGTGCAAAGAAGGGTTAAGGAACAGGAGTCGGCATCCTCTGGACTAGGCGCAGCTTCCTGCGCTCAAGCAGCCGAGTGCTCCCTCTAGAGCAGCTGCGAGGCCGGGTCTGCAGGACGGGCTTACGGAAAGACGGCGTCACCCCGCACAAAGGGGAGCACAAGCAGGGCCCTCACGGGCGCTGACATTTCAGGAACTAGGTGGAGATCCTCCCCCGAGACGACTCCCTGGGGTGATGCTCACTTGCGATCCCCTGTGCGCCCTCCCCTCCCGGCACTCGTGGGCCCGTGCTGGGCAGCAGGGCGCCTTTCCCCGCTCTCGTTTGGGCCACCTGCTGCGGAGCAGCTCGCCAAACCTCCTGCCAGGGCAGGTTTATGCCAGGGAAAAACGACTCGCCCTTTTGACCACCTGGGTGTCTCAGTGTGAGGACCGTGCGATCTCCCTGCTGGTATCTAATTTTTCAGGTTTCCCTGCTCTTCCACACGTGTTCCTCCCAATAGGACCAGCAAGAGTCTGCCGAGTTCAACAAGTGACCCTGGTTGAATTGTGCCTCACAAGAAAAGAGAAATCATAGTTATTTTTTAAAATGGATCTACAGCCCAGAGTAAGAATGGGGTCCTCTAGCTCAAACTTGATCCTAACCCCCATCTCGATCCTAACCCTAGTTATACCTAAAGCACTCCTCTATAAGCCCCAACAAAGCCTAAGAGAAAGCTTAGCCTTGATGATAGCAGGGAAAGCATCTCTACACCAAGAGAAAATACAACACAAGCACCAAAGACCAGCGTGTCCTCACGGTGCTCCGAGTTTTTGCAGAATCCAGCAAGCCTTCAGCTGCTCTGGTTTCCATATTCCCTAATTTTAACTGCCCCCCTCTAAGCACTTCTGCTCAGAGCAGGAACGGGTAGAGGAGAAGCAAACGCAAGGCACAGAGCTCCACTGCTTGCCCTCTTCATAGTGCTGAGGCCCCTATAGCACCAGCTAGTCCTGCAGGGAAGGTAAAGGTGACGTTTAGCCGATTGCCCTCTGGACACCACTAGGATCAAATGCCCACAGCAAAAACAAAAAAAACTATCGGAGAGACATTGGCTCCAAATGACACCAGCCCATTTCTGACCTCCGCCAGCCTTCAACACGCGGGCTCTGCCCCTCTGCTTTCCTGCTCTAGAGCCGTTTCTGCTCTCCAAGGAGCTGCTCTCCGCGCTGTGCCGCTGAAGGCCCTGTGCCCACGCAGCCATCACGTGGCTTATTCCGCGCACTGAGAGGGATGCAAAAGAGCCAAGCCAAGCAAAGCAGCTACTATCGGGCCCTCTACCTGCCACAGCCACCTCCCTCATGAGGACTTCAAACCAGCCACACCAGGTGCTTATCCAGCAGCGCCGCCGGCAGCGCCCGCTCCCTGTCCTTATCGCCCTGCACAAGTCCGGATACGTGGCGGCTCCTACCTGGCCGGCTTCCTGCATTTCACTGGGCTGAGTCACATCAGCGCCACGGAGATAATTATTTTTTTTTACCATTGAAAATCTCTCTCTGGACAGGTTTTTTAGGGGGGGAACAATTCTAGGTTGGGGGAGAAGGTCTAAATGATGCTCCTGTCCGTTTTCCTCTTGCACTTGTGCAAACTGACAACTGGTTCCCTCTCCGAGCCTGACTCACTCTAAAATTGTGCTTACACCTTCCCCAGTACGAACTTTCTGGTGGAAAAATCTTGGCTAACTCCATTATGAGCACAGCTAATGATCTGCTTTTACTGCAGCTAAGAAAGGCTTGTCATAAAACTCAGAGCTGCCTTCTCATTAACTACAAGCATTTCCTAAGCAGAAAGCTAATTCCCTCTCATTTCCTCTGCGACTGTACTCCCAGCACACCTGGCACCGATCAGCTTTCTGACTGGCCCATTTTAAAAATCATAATCGGTTCTGTCTTTTCCCCAGCGAGGTGACTTTTAATCTCCCCTTAATGATAACTCCCCGCCGTGAAGCCGGGGAGTCTGACTCAGCCCCAGGTTAGGCCAGGCTCATATCACTGCGCCTTGGCTGAAGCTGCTTATATCAATCCATACAGAGAGAAGACCTATAAGAGTGTTTACAGGTTATTATCACCTGACCTATGCAACTCTGCCTGCAGGGTGCTACCCAGTGAGCTCAACCGCCGCGTTAACGTCTTTTGGAGAGTCTCCAAGTGCTAAAACAACTGCAGCACCTCTTGCTCAAAAGGTCCAGTTCTCCACCTTCTCTGCGGAAAACAACATCCTCAGACTGTCCTGGGAAAACACAGCCTGGGTCCCCTTCCCACACCGGTCTAGAGGAATGTGAGGAAAACTGCCAGCCCTAGCTGCACACGTTTGGATATTGTCTGAGTTTTGCTGCAGTTGGCCCTAGACGCGGATCGGGAGGGCACCACTGTATTACATCTCGCTAAACTCAAGGCCATGATGATGCCAAGAAGATCCGTGGCACCTGGAGGGGGTTGGGATACTAAGAGGTTGCCTTGTTTTCCTCCTTTCTCCGACTAGAAGTCCCCGCCTGTGCCACCGGGACACCGGGCGGAGGTTAAGCTGCAGGCCTAGGCCTGATGCCAACAAAGCGAGTCCTGTGTCCTTTCTCCATGCCAGGACAGGGCCTTTCATGTCACTAAAATCAGAGCAATGCTGTAAGCAGCAGCCAAGCCCCGGGCCTGTGCTCTGGTCAGCAGCAGAGCACGGTCAGTGTGGCCTGTGTGTGTGAGGAAGATGAAGGAGGGGACACCCAGCGCTTCACGCCTGCCCTGGCCGGTTGCAGAGCCCTGATGAGTGGGCACAAAGCCAGGGTGCAGCCAACGACACACGCAGGGCACCCGAATTGGTGCAGAATCTCATTCTTCTCGGTCAGCTTGCTTTGCTGTCATGTTCTGTGAGACCGGTCATTTTTCCCATGGGGACATATTCCTGCTGGGCTGCGGCCAACTGCACGGATATTAATCCAGGCTGGGGCAGGCACTGCCCTCCTTCTTCCCTGGCGATCTTGGAGCCTAGAGGACACGGATTTAGATGATAATTACAACAAGGAGTGAAAAAGGCCATCTGGGATGTAGCCACTGACCCTAGGAAAGGCTCTTGCTCCCTGCAGTGTCTGGGAGACCTCCCGAAGGGCTGCCCATCGTCAAGGTGTAGGTGATATAGAGCTGACCCCAAATCAGGGCTATCTCAGCCGGGAGAGCCGAGCAAATGACTGCGCGTGAGACAGCCCTGCCTCGAGGGCTCCTCTGGGATCGGGGCTTCTCCATCTGGGACCAAGGCAGGGCCCCTGCTTCCTGGCATCTGCTGTCTGAGAAATAATCTGCCGTCATGTGGAAAGGGCCTGGGGCGAAGGAGGCAGCCGGCAGCTGGGCCAGGGGAGGGAGCTGGGACGATGCGTCCGGAGCGCGCGCGCGATCCCGAGCGTCACAGAAATAAATACAGGAGATTCGACCCTGTCCATAAAGGAAGACAGGAACAGGGATTGAGGGGTTGACTGAGGAAATCAAACTGAAAAGTCACACGAGGAGCTGTGGCAGAGTCAGGGATCACGCCAAGATTTCCTCTTCCCAGCACCTCCTTCCTTTCTATCTCTTCTAATGTCTCTTTTTTTTTCCTCCCTTGTGAAAGCATCGTGAGCAGCTTATCGTTCTCTTGAAAACCTTTGCAACTGAAAGGACTGAATTTCTGCCAGTCGCCGAGATTAGTCCCTGCCCCAAATGCAGTGCCTGGCTCTCCATCTCTATTTCCCCGTGGGATAAATCACTCTCGGGATTAGGTTTCCAGCACAGGGTTTCCACTCCTACTCTCTCCATGCGCTCCCTCCCCTGCGCGGAGCCGCCTCGTGCTGCAGAGACCCGGGGGATGCTCTTCCCCCACGCGTGGCCTTGCACAGACATGGCCTCATGATCCAGTTTTCCAGACGAGCCTGGTTCCGGCCAAGAGAGGTCCCCTACAACAGAGGTGTGCGATGCGAAAGCATTAACAGTTATTTCTGTGTTTTGGGGCAACCCGGCACAGCGAGTGGGTTGAGATCTGCAAGAGAGAAGCCTCGTGCTGAGTAGCAGCACCACGTGTGCCTCCAGCTCCGGCGGTTGCATTTCAGGTTCCTCAGGTGCCCGGAAATTTCCCCCGTGTGTCTCCCTTGGGGGAAACTGGATTGCAGAGCAGGGAGTGTGGGGGAAGCCGCTGCTGATCCTCCCCATTTGCGTTTGGTGGTTGCAGTGCTGGCGCAGCCTGGCTGGCTCCTCCTAAGGTTGATGCCGGGCCACTAATGATAGCAGGGAGATGGGAATAAAATGCCACAGGAGTATGGAAATGGTCAGGATAAAAATGCAATTGCAAATACGCAATTTTCTGTCCCTCTCTCTCTAAGCTGACCAGCTCCCAACTTGTCACCCACTAAATTACGGACCCAACCAAACTGACGCCGTGGAAGGCATTGAAAGGGAGACTAATCCCTTGTGTGCGTGACCAGGAGCAGCACCTCCGGAGACACACTGCAAGCAGCGAAGAGAAAAGCGGCACATGTGGTGTCTGCTGGGATGAGCAAAAAAAAATAGATGACCTGTGGAAGCTGCTGTGCTAAAACTGAATTAGGTGGTGAGCACAGGATGTTACCCCTGCACGTTTTGCTGTAGTTTGCCTCTGCAATTAGGCCTGATGAAGCTGTAACAAACCATAAAAGGAGCTTTTCAAGATAACCCAGAGGCTGCGTGATGGCCATGCAGTAACTACAGCTCCCCCCAAAAACGATTCATGTCGGAGGTGACCGCACATCGTTACCCAACCGCGGCAGTTAGGGATCTTGCACCGACTTGCGCTGCACGGGGGCATCTCGCAAGCGGGCTCTGACTCAGAGGGTGCAGCCCTACGAGCCGGTGCTGCTGGAAACAGGCAGGACGGATGCAGGAGCGCTCGTGCTGCGGCACGAGCGGCGATCCTGCAGGCGGGATATCGCTGGGGAAGGAGCAGCGGCCGCGCTGCGCCGCGTGCGGGGGCATGAGCGGCGCCGGGGCGCAGAGGCCTCGCAGCGCGCTCGCTGCGGGAGCGCGCACCCTTCCAAGGGCACCGCGCGGGGATGCCGGGGCTCTCCGGCACCGCAC
>VZSV01000046.1:691102-827705 GCA_013398735.1 Nothocercus julius
TGCTGAGGTGGGAGCGGGATGCAGCAGCGGCGCGATGCGGGATGCGGGGGTGGGATGCAGGATGTGCCGGGTGGGATGCCCGAGGCGCTTCCCCTTCGCCTTCGGCTGCTTCCAAGCCGCTCGCGGCCGCGGAGCTCCCGGGACGGCGGCTCGATCCTGCGGGCCACAAATCCAGCTTAGTCTGGGGCTTCCCGGGGCCGAGCGCGCAGTCCAGTCCGGTCTGGTCCAGGCAGACTCCCCCCACGCACCCAGCGCCGCTGCCGGAGATGGGGAAGGGATCCTCTTCCCACAGCAGAGAGCGGCTCTCGCCTCTCTGCCGCGCTGGGATTCCTTGGACGCGGGCAGCGCAGGGCCCCGCGTGGCACGAGCTCCCCGCGGGCGCCGCAAGGCTTGCGAAGGGCAACCAGCCCGCGGCCGCATCCCCCTCGCTACAGAAACCGCCCGGCTTTTGTCTGCGCCCCCGCCAAGCGGCGCCCGGCCCTGCGGCCTCGCTCGATACGGCACCAAACGGGGTCCGTGTCCCGGCCCCGGGGGTCTGGGCGCAGCTCGTGCGGGTGCACAGGCGGCGTTGCGAGGGCCCCCGTCCCCGCAGCGGACGCCTCTCGCTGCCGCCGGTCGCACACAGGGAGCGAGCGGCAGCAATCGCAACGTCCCGATTTCGTGCTGCAAAGAAGTCCTAAATAATAACTGGATAATCCCGACCAGGGAGGGGGGGCTGCGGCCCAGGAAATTCGCATTAACCTAACAAGGGCTCAGCGCAGGTGCTGAAAGGTAGGAGCCGCTTATTGTTTTATTGCCTTAGGAAGCAGCGGCCCCTCTCGCGCTGCGCGGGGGACCTTTCTTTAGCAGCCTTTGAATCGCCAATCCAATTAATGCTGGCTTGCAGCAGGAAAGCCCTTCCATTGCGTTGCCCAGGCGCGTCGCCGCAGCTAATCTGCTCACCAGTCGTGAGCCGGTTACGGGCCGGGAGGCTTCGGGGCTTTGCGGCAGCGCGGGCAGCTCGCAGCAGCGGGCTTGCCAGCGCCGGCTGGTTTGGCAGCGCCGCGTTGCTGCCAACGAGCGTTGCGTTCGGCGTTCCAGCTCTGTTAGCCAACCCCGACTTCTCTGGCTACGGAGCTTCCCTGAGCGGCGTTTAACTCCCTAAAGGGTGATGTCAAAAGCGTTCGCCTCGTGTCCCCCGAGCTGAGCGGCTCCAGCCCCACGAACGCGACGTTGCAGAGGGCGCAGGCCGGCAGGAGCGGAGGCGCCCCAGCGTCGCTGCCACGCAGGGCTTGCGCTGCGAGGGCCGTGCCAAGGGCCGGCGATGGGTGAGCGGGGAGCTCCCGCTGCGCGCCGGGGCAGGGCACCCGCCTCGTGCCGCCGGACCGCCCTGCCCTGCTTGCATGGGCTGGCAGCAGCGGAGGGCCCTTGGCTGGGTGGGACGCAGGGGCCCCGTGCTGGCCCTGGCGCGGCTGAGCCGAGCTGAGCCATCCGCGCCCTCCACCCTGCACTCCTCGCTCGTCCTCGCTGAGAGATTGCACCAGATTATCTTTCCCCTCGTTACCTGTTGCTCAGGTTTCTTGGTTTATTGAAAGTCTAATGAATGTTAGACTAATGCTGAGGAGAAGATCACTGAGGCTGCAGGGGCCTCTGGAGATCTTCTCATCCCACCCCTGCTCAAGCAGCGTCACCTAGAGCAGGCTGCCCAGGACCAAGTCCAGCTGGGTTTTGGATATCTCCAAGGACGGAGACTCCACAACCCCTCTGCACAACCTGCTCCGGTGTTCAACAGCCCTGCCAGTGACAACCTCTTCTCTGGGGTTCAAGTGGAATTGCCTGGGGCCTCTTCCTTCGCCCACGATAAAATACTGTTCACCTGCAACAGCTCTGAGACGAAGATGGGTAGAAACTGCTTCTTTGGCCAAGAAGCACAGGAGATGCTTCTTTGGCCAAGAGAAGCGTGAGATGCTGTGCACACATCCGCCCTCCCGCGCACGGAAGCTCCGCGTGGAAGGCAGGGGTGGGAGCGTGCGACGGGGGGGCACCGTCCGTCCCTGCCTCACGTTTGCCCTCCTCTCTGCAGCAACAACAACCCGTACGCGTCGTTCGGGGCCACGCTGGCACGGGACGAGGAGCAGAACCTGTGGAGCACCCCCCACGACGTGACGCACACCGAGGCGGACGACGACCGCATCCTCTACAACATGATCGTGGTGAGGAACCAGCTGGACACGGACTCGGAGGTGAGGAGAGAGCTGCCGTAGCAAACGGGGCATAACAGAGAGTGAGATTCCCGCGGCCGCGCGGATTAGCGCCAGGCCGAGGCAAACACTGACACCTCTCCCCCCGCCCAAAACGTCTTCCTAAAACCTGGAGGCTTCGCATTTGATTTCAGCAGCACTCGAGAGTGGCCCTGTTCTGGCTGAAAGGCTCAGATTGAAAACTCGCCCTGCCATGAGTCACCCTTAAAGGGCAGCTCAGTTTTCACCAGGAGACTTAGCTCCAGAGGCACACTTGAGATAAAAATGAGCAGTTTTTAAAAAAGTCAAAATGAGATAATGTGATTCTTTGTATACACAGATGACCAGAATTCCCATTTAATGCTTTTTGTTTGTTTGTTTTTTGGTGGGCGTAGACTTAATGCTGCCACTTACAAGAGAGAGCTCTGTAACCACGTTTTTGTGACAGCCCATGGCCTTTCTTGCTGTGGCAACCTGAACTGAAGGCCCTGTCTTCCCTCTTGGGGTAGGGCCTGTTGTGGCCTCGACCCGCAACGCTCATAAAAGTGATGGGTATTCGTAAAAACAGCTTCTCTTCCACAAACAAATGCGAGGGCAGATAGCCCATCTCTTCTTGCAATGCAGTTAATAGCTCAGCCCCAAAGAGGGACCCACCTGTGCCTCCTGCGACCCCATGCAGGGCCTTGCATCACTTCAGAAGGGAATACACAAGCCCTTTCCATGTGCTGCAAAACAGGGAAACATTTAGCTGGAAAATCTGCTGTGTTTGGGCGCAGAGATCTGCTCTTATTGCAGTGAGCATTTTAAAACTAGGCCAAACTGCTGCGTCTAATGAGAGATCAGCCCTGAGAGAGAGGAAAAAATCTAATTGCAAAACAGCAGCAGCAAAAGCCGTAATCGGCTTTGGGGAGCCGCTCGGCTCCCGCTCCCCCGAGGAGCGCGAGCGGGGATGCCCCCGCGCCGGGCAGGGCGCCTGGGGTTGCTATTTAAGTGTGTACACGCATCTTATAAAACCTTGGGTCCTTTTCTTCCTTGCTTGAAATAAAATGGAAGGGAAAACCATACGGAAGGGCTGTGGCCTTACTATACCCTTCAGCATTGTCCCCGTCGTCGTGGTGCTTCCCTAGGATGGGATTTTGCAAGGCTGACCCAGAGCAGGTAATCCTCGCTCACGCCTTTGGCATCCGTATGGCCCCACCTTTGCCTCTTTCTGGTACTGGCTTTTCCTTAATCTGCCTCACCTGCCTCTGTGTGCCGGCATTTATTTATTTATTTTTAGTTATGATGAAGGTAGTGGAGACGAGGTGCTGCGAGCCAGAGAGCAGAAGCAGTGGGCCAGGGTGCAGTGCGGAGCCTCTCTAGCTTGTGGGGAAACCAGGGCACCCAGCACCCACCAGCCTTTACAGCAGAATAACTGACGTAGAATTGAACCTTTTTGGCAATGTTGCCAGCAATTTTGAGTAACAGCACTGATGAATGCGTGAAAAAAGGTTTTCCTCCGCCACGTGCGGATAGAGCAGCTTGGCCGCGGTAAGCGGGAGCTGGCAACGCCTCCAGGAGCACAGCGCGGGTACCACGGCAGCAGCCCGTTCCTCGGGCCCACGCTGAACCCGTGCGGGGTGGTTTCCTCCCCGTGGCCCTGCTCCCAGGAGCTGGGCAGCCCCCGCTCCGGCTCGGGCTGAGGGCAGCGTGCACGGCCGCCCGCGGAGGCTCCACCTGCTTCTCGCTGAACCGGGGCAGCGAGCTCCTCAAGGCAGGGCCCGGGACTCCTCGGGTGGGCCCCTTGCCCGCCCACTGGCTCGTCCTGCTCTGTGCCGTTCGCTCCCTGTGACTTCTCATCGTGGCGTTGGGCTTGGAGGAGCCGGCTGGAGCAGCCTGCGATTGCAAAAGCCACTGTGCAGCAGGCACGTGAAGATGAGGTTCCCTGGAGCCTCGCCAAAGCGGGGATGTTTAGTCTAAGACGAATCTCCAGCTGGAGGTGCCCAGCTCTGTAGCTGGGTGCTGCTGTGGCCCTGAGGCGATGCTGAGCTTGCAGAGGCCTCCAGGGAGGTGGGTTACACGTGGAGGCCAATGGGTCCATGCAAGGGGCCTGGCGAATGGCACTGCCCTTGCCAGGGCCGTAAAAGAGCCGGGTGTGAATGGATGGAGGAGAAAAGAGGGAAGAAATCTGGTTTACTTTCAAAAAACACTCTTGCTCTACCTAACATGCCAGGGGTGCCTACAAAGGACAAACTGCAGCTATAACAGACTTCACCAGCACAAGAGATAGGACAAAAGAGAGCTTAGAAACGTGAACAGATGTGCAGGCACGTGGGGAGGACAGATTTTGGAGCTGCAGCCTTAGGTAAGGGCCAAGCAGCTCACAGCTCGTGCCCTTCTCTGCCGTCGGACAATGAGGGCAATGCACCTGGATGCACCTAGAGGAGAGAAAGCACGAGGAAGAGAGGAGGGTGGGGAGAGAGAACCAGAAAAGCTGTAGCTGAAGGTCTGGCTTTAGGACATGGGTAAAACCAACGCAGTCTTTGGAGATCAAAGCGGTGCTCCAAGCTTTTAAAGACTTGGGTCAATGTTTTGAATATGGAAAAATACTGCTTTCCCTGCAGGATGCCTTCTGCCCTGCAGCGTTGTCACACTTGGCAGTGGTGTAAGGTAGAACGGAGGAGCTCGAGGAAAACAAGTTGTTGTTTGAGATCCTGCATAGATACAACCAAGATGATGCTTCAGCACGCACCCTGCTAGCAGGAGGAAGGTGTTTTATGGGGGATTGATCAAACTGTTCGTTTTGCTCGGCTACTTCAAACTGGGCCAGTCCTTGAGCCCAGGTGAGGCCCAGCCCTGGATGTGAAGTGCAGCCAACATGGACTGGTATTTTGCAGCCTGTCCCCAGTAACTGTATTTTGACTCCATTTCCTAAATAACTAGTGAATAGAACTGTGATACAAATGACCTCCAAGGGAATAAAGAAAATGGCTTGCAGAAAGGATTGCTTTGGCAACACAAATAAAACTACCCCCTAATTAGGAAATTTCCATGCGAGCAGGCAGGAAAAGTTGGGCAGTGCTTGCCTGGTCCCCTTGGCATCTTCTTTCCCAGCTTTCAGCTCTGTGCCGGTCTGGCTTATATTTAATGATGAGGATTCCTTCACTTTTGGCATTTACAGACTTAGCGTATGCACAGATTTCCCCGATAAATATCTCCTCTGGAAGTCACTTCAGCGCTTCCTGGCCTCGTAGGAACTTGATGTCATCTAGGTGGTTTATGGGGCTGCTGGAAAATATGGCAAGTCCCTTAAAACAAAACTGGCCCATCTTTGCCCGGAGTTCACGACGTCGTCTCTGGTTGCTCCTCAATGACTGGCCCAACATGCGGCCTCCTCCTCCTGCTCCAGGCTGTCCCTGCTCCCGAACCACATTCATCAGAGGAGGATGAGGCCTTCCTTCTGGGTGCCACGAGGGCCTTGGGCACCGCCTCGGCGTGCTAAGTCAGCACCACGGAGGCACGTGTCGATCGCGTCCCTCAGACCACGTGTCCCGTGGTTTATCTACGCAGCAGGTCAGAGACACGCAGCCCGTTTTCCCACCAGCGTGCCCGAACGGGTTTGCTCTCTCCTTTCTGCTTAAGGCTGTGGGGTCACGAGGAGGCTGAGACGTGTCCAAGGGAGCCCTGCCAAAAGCTGAAAACTTTCAAGGCTGAGGGGAAATTTCCCACAGAGCTTTCTCCAATTAGAAAAGAAGGAATCCTTCTCAGGGAGAGGACTTCCCTCCCTGACCATGAGTCCGTGTCACGAGAGAAGAGGCTGTTCCTGCCTCCTCCCTTTGCTGGGTCAGGAGGGAAACAGTGTTTTGATCCACGGCACTAGTGCTCGTGCAAGCGGCAAAGCCCCTCGCGAGCAGCGACGCAGCCAGGAGGGCGGCTCACGGGTGACGGTAGCTCCCGGCGAGCACCGGCACGGAGCTGAAAAGGACGGGGCTGGCTGTCCCCAGGCCGGGCGGCTCCGAGCAAGCCGCGCGCTGCTCCCAAATTCCCCCGCGCCGCTGACCTGCGCTCACGAGGATGGCGACCCCGCGGACGGCCGTCCTCCAAGTCGCGATCGCCGAGGAGCGCTTGGGGAGCCACTGAAAAATCCCCGTGCCCTTGGGCTGCCGGTGGCGCAGGTCTCATGCAGGACCCCGGCTGGTGCAGACAAACTCCCCGAGGCCCCGCGTGCTGGGGAGCAGCTGCGTTTCCGAAGCACAGCCTGCACTCGTGGGTGCTCCTCACAGCCGGAACCCGGCTAGGAAAACGCCAGCGGGATGACACAGATTAACACCTATTTATCCTACAAGCATTTGTTTCTGTAATCTGCTGCTCGGAAGTGACATACATTAAGATTGTAACACCACTCAAATAATTTCCGTGTGCTCAGAACCAGCACTACCTGCTGTCTGGACACTTCCACCACTGCATCATTTTACATGTGTAAAGTTATTAAACTAAACTAGGAAAAGCACTCTTGTTCCAGGGCATGGGTGTTCCCATAGGAAAGTATACCTGTATAAACAGCCATGTTTACTTGCATTGCTAGAACTTTAATAAGCAACCTGAAAACCTTCCCCTTTAGACAGCGTCGCATTACGTGCATACAAAGCTTGAGGTCAAGCCCAACTACATGGACTGTGTAGTTAACCGAGGCCTTAGCTACATGAACAGGCAGTCACTAAGAACAGTTATTACGGCAAAAGCTTCCAACTCAGACCTCAACTCCCTAGCCGCATACCTCTTCTCTGCCACTAAAAGCCTTTTCCCCAGTCTTTAAAAAAGTCAACCTGCTCTCAGGTGCTTTGGAAAACTTCTCTGTTCTACTTAAAGGCCTAACAGAGGGCCAAGCAGTTTAGAGAATCCACCATTTGTCTGTCCCAGATACAGCGACAGTTTTTTTTTTTCAAATCTAGTTTCCTAAGGGCCAGCATCATGCCGTTTTCCCTGCAAGTGCATGCAAACAAGGTGTTGCAAGAGTTGTCAGAAGGCAATTATTGATATATGGTTGGTTTCCCAAGCTGCAAAGGCCAAATAAAGTGTCTTCACAGCCTCAGTTTTTGATGCTAACTTGGATGTCAAGGTTTATCTCATACAAGCTTTGTGCTGAAGGAGCAGGCCTGTACATTTGTGTGTACATTTAAGGGTATGTCTGGAAGTTTATGCTGACCTCTGGCTGAGGGCAGGGTTATAATTCCCAGCCACGAGCAGAGGTGCAGTGCTGTATTCTCCCTGCCTCTCACCAAGGAGACCACTTTGGCCATGAGGTATCAGCTAAATTCTCACAAGCCAAATTCCACAATCTGATTTCAAGGTAACTAAAAATCTGTAAAACAACCAAGGAGGTTACATGTTTTATATATGCCAGGAAGATAAAGAGATGCTGTACCAAACATTATGCTAAAATACTCTACATTGGCCAGTGCTCTTTCTTCCAGCATTACTGGAATTTTGGCCATCGACCTTCACGCTGATCCCTCAATGCCAACATCATCACTCTGGCTTTGGCCCCGTTTCTAAAAGGCCAGATTCCTAGAAATGCAATGGGGACCCCACCACATGCAGACAGCTGACCATCTGTTATGCCTTTGCTTTGCAGGAATGGCAGAAGCTCAATTATGATATTTATACCTTACGACAAACCCGAAAAGAAGTGAGAAGCAGGTGGAAACACATTTTGGAAGACTTAGGTAAGCCAGCATACAAAAAGATGCCTTCTTTGTGGAATGCAAAACGTTGAAGGACGGGCATGGGTGGTGGTACCCAATGAGGGGTCCCATGATTGCCGAGGATTCAGGCAGTTGCACAAAACCAGACCTGCAGAGGAGAAAGGAAAGGGAAGATGGATACCTGGGAATTCACCTGGTGTTTTCATAACCAAGATAAGCAGGGAAAAATGAGTATTCCTCTCAGATCTGAACACAGACAGACATCCTTCTTCTTTAGCTTGTGCCAGCGGATCCAAGGCAACCCACCCACTCTGTTTGTGCCCAGGCAACTCAGACACATTCCCTCACAGAAGATGTTGCTCAACAGGGGCCCTGCCAGGCCTGCTCTTTTCTCTCCCGCAGCAGAGCCCCAGCTGCGGGTGCCGTGGGCTCTGCCATGGAGGCAGGAGCCAGGTGACCACGCGTGACACCAGCCCGCTGGCCGAGCGGCCTGCGTGGGTGACGCGGCGCACACGGACGGCGGCTGGCGAGAGGAGGACGTGTGCGACTCAGGTGTCCTTGCCTGGCTCAGCGCTGCTCAAGGACATTAGCACTAGAGGCGGACGTGATTTATGTCTCCGGTGTTCCCACCCTGTCTGCTGCTCCAGGGTCAAGAGAGGAGGAACGTTGTAAATTTATAATGGGGATCAGCCTTCATCTTTGTCAAAATGCTCCCGTTGCCTCTTCGGGCCAAACATGGCAGCAGTGACGTGACATCCTTAAAGATCTCCTGATCATCCCCCCGATATATTCTCCTCTCCCTTTCCTTCCTGGGATACCCTTCCTATGGGAAACACTGAACTCCTCGGGAACAATCATCCACACAGTAGGATATACTGCAGCATTACTGCAGTAGGTTTTTTATTACTATTCTCAGAGAGCTGCTGACATAGCTCTAATCACTAGTGTCCACAGGACCCCGGCCAATCCTGAAGGTACTTGCTGTAAGTACATCAGGCGCACACAGGAGATGAACTGACGTGCGGGGAGGGTATATGGTGAGTGTTAGTACCCTTTCACTGGAAAAATAGCAACCAACACATTTGATTTTTTTTAGGGCTTTTTCTCCCCTCCCCACAAGTGAGCTCATGCCTACAGCAAGTGCAGACGTGAGAGTGCCTCAGGGAAACACTAATTTGTGTTAACAAGGAGGGAAGAAGCAGCACAAAGTAGAGGTAGAACAAGGAATATCAAAAGAGCATGCAGGACTCAAAGGTGACCATTTCTGCCCTAGGTTTCCAGAAGGAAGCAGACTCCCTGTTATCGGTGACAAAACTCAGCATTATCAGTGATTCTCAGAACATGGGCAAAGCCCGGGAGATCCTGCTAAAGCTCTCCGAAGAGACAAACATCTTCCCAACCAGCTGGGAGCTTTCGGAGCGGTACCTCTTTGTGGTGGTGAGTAACTCAGAGGCTGCTGTCATCCCCCGCTCTGCGCGCAGGGCCCAGATGGCAAGAGGAGGTGAGCTGCACCACAGCAAGCTGCCGTGCCTGCTGGCCTCCATGACGGATACTGCACCTATAATTTGCTTATTGAGCTTTTTGGAAACGTCCATGCTGTAGTGCTGTCAATCCAGCCCTCCAAGTTGCTTTGGACCTGGGCATTGCAGTGTCCTCTTGCAGCTGGATGACTGAAGTGGGAAAGGGTAAGAGCTTATGCCTGATGTTGCCTGAGAGTTGTTAAGAGAGCCGCCTTGGAGGGAGGATGTGGGATAGGGAGATGCCACTGACACAGGTGTTATAGTGACTGTAAAACTCCTTGGCTTTGGTAGGACCGGCTGATAGCCCTCGACGCTGCAGATGAGTTCTTCAGGATGGCCAGCGTGGTGTATCCCAAGAGACCCAGCGGGGAAAGAGCGGACGACAGTCAGAAGGCAGCACAACACATCTCTGTGATGCCCTGAGGAGACGGCCTCGCAAACGCAGCGTGGATCGTGGGTTTCCTTCCCTCCTGGCATCTGGCTCCTCTGCCAAGGGGGTAGTACAAGTAGAGCCGTTCCTTGTTTCCCCTCAGAGAAGCGAGCAGGCCAGCCAGAGCTGAGCGCAGCCGTCCCCAAGAGCGAAGCAGCGCGGAAAGGGGGTCCTGGGGGACACTGACAAGGAAGCGGCAGTGGCAAGGAGCAAGAACTGACGTAGTCCTGATGACAAGCTGCTAGCTGAACCGTTGTCTAGGCAAGGGAGGATCCACTGCCAAAGCACTGCTACCAATAGCTGTCCGAGCTGGGAAGTCTCTAGTTGAAAGCGCCACTTTGGGATCTGCATTTCCGGCTTCCCCTGGTACCATTCCCTCCCTTGACCTTCATAGCCAGGAGCACGCAAGGAGGAAGGAGGAACGTACCTCCCTCAGCTACAGTTTTGTGATGTTCCTCCATGCACCGGTCATCTTCCTTATCTCCGGCCAGCCGCTGCCCTTCGGGTGGAGACGGCTCCAGCTCCCAATCTCCCAGCGGACTCAGAAAGTGGGTTTACAGCTGGGAGAGGAGTTAGCCCTAGGCATCAAAGGTGGTGAAGGGCTATTAAAGCTGGGTGCTGTGCCCCGTGTCGCCGGCAGCCCTGCACCAGAAGGGCAGAAAATAACCCTTAGCTATTCAGGGTGCTGTCAGCGGCAGAAATCTCCATGGAGCTCCGAGCACCAGCGCCCCGACGCGAGCCAGGGAGCCCCCACGCTCCTCACCAGCACCATGGTGTTCACCAACTGAAGTCCCATTTCAGGAAGGGGCAAGGTCAGGCCTGCTGGTAAGTTGGCTCCTGTAACATCCTCAGATTGGACACCCAACACCTTAACTCATTTCTGAAAGTTTTAGTCTTAATTGCATTTCTACAAAAAAGAAAACACTACAAATTCGCATGTACCGAAGTTTACAGGCACTGCTGTGATTGAAGATTTTTAATGAACACCCTTTGTATCTTGTTGTTTTTCTGTATGCTAATGAGCAATAATTTTAAAACACTGGATTTGATAATTTAAGAGTAAGTGGATGTTCAGCACTGGCTAACACATTTGCTGCTAATTGGCCAGCTGAAAGTGCTGGTTACACCAGACCTCCCAAAATAGCAATATAGAGCATTTATTTGTTTATACCTACAGTGTTTGAAACATACACATTATAAATATATTTATGAGTTGTTTGTTTGCCAGTCTTCCTGGAAAATGTTTTTGTCAACTCTAGACATGAATGAAAATCAAATTTAATAAAGAAAACTTATTATGAAAGCAAGGTGAAGGTTTCTTGCTCTCCCTGTGACCTTGGCGAGGAATGGTTCGGTGGGAACGATTGCGGGCAGCACCAGTTACCTTGCCTGCGGATAAGGAAAGGGTTGGGGGTTGTTGAGCACCTGCTTCTGTGACCCGTTTTCCTCACGCTAACACAGCGTGCCTGCTGACTTGCAAGACTAGAGACGTTTCCCAGCCTAAGCCTGAAGTCTTCATAGAAGATAGGAATTGAATTAGGGCACCGTTCCCATTGATTTTTTTTTAGTTCAGCTGCACCTCAGAAAACCTCCCACATTTTATATAAAATAAACACTAGTGCATGATGTTTCCTTGCAAAACATTTATGTGAACAGCTTGCTGCTGAACAGAGATCCTGCAGTCCTAGGAGCAAACGATGCAACACCACACCAAAACCAACCCGTATGGAAAAGTGTTATTAAAGCCTCAAAACTTAAGCGATGTGTAAGCGACAGCTTACATTTTATAAGGCCATATGTAATGTACAACCAGCCCACAAGTTCCTAAAGCTTGTGGGACAGCAGAAGGGCTGCAGTGTGGTGCAGCTGTCCTCTGTACATCTGAGGTGGAAGACGGACACACTGAATTCCAGTTACCAAAATAAAGACAATAACTAGCTTGCAGACTGGGACCATTTCATTAGGCAAGAAATGCATCTCCACCGAGAAAGATGGAATAAGACTTTCCTAAAATATATAAATGTCTTAAGCAGCATCCAGGCCAGGGGTTCCCTGGTGGTGCCAGCACCACTCTCATGGGCCTGGGTAGGGAATAGTAATTCCCAAGAGAGTGATCACGCAACACGTGAGGAGGAGGTTTGAGTTTCTCTCACTCGACACGCTGCTGGGGTCCATGTGGACCTCTAGCTGCCCTCCAAAAGCGCTGCGGGGTCCCGTTGGCCCCGTATCTTGCCTGCAGTCCTGGAGAGGTGCCTTAGCCCGCGCGTGGGTAACTGAATCCTGCCCCGGCCCCAGCCAAACCAGCCACCTGGGAAGCTTTGGGTGTAAGAAAGCCAAGTGAACACCAGATGCCACTGTTCCCTTAGCCACGCCGCGAAGTGCTGAGGGAAATCCCGCTTGCAGATGCGCGGGGAAACCTTCCAAGCTTTTGCTGCCTGCATCGAGGCCCTCCAGCCTGCGTGGACTGGTTGGCTGTTAGAGATTGATTTTTAGCGACTTAATAATTGCTCCGGCAGCTTCCAGGGGACAGCGCTCAGCGCATCTCTCTGGCAGAGGTCAGCAGGGCTGGGGCGGCTCTGCTGCGTGCGGCACGCGGGGCCGGCGCCTGCAGGAACTAGCATGCTCACCAAGCACATCCATCTTCCCCCTGGAAGGCGAGGCTGGCACTCCTTCTTTAGCCAAGGAAGGAAAAATGCCAAGAACCTGCTAAAATAAGCTATGAGAGGGGGCCTAAAATACGTATCTGAGTTCACGCAACTTTCAGGTAAGCGTTACCTCGACTTGTATTCGGCAATATTTCAACTAGAAAGAAAAAAAAAGGGGGGGGGCATTTTTTCATCCCTCCAATAAAACATGGGCATGTACCAGCTAGATTTCCTTTTCCTTTTTTTTTTCCTCCAGGTCATGGTAGAAGCACACACAACTAACACGGTTGACACGATAACCTGCAACACGTAGCCCCTTGCTACCGAGTCAGGCTAGCTCCCCTGAAGACAAGTGAGCAAGCCTGATTTTTTTCCAGCTATTGGCCTGGCTGGGTCTCCCTCCTACCTTCCTTTGGTTGTCTCACTCTGCTCCCTCCATCAGGTTGCTCAGTGAACCTAGGGAAAACCCACGTGGCTAAATGTCGGTCTACGCATTGGTTTAAGAGGGGGTGAGCAAAGTACTTACGAGCTGTGGGTGACTGGGAGCAGAGCAGGAGGGTTCCCGTACTCTTACGTCAAAGGGCTGAAGGACACGTAGGGTAGTGGGGAGGTAACACATGACCATCCAAAACGGAGACCGGCTAGAATCAAATCTGGCTGGAGACTATCGTGACCGCATGCATGTCCACATGGTTTCCTGTGCCTATTCCAAGTTTTCCCAGGGCATACAACACGACGAGAAAGAATTTGTGGTGTGCTTTTTCCAGATCTCCCACGACAGCTCGGCTGTTAGCTGCAAAACAGGCTGAAGGTGGCAGTGCTGGTGTTTGGTGAAGGCTGGCAGTGAGGGAAGGAGGCCGGAGGTAGTGGCCTGACCACGAGTCAGCCTTTCCATTTTACTCACAGTGGATGTAAATCACACCATAAATTCCAATAAATAACGAGAACAGACGTGGGAAAGAAAAAAGCTGTCTTTTAAATTTCAGCTATAGGAAGAATTACCATTTCAAACCCTGCAGTTTCAATCATTTCTAACATAAGAAATTGCAACACTTGAAATTTCTTGCAACACTTTTCCTGGAGGGAAAGCCTGTGCTTTCCTAATCTAATGAGGATCAGTAATATTGAATGACTTTACACAAAATAGTTCTCCAAAGGTATTCCTTTGAAGACAAACAGCCATATTTGTAAAGGGAATCCTTGTTACTCAACTTATGGATTATCAGAAACATTTCCTTGGCTTAAAAACTGTACGTCCTACTGCCACATCTGTAGGGAGAGTTGCCCTCCCATAGGGGAAACCACCAAGGCTTCTCCCAAATGTTTTTGGCTGGGCTAAATGCCCCCAAAAAGGAATCAGATGGCCAGAAGATTGTCGAGTTTTCCTAACAGCTGGCCTGGTGACACATCTTACCTCTCTCTATCAGCTTTAGGCAGAGCAGTCATTTGCTCGAAGTGGCAAAAAACAGAGAGAAGACTATAGCAAACGGAGTAAAATATTCCTGAGCCAGTTGTTGCTTCTGCCCAAGAAAAGAAAACAGTATTTGGCAGGTGGAAAAGGTGCAACAGGTAGATGGTAGGTGCCAAAAATACTCTGTGATGGTGATGCAGAGCGGGCCATCTGAGCAGCAGCACGACGACGGGTGTGTGCTTGAGCAACCATGGTAAAAACCCCTTCTCTTTGGTGACAGTTCACCAGCAGATCAAAGGCAGACACATTTATGAAATGATGGGCTACCAGAAGTTTATCCTTCGGAGTAGCAACTTTATACCTATTAAGCTACCAGGATTCTTTTCCTTGGCTTTTGCAGGGCTTGAGTCAGACTTCGGAGACATAAACACCAGGGGATCGCCAGACACCACTGCAGTCAAAAACAAAACCCCTGCCAACGGCCCATCTAGCCCTACTTCGCATCATAGTCCCGAACGTAAAAATAGGGCTTATGAGGAAATTTCCCCAAAGTCTACATGTGCATTTCTGAGGAAAGAAAACAGAGCCCTTTCTCCTGGCTCAGGGGTCACAGGGAAAAGCCAGGTTGGAATGCACCTCAGGTCATCTGGGACAAACTCCTGCTTGCTTGAGGCACTCTCCCCTTTCAAAAATAGCAGAGACAGTTTTAAATGGAAAACCTTATTGGCAGTATGTGTTGACCTAACCAAAGCAGCAGTGATTGGCATGAAGAAACTATATTAGACCTATATTATGAAGAAACTATATCTATCAAAGAACTGTGAAACCTCACCTGGAGAGCAGATCTGACGTGAACAAAGTCACCTATGAAACCCTTCCTTGATGACACATCCACTTCAAACGACCTTGGCTAGCTTTCAACACGCATTTCCATGTGTGTTGGTGTCAGCAGCTTGACGAATCCTTCAGGGATGAAGGGCAGGGAGGAAAGGGAACGGTGTTACCTCTGCAAAAGAGAACTGGCCTAGGATTCGGAAACTTAGTTTCCATTCCCAAAGCCATCCCAGGACTGTGTGGCCAAGTCAGTTTCCATCCATCCTTGAGGATGCATGCCCATGAGCAAGTCAGGGAGATCCTATCCACTGGAGCTGATGGCAAAATGGTCTTTCTACACTTGAGTTGCTGTCAAGAGTTTGGCATTTCTGCATCTGCCTTCAAGCAAAACTTTGTATCTCAAATATGTTCACAAGCCCATTATCCAAAACACGCTGCTATAACAATTTCAAGATGTTTCGCTTCAACTTCTGACGTTTTCTTTCACATTCTCCAGCTTTTTAGGATAAGCCAAATAAAGCATTGTTTCTATCCAGAAAATAAACCTTCACGTTTAGATCACAGCAGTGCCTTTTAAAGCAGTGATAAGGCACTTAAAAAAAAAAAAAAAAAAAAAAAAAAAAAAAAAAAAAAAAAAAAGTATGGATTTTTGTCTCTCAGAAATATTATGTTATTTCCTTTAAATTACCACTGGCTAAAATGCCAAACGCAGGAGCTGAATAGGAAACGAAATGATATACCTGGCATCATTACTCATTTAGTTTGATAATTGTGTCTTCGTTGATAATTGTGTTTTCCCAGTTCCTGGGAACTGTGTTTTCCCATGAAACCTCTTCTCCAACATAGAAGAAATGGCTGAACCCCTTAGTTTTCTCTCAGGTAACCGAACAATTATTAATAAGGGGGGCAATATTTTCTTTTTTTAATCAAAATTATCTATTGTAATTCTTTCTTATATATTCCTGTCATTGTATGCTGAAAATGGTCAGATCTTCATTAGATGATCAATAAGATCTTCATTAGATGATCAATAAGATCTTCATTAAATCAAAGTTAAAGGATACCTGTTCAAAGATTGTGTTAGAACTGAGGCATACGAACAGGATTGAGCTACTCAGCCTTGCCAAGGCTACTCAAATAAGTACAAGTTGGGGGACCTAATGAATGCATGTTTGGGTTAGAATCTATATTACATTTAATTTTGATTTTTGTTTGTGTCTTTTTGTGGACCTAGCAATGTCCTCTTAATATATAACTATCTACCTCCCAAAAGATTTTGAGAACTAGAACAGTAATAGCCCCAAACCAGTCATTACCTTTCTTTAAATTTGTATAATGGTAATGTGAAACCAATATGTGTCAAGCAAACTCTATTTCAAACTCTACTAGATAGATAGACAAAATGGCTTAATAATTTCTAGTTTCTAATTTCTTGTATTAAACTTAATTGTATTGGTAAGATATTCATATAAAAACACTTATACTAATGAAAAAATGTAGTTCTGAGCCTTTAATTTTTATAGCATAAATGCTAAACGACAAAGAAGGTGGAATTTATATATGAGTCAGGTAAAGCATGAAAGGCTCCATGTTCTTAAATTGAAGAATGATAATAATAGTAATGCATTTCATTTTTATAGCACTTTTCATCTTGGGACATCAAAAGGTATAATAAATAAAAGTTATTCTTTCAAAATAAGTCATGCAATTAGGCTGTAGAAAAGAAATCACTATGTTGAGGTAAAAATGGCCAAAAACCCTGGCACTGATCCCAAACCAATGAAGTAAATGAAATTCTGCATTTTTAGAATATTGCGTTGGGAATAAGCTCAGGGAAAGTTTCTTCATAGTGCCAGTGAAGTTCCTGAGATCGTAGCATTTTGTAAAACTCAGCATTTGACATTAAATACAGGTTGAATTTTCATAAGGTAAAGGGAAATATGAAACAGGTAATAATGGCATTAGTTTATGCCATTATGCCATTAAACGATTACTTTATAGACAGGAAAGAACAACAAAAAAAAAAAAATGATCTATTGCAAATATTTAAACCTGGACAGCTGTCATCTAAACAATGACATAAGTCTATAACCACATTATGCAGGGTTTGTGTATTTTTTATTTTTTTTTTTTTACTTTCAAGGCAAATATTAGCCTCTTTTATATTTTCCTATGCAGAAGAATAATATCAAGCTCACTTACAACTGTTAAAATGTCATCAGCAATCCTTTGGAAGGAACGAAAGGGTAATTTGTGTAAAGGGTAATATCTCCCTGGACACTGCTTTATGACATGTCATGACCTGACTGAAAACCATAATTATCTTTAGGGAAGAACTGTGATCTTGTGATCAATGGCTTCCACGAGCTGGAAATGTTTGAAATTATGGGTTCAGATTTATATTTCATTTACAGAAAAAATACATCACAGATAATTACCCTGAGTCCAAGGGATTAAAATTAGTTTAAATTTAATATACTACTGATCAGAATACAGATCATCTTTCTTGAAGCTTTTGACTGACCTCTTTTATAAGTGTATTTCTTAAAAAAAAAAAAATAAAAGAAAGAAAGAAAGGAAGAAAGGCTTTCAAAGATAATTCTATTATAGTTAGAGTTGACCACATAAATAATTTAGGCTATCAGCAGTCTATTANCTATTCCCTCAAATAGTTTCAGTTCTGATAAATCAGCACTTCCAGACAGAATTTGTTATTTTTTTAAATCCCAGCCCCACCTCATATTTAACTCTTAGCTGTAAACTGCTCTGAAACCCACCTACAAAGTGTGCTGCATGGCTGCAATTTTCCAACTATTTCTCAAGGGGGGGAAAAAAATCATGATGCAAAACATAAGGGAAGGGCATCTCTTAATCTCTCTGGGTACATTTAAGCGAGGATCAGCTGGAGGCCGTAGCTCTGCAAGAGCCGTGCGCAGACATGCCGAGGCATTTGGCTTGCTGGCAGTTTATCTACCCCGATTAGAGGCAGATGCAGCCTCACGCCTCCACGAACGCTTATGAACTGGCAGCTCTGCAGCTGGAGAAGGCAGCTAACACACAGAGACAGTCCTGAAGCGTCTGCCCAGTTGAACTCTACAGCACAACTGGGCTTTTAACTTGCCCAACTGCACAAAAAGATGTTGCCCTTTTACTTCGTGCCTCCTTGGAGGAGAGGCAGGGTGGAAATTGCCCAAATTCAGGGAATTGCAGAGCTCACGGTTTGTATGTCTTCTTGATGGTCCACGACAGAGGAGGGGAGTTGCAGGAGGCATCAAACTGAAGCAGCAGGATCGGCACCCCAGTGACAACTGAGGAAATATATTCATATGACATTTGCTCAAGTTACCTTCTCTTTAAATTACGCAGACACACATGCTGTTTAAGGTCTTGCAAAGCCTCCCCCTTACGCACGTGCTCCACACTACTCGGGAACATTTGCAGAACGGGAGCGATGGTTTCCTTCAACCTCAGTCCTACTTCCCTCCCGCCCCACAACACTTATGACTACTAGTATATATTGTCAATGCCTGGTTTCTAGATTGCTGACGTTTTCCAGATTCTTCCCTTATGTTTTATTACTCCTCTTCTGCGCTACGTTTGCCATTACACATTTCCCATCCTTGAGCATTACCTTTTACACCTCTCTATTTCCTATTTTTTTTTTCATTTTTGTAAACCTGCACATTTTAGCAGTTAATGAGGTGGTAGGGGGCCAAGCGGGAACTGCCCAACGTCAGGGATTACCGGCCTTTTCCTAGATTTAGGGCAAAGATGTAACCTTGAAACTATGCGACCTGACAGGCAGCAGATCTTCAGCTTGATTGAGAAATACGTGGTACCAGCCAGGCAATAGGGCCTGGCTCTCCCACCCCCCAGAGTGGGCAGAAAGACTTGCTAGAGATAACAAAACTCTTTCCTTTTTACATGTAGAAATATTTAATGCAAACACAGACACCGAGTTCAGCCGAGAGAGCATGAAGCTTAATGCTGGAAAGGCTGAGAAGTCACCAAGAGGTTTCAAGATGGAAAAACAAACAAACAAAAAAATTTCCCAAGCTTGTTTCTCAGCACTGAATAAGGATCAGCCAGAGAGGAAAGCGATCAAGTGCACAAGGCTTTTCATGTCTGCATTTGCGACATCTTTTGGAAGCATTATTCTCTGTTTTTTCCATGTATTTGGCATCAAGACTGCCATGAGTGACCCAACATTGGATCAAGTGTGGCCTTTAAGGAAGGGAAATAAAAAGGAGAAAGTGACTAAGCTTGAGAGGACATCAGCAGTTCTCACATCCTGAATGGTCTCATACTATTTTTCCACTTGCTAAGTTGCAGCTTTGAGAACTGGCCCTGCAGGATAAATCCCTTCGAAGATGCAAAAGGAGATATCACACCCCTTCATGTTGCAGGCCCCACTGGAAAGGGGGCCTGATGCTTTAGGATGAGCAACTTTGGGTGAAGAAGAGGTCATCGCAGATCTCTGTGGCCACATTACCAACGCACCCGACTGCAGCAGTTTGTCTTCATGCTTTAAGGGCATTTTTCACTTGAATTCCTTTCCAAGACACGAGCACTGTCAGGATGGTCATATATCAGCTTGGGAGGCAGCTGGGTGCTCCCGACACCTGCGTGTTCCCGGGACGCATCCCAGAGGTGCCTCAGGACCCAGCCCAAAGCATTTGACTCATACAACTTCTTCCGTCCTCAACGCTCTTTGAAGGACTGGTGCCTTTCAAAGACACAAAACCCATTTCACCCCAAGAAAGGGCTGTGACTTCCTCGGAGAGCTGCCGAGCTGGTGCCGCAGCAGAGGCACAAGGGTGCCTAGCGAAGGGTGGCTGCTCTGGTGTGTAGATACAACCACTGGGCAAGCACGGCAATGGGAGCAAACGGGCGCTTGTCTAGTTACTAATTCTGCAGTGCCATTGAACTCACAGCTCACCCTACAGCTTTTGCAAACTGCTTTTCCATCCTAGGAAGAGGCAGCACCGGTGTTTTCACAGGCTGCACTTGTTAATCTGCTCCAAAATCCTGTGTTCAGGCCAGGACCCTACATGCACCCACCCTGGAGCAAGCTACCTACATCTTCAGGGAGAGAAGGAGATAACACACAGCAGCATCCTACCTTTCCAGCCCCTATCTGCTCCTGAACATCGCTCATCCGCTGTGAAAACCCTATATGAGATTAAATTCAGGCTATCTGTTCCTATTTGCATTAAGCTAGGGTGTTCCTCCAGAGCACATTTTAATTTTCCCTCATCCTCGACCTCATTTCAAGGGGTGGTGGTGGAATATACTTAAAAGTCACAGACGTGTTCCTTGGGTTACCATGAAAGATTTAAAAAATTTTATATATATAAAATACATGTATAAAATAAATATACACACACAAGCAAGAAAAAGCAAGCGAGCCTGCGCCTGCTCGCTGCATGTCCACGCTTCTATCTGAGCTGCGGGGAGCACAGGGCCAGGCTCAGTAGCAAGGATGAGACAGCGAAAGGATGAGTTACGCTGGCAGACCAGACACCACGGCCATAGAAAAGGAGCCTGTCCAAAAGTGGCTGATGCAGTTCACAAACCGGACGGGTGGCAACCATGCTGCCAACCGGATCGCACACCGAAGAACGGAGCTCTCCTGATTTACACCACCTAAAGATCTGACCTGCAGCTCTGCTGCTCCTTCAGTGTGGAAAAAGACCCCCAAAACCGCTGCGTGATAATGCACTGGTATGAAAAGGTACTAATTCACGTGCTCTTGAAAGTGAGGGCAGCTGGATACGAAACCCTTCTATAGAGCTGGGCCCTGCAGGGCCTCTCCATCCCGGGTCATCCTGCGACACCTCCTGCAACAGGAGCATTTTCTGCCTGGGCCAATAGCCCCAGTTCCATGTCACCAACACACAATAACAAAAAAAAAAAAAAAAAAAAAAAAAAAAAAAAAAAAAAAAAAAAAAAAAAAAAAAAAAAAAAAAAAAAAATAAAAAAAATAAAAAATACATAAATCAGGTGTTGTGCAGAGAGATAAACTTTAGTGAGAATCTTTTCCTGAAATGTAAATTTAAGTGCCATGATTTTCCCAGAGTACCACCTGAATTCCTTTTATTTATATAAGGCTTTGCTCAAGCACCCCTAGATGCCATCATGAATGTTTCTACCCTTGCGACTGCTCCAAACCCATCATCTTGCAGGGCTTCCACACTGCTGGATTTGCGCTACATATCACTGGGCCAAACCTTTGTTGGGTCAAAAATCTGTATTTAAGTCAGCGCCTCCTTTGCATCAGGGCTTGTTTGCTGGCCAGCACCAGAGCGCCCAGGAGGCGGCCAATGAGCAGAGCTGCAAACACGGCTCAACCTGCCGAGGCCGCGACCGGGACTTCACACTTCTGTGCTGTCCCTTTGCCCATCAGGGAATCACCAGTTTCGGAAAGGGAAAACAGTGGCCTCCTATGTTCAGCTTTGGTTGGGAGCAGCATGGGCTGTTGACAGCCTCTCTAATTACAAAAGGTTTAAGCTCAGGCTGTAGCTATCCATCTGCTGCTATACTCCATCCAGTCGTTCTCCAGGAACTTGCTGATCCTAAAGCGTGTTTTAATTTTGTGTAAAGAAACAAAAACAGGCCGTTTGCAAGAGACTTCGATCCAAACTGGTGCTCTGAAGCAGCTAGGCTGGGGTGAGGCTCTGCAATAATCTGCTGGTGAGTCACAACCCCACGGTCAATCGGCAGCCACCTGATTCATCAAGCCCGTGTACCTGATTTTCTGGCTCCTTGTTAAATATTTACAGTCTGTCTGAGTTTATAAAGGCAATTACCCAGCAAAACGAAGCACCTGCCTCCATAGCAGTGAATCCTTCCACAACAGGCTCTTCTCACTCTCTCACGCTCTTGGTTTTGCGGAGTAGCCCAGCACAAAGCCAAGGTGAAAATGCAGTAAGCAAAGATGCATGCAAAGCAGAAAAAAAAAAAATAGAAAAAAAAAACCCACCAACAAAAAGAAACAGAGCAACAAGTGCCTTTAGCTTCAGGGACCCAGGAGCTTTCAGAGCCCATATCACCCTCATCGAGAGCAAGCCCAGCTCCATTAAGTACAGCAGGCTTTGCTACATTTCGCTGAGTAGGTCTTCCAGGGTTTATTTGAGGTTAACTGCCCAAATCCCTGGCTTACAGACCTCTTTATGTCCGAGATAACAAATGGGGCGGCAATAAGAGCTACAAGAGGGGCCATTTGGTGGTTGGTCCCCTGCCCTCTGGCTCGCTGCGCGTGCTGACGGCACAAGCATGCAAAGCACTCAGCTGTGCACCCGTTTGATCCACCAGGCTTGGACTGCAGCCAGGTGGGCATTTCCAGGCCCCTCTGGATTATAAAAACCTGCATGTAAATCCTGCAGTAGGCTGCATCTTCCAGCAAAGGTTGCCCATCCCATCATCTCAGTGCTTGGTCTTAGACAGGTCTATCCCATCCTTCCGCAAAAAGGAGAATGGCTCTGCAAGGAGATGAAGTCCAGGCAGACTCTGATGCCCCTGTAGCTCCTGATCCTGTGAATTCATAGTCCCTTTTTCAGCTGTGTTGACACACGGAGGACTTTCTGATGCCAGACTCTTCTCGGGAGTACAATTAAGTTTGTGTTTAAGCGCCTGTACGATCCAGGCTTTAGAATCATGAGCAACAAAACATCAAAAAAAAATTTTAATACCTACACATATCAAAGATCAAAAACAAATAATTGCAGGAGGCAAAGGAAAAGGCCACTGAAAACCAGGATGTGAATGAAAATTACATGGTTTCTCATAGTGATATAGGTTTCTCAGCGATGCCCCTGTGCTCAGCAATAACACACCGGCAGCAGCAGCCTCTGCCTGGCTCTCGAGAGGTTACACGTCCTGGGAGCAGGCTGCCGAGCAGCAGAAAGCAGGTGCCAGCAGGACAAGGATGGGGGTACACCCGTGGTCCTGAGCAGGAGGCCTGTTCACACTGCTACGGGCCACGCTTCGCTTCGCGTTTGGATAGCACCTCGCCGTGGGACTGGGTGTCGTGGCCCCAGCCACATCAACAGCCGGCATCGCCAGACACGACTCTGAGCAACACGCTTATTGGAAATAAAGGCATGTGAGAAGGCATGAGAGCTTTTCCTAACTTTTTTTTAGACACAGTCCTTTTCGAAGGGCAAATCTATGCGATGCTGCCCCTACACTCCCCTTGGGCAGTGCCGGTTTGCAGGCCAGGCCTGCGGTCCAGTGTTGGGCAGGAAGCTGGGAAGGCCTGAGCTGCAGCCCAGTGACCTGTCGTGGGCACCACGTGCTCAGAAAGGCCTGAATTAGCTGGAACAGGTCCAAAGAACAACAACAACAAGCACGGCCAGAGGTCTCAAAGAAATGATCTATGAGGCAAAAGTGAAGGAATGAGGGTTGTTTAGTCTAGAAGACTGATAAAGGCCTTTAAATACATAAGGGATAAAGGATGAACGGAAGAAGCTGTTCCCAGTGGTTACAGTAGACTGTATAAGAACTAAGAGCTTAAATTGCAGCCAGGACAATTTTGATTGAGCATCAAGTATCACCTCCCTAGGCTTTACTCTCCAAGCTTGCTTGTGGAGCCTCAATATCCAGATGTATGTTAAAAAATAGCTTGAATAAACATTTTTCAGTCATGCCCTGGTATGATTTCTGTCTACTGGGTGTGAGAAGCTTTAGTTCACCTTTCCTACGATTTTCTGTAGAACTGACACAACTCAAACCACGATAGCATGGGGATTGGCAAAAGATTTGCTGCTGTATCTAATCTGCCACCAGCGCCCAACCGATGTCAATAATCTGCAGTATTAACTGGGATTTCAGCTGCATCTCGGTCACCATAAGTTAGCAGTGCTTTGCTGTCATAGCTCCACCAGCAAACTGCCCAGTGACAGCCGCTGCCAACAGGAGCAATGCTGACAGGAGAAAGCTGTCACAGGGCGAGCTTGCGGTCTCACATTTAAGTGCCAAGCCATGAGGTGAACTGCCCTGCTTTCCCAGGAGCCCCCAGACAATATGGGCAGACTCAAGGCATCAACTCCAGTGACTACCAGTAGTGGAAACTCAGTCCTAACACCATGCGCTTGAGAAGTCCACGAACTCTCCCAAGAGAGAAAGGGAAAATACTTGGAGAGACAGCTGGATCCCTCGCCATGTCGCCTGCAGCTGGTACATCCGGCCTGGGCTGCGGTCGCACTTGGTTGGGTAACGTTGGCTGTAGGGGCGCTCGAGACCACAAACCAGCCATTTGCTACTCTGGGTGGTGTCCAGAGCCCCAGTCACTGAGGACAGGACATACCAAGTCCTCCTCAGCAGGAGGAGATGGTGGGATGAGTTATCTTTGGACTACTGGCGTGTCTGAGATGAGCATTCCCAGGGAACGTCCTGGTCAAGGGAAGGAAGCTGGGGAGATGGTGGGAAGGGAAAGCAGAGGGGAGGCAGAACAATAGCTATTTGTTTGGCTTAGAAACCCAAAATTTCTAGTTTGTTTACTCTGTACCCTGGGGAGTGAGTAAAGATTCCCAGCAAAAGCATCTGGGAAAAAGAAGCTCCCATGTCCCTCAATCCATCACAGGAGGGGACCACAATGTTTGTTTGCAGAGAGGAAGGGAAAAAAACAACAACAAATACCAAAAAAAAAAAGCCAAGAAAAGTCCCCACAACATCCCATTGCCCCATCCAACCACGGGCACAGGCACATATACACACTGGCACATGCTTGCATAGCCTACCACCTTGGTCCTCTCTAATCCATCTTTGATCCTAGGGCAGATCTTTACAGTCAGGTTTCACGGCATAACTGTGCCTCTGCAGCCCCACAGCACTGGACCCTTCACCTTACATTCACCAGCTCAGATTCTGGAAGGATGATAAACAGGAGAGAGGGCAAACAAACTAACCTAACATCTTCAACCTACAACACCAGCAATTAAGTTCACACAAATCCACAATTTAAGAATTAAATAGGACTTCTCAACCACTCGATGACTTCTGTCCCTAACATGAATCTTCCAAATTTCAGGACAGCGCACTCTCTCTCCCCACAAATCTCCAAGGATCCGATTACCCACCTGCAACACATACCAGAACTTACTAATATGCTACTCACTCTTTTGTTGGCTGCTGAGCACTACGATACCGTGAGGCAAGTCTCCTGAAACGTGCCAAGCAGTTTCACATGTTGCAATTCTTGGAGGCTTTTGATCTCGGTTTGTGAGACTGTACAGTCATATTTTCAAACTTTGAATCCAAATTATGATAGCATAGGGCTTTATTAACTTTATTCCACCTATTCAGCTTATCTTAAGGACCTTGAGCACAAAACAACACCAGAGTTGAGAGCGCTACCAACACTGGCAGAGAGCAAGTCTTGCATCCCACTGACCGTTTTCCTTTGAATTGCAAAGGGACATGCATTCAAAGAAACAGAGCATCTTTTAAGCTGAACCTCTTCTCTTTTTTCAAGAAAACTCTTGCATCCCTCCACAGGCAGGGGAACAAAACCAATCTGCAAGAGTAAGTGCAATGGGCTGCACAGGACAATGAACTCATCTCAGTGTTACATATGTCTAAACACTGTTAATCTTGCATACAGAGGCCATAAAAAGAATGTAAAACGCTCTTGAATAGAAAAAGACGGCACAAAAACTCAGATCTAGTCATCATTTCACAATCAACAAGACACTAAACTGAAGCAAACAAGTAGCCCTTGGGCTGCAGAGGTTCCCTGGCGAGACCAGCAGTTGCAGAGAAGGCGGCTTCATGGATGGGTCACTGTTTGTGCTATTCTAGTGCTCTTCCCCTGCACATCTGATGCTGCTCACTGGTGGTGAAAGGATGATGGGAAAGTTGAACCTTTGCTCTGAGTCTCTCAAGCTGCCCTGACATTGTCAAAACATCCATAATTAGACTGGATTTTTATTCTCTCCCTGTAAATTTCCATGGTTCCTTTCTAATAAAGCAACCACGAGGGAAAAAGCTTTAGGAAATAAGAATGCAAGGAGCAGCTTTGTCTTGTTTTCTGGTAGCAAAAAAATACATAGAATAAACAAAGCATGAAAAAAAATCTCTTGCTCTAGAATTCTGTGCATCTTTCCAAACACATTTCCCACTGCAAGCCATCCTCAAAGTTGCCCATGAGCATTGCTCAGCAAGCAGGATTTTCCTATCAACTTCCCGTTCTTCTCATCTCCTCCCATCAACACAATAAAAGCCTACCTGCATCCAGAAGATATTTGTGCCAACAGAAGCTAGAGACCTTTCTTTTGGAGTGAAGATTTTATTTTAAACTAAATTTATTCCTTACTCTTCCCTAAAGCATTTCACATCTTGCTATCTGGACCCTTCACATATCAGGTCAAACCACAAATTCAGGATCGCAATACAGGTTCAAACCTGACCATATCTGGAAGATGACAGCACAAATTCAATCCAGTTCATGCATTTCCCTCCTGCCACCCTCCCATCAAAGTGAGATTGATTATGTATTTGCTTTCCTCAAAACAGATAGTTTCTAAACTTATAAACTTGAGCCATTTAGTATCCACAGACTCTTGCACCCCTTGCTCTACTTATCACAGAGTGCAAAGGGCAACCAATTTCTCCCGTGGCAACCAGAGCCAGGTTTTCACCTTTCATCTCTGCTACAATCCCTGTTTTTTTTAGTCTTTGTTTTGGACTTGTGTGATTCAGAGACCAAAGGAGCATAAAAGGGAGCAGAGGGTCAGTCAAGGACAAGAATGAAGCTAAAATAGAATTAAGCAATCGTCTAAGTAAGAGGAAGCCATCCAGGCCCCAAGAGGCAGTTCCAGCCTCCTAACCTGGCGGGTGCAACAAGACAAGACACCCAGCTTCCCAATACCTAAAGTTACACAAAAAAGTCTTCAACCAGGGAGCAAATTCTACCTTGCCAGATGCTCTACAAACCCAGTGATATCAAATGAAGTTACAGTCTCAGGATTAAGTTCTGTAACTTACAGTATGAAGTCAGACCTCTGACATCTTAGTCTTCAGCAGAGAATCAGCAGCAACGTGGGAAGCTAGAAGCCCCAAAGCACAGAGGAGGAAGATAGAGATATTGGCAACATCAAGACATGCACACCTTGGCATGGGGACTAGCTATCACTGCTTCTTACTCTCCCTAACCACTTTCAGATGCGAGCCCCCAGGCCAGGGAGGCCTCTGGAAGAGCAAAACCATGAGGATCCGCAGACTCAGAATGACCCTGAGAAATGGAATCACTTCAGGAAATAGAGCTATGAGAAAGATCACATTTAAAAAAAACAAAAAAAAGAAAAAAGAAATACTGTACTGTGGAAAAAAATGCATCACTTGGCTTAGTTTTAGTTTAGAAACTAGGGGGAAAAACCTAAAGTTTCTCACTCCTGCATCTTGTTTTTCCTAAACCTTTGCCACAGAAGAAAGATCAGTTCTGCCTGACCTGTGGCTGTTGCCCAGACACAGGAAGAGCTATATCCGCAGCTCTCCACAGTTAATCAGTGCCTCCCAGTTTACTCCAAAACATTTGGGAACTTGTCTGTTAAACCTCCATCTTATCTGGCTTAGAAATGCCAGGACAGCACTCCCCAGGCTTCCCTGCTGCCCCTATAATAACTTTTCTCACTCTTGGACTATTGGCATGACTATTGGATACCTCCTCTCAGTAGGTTCAAAGGAGGCTTAATGGCAAGTTCTTCAATGGGCAACCCCTTGAACTCATTTGAAATCACCATTTTTCTTTTTTATTTTTGACAGCAGCCCAGCTCAAGGTAGGCATGTCCCACAGAAAGCTCCCAGTGCCCTCAGTGTGTGTATCTCCTCTTTGGAGCTTGGCTTTCCCTCTTCTGGAAGGCAGAAGAGTAGCAGATACTGTCACATGCTGCTCATACATGGGGTACCTGAGCATGCTGCCAAAACCTGAGCTGCCACACCACTTCCAGAAGCATAAGGCCTCATCCCCTGAGCATCTTGCAAGGTTGAACAAAATCCTAAGACATAGAGAACATAACTCAGGGCTTGTTCTCCCACTTATTTTGCTTTTGGCTGTGCATCTCCCACACCTGCCAGCTGATACCTTGAAGGATGCCATGATATACATTAGTTGTCCACAAACTGAAGCTATTCCTCACTCCTCTGATAGGTATACAGGATATTCACTTTCTTTAAAGAAATTGAAAGAAGTGACAATGAGGCGTGTTAGCAATTGCTATAATCAAACCAACATACAGAACGAAAAATCAGGAGAAATTTCATTAATTTCAGTTTACATAGTTCAGAATCTGCCCCTCAAACTTTAAGGTCCAATAACCTAGCTTTAAGGAGCTCTGTATCCCATCCACTTTATCACTGTGGAATAAGAAATCATCTGGAATTTAGGCTCTATTTGTACACGAGATCTATTGCCAAGATAAATGAAGTGGGAACTGCCCGCATCTCTTGCGTATGGAAATTTGTCTTTAAAGACCAAAAACCCCACACAGCGAGAGGTCAGGAGATGAGCTTTTTTTCTGTTTTCTCATTTCAGTGACAATAGAAACACTGTTCTCCGACACAGTATTTTCAAGTACAGCCCCAGTGTTTCTCATAGTACTTTCATCTGCACGACCAGTCTTGGTATAAACCCGAAGAGTCAGTATCTGGTGGAGATGGCTGCCTTTCTCCCAGTGGTTGCCCTTGACATGTCTGCAGACTTTACTGAATGGCCTTGGAAGGGGCATGAAGAGCCAAAGGATGCCCTCTTCAACACCAGTATGAACTTCCAGTCTCTGGCTCAAGAAACCCCCAAATCATGAATCACTTTGTGATTGTTTGTGAGAGGAAGGAGGGCAAACACAGAGCTGCTGCTCTTCCCTCAAGCATCTGCTCCTGGCTTCTTTCAAGGGCTTTGATCCAAGCCAGTGCAACTGCTCATGTCTCAAAAATTTTCTTTACATTCATCTTAAGAGAAAGGGATCACTATTCTTCTACCTGGGGCCAGGATGCAGTCAAGAAACACCATGACATTATTACTGGCCTTGCATGTGCTTCTCCTGCAGCTTGACTGTTGCGTGCCTCAAATAAGAGCTGCCTGGGGGCTGCCAAACCCATTCCCAACATTCATTCTGTAGAGCAGGCCAGATGGGTCTCACATCGAGTTCAAAGGCCCACGGGTGGGACAGCCAGCCACACGTTGCTTCCCTTGTCACCACTACTGCTGGTTCCACTGGGTTCAGTTTGGGGTGAGCTCCTTAGAGCAAGGACATATCATCACATACACTGACCCCTTGCCATCTTGGGGTCTCCCTGGGGACTTCATGACCAATAATATCTACCAGAATGGACTCTTCTGAAGTCTGAAAGGGTACAGAGATTTTATTATTCCTCATATTTTATGGTGGACAAAAACAAGTTAACACATACTAAAAGAACAGGTAAACCCAGAACACTTGATAACCCCCACCAAAAAAAAAAAAAAAAAAAAAAAAGAAAAAAGAAAAACCACCCACCCATGTTTCTGCTGCTCCTAATCCAAAAGGCAAGCCTAGAAGTGCTGCACAGAGACGTGCTACTAAAAAGGATTTTGCAGTATAAGAAAGTCTTAAGAACAAACGAAGAAATAGCTTATGAAATCCTCCTTACGTATTGTAGTATCAGACCTATACCTCCAGTTCATGAAGAAACATAAAATCTCACCCATTAGTAGCTGTGGAGTGGCATGCAAGGTTTCTCTTTTGTTGGATTTTTTGTACTCTCCATGCTTCTTTGATTAGCAGTGCGTATAGGCAAGGCATGAGGGAGCACAGTCAGTGAACAGGTGGTTCCTATATTGTTGTACCTTGAGCTTAGCTTGCATACTTGGAGCAGAGTCATCTGGAAGTATGCTCTCTAAGAAGACATGATCAGAAGCAGATGCAGAATTAGCCCAGCAGTTGCTTGCCTTCTTTCAGCTGAGCTCAGCTCAGAGAGGAGCGAACGCCTGTGCTCCCATTCCCATGGGACAACACATCGCTCATGAAGTTGGGCTCAGACTCCAGTGTTTGACAAGCACGTTGGACATGGTTGGAGCAGCCATCTCCCCTTCCAGCTGCACACCGGGCCTGTTGAGCAGATCTCAGAAATAAAGCCCATCCTTGGTTCTCCCTCATCCAAATTCAAGCCCTGCCCACAGGTACATTCCTCTACAGGAGGAAGAGAGGGTAACATCAGCGTTCATGTATGTCAACAGCCCTTCACGCTCGGCTTTCCCTGGAGAGCAGTGAAGTACCACTACAGGAAGTAAAACATTTTTTCCACAGTGATGAATGGGAGAGATTCTCCTGAGCCAAAGGCTAGGATGAAACCCCCAAGTCCCCATCACATGCATATGCCCCACACACAGCTTGACAATTGCACCAGTTTGCAGCTAGCTGGGTTCATACTGCCCACCAGGAAGAACATCGCTAGGTTGGCACAAAGCACTAGACTTCCCCTGGGACTTTCTGGAAAGCTCCTCACGCCCTCCAGGAGCTACTGGGAACTTGCTCTAGGCACGAAGGAACAGCCAGGGGTGTGTTTTTTGAGCCTTCTTGACAAGGGACTAGGTAGCAAAGCGCCATTTTTGTATGACTGAGCTACGCAGTACTAAGTGTTAGCCACAGTAACCACCATTTGGGTTGATCCCAGGCTTCATGCAGAGACCACCAGACTGCCTGCTCATCATCCGTGCCTCGGGCATAGAGGGTGGAAAACACACGTCATGCTCCCAGGCTGTTTACACTAGGCTCAGGCTGTTGAGCAGCAGCCAATACTAGTTTCTCTAGAGCAAAGAATTTGTGAGGAGGAAGAGAAGGAGGCTGCATCTGAGCAAGAGCAACAGTCACTGCCGAGCAACTCCAGGGACTTTCCTTTCATTCAGGGCTCACAGCCAGAGGCCAAGCTGGTCTTGAGTCCCGGCAACACGCGCACCTCTTATGAAGGAGAGCTGGGTCACAACCTCTACTTGAGCAGCTTAGTACCTCTGCCAAGAGGCCTGAGAGATAGCAGCAGAAAAACACCCAAAACACACACAGCTCTTCCATTCCCTGAAACACCCTTCCTTCCCACACGCAGAGGGGACTCTGCGGCCTTTGGCCGGTTGAGGCAGTGAGTGCTCTCCATAACGCTTTCAATGCCTTGACCCTCTTTGGCTAGAGTTATCCCACACCTCAGGCACCGAAGCCAGCACTAACATCTCGCAGAGCGGGCCGAGAGCCAGGGGTAGGAAGCAGAGACATCAGCACAGCTTGTTGAGCCCATGGGGAGCTGAGTCAAACGAGCTGGGCATCCGCTCTGAAGAGGCAAACAGAGCAGAGGCGTCTTTTTGCTCTGTGAATCACGGCAGCGGCCGGCGCTCCCTTACCTGCTAAATGCATCCCAAGCATGCGGAGGAGCATCTGGGAACGATATCATGACATCAGCTGATGCTAGTGTAATACCCTGCCTAAAGGGCAAGTTGCAATCAGCTCTCAGAGGAGCGGAGCATGCATGGGGCTGCCGAGTGGGAAGGGAAACTCACGCCTGCAGAGGGACTGACCGCAGCAGGATGGGCTGATAGCCACCTATCAGCAAGATTTCCACTGCTGGTAGCTGGCCAGGTCTCAGATCTGCTTGGAGCGCTGCCCCACTCAGCGTCGCACTCGCTCCTTGCTAACCAGAGCTCCCTCCGGTCCCAGCTGCCTCTCAGCACTCTCCTGCTCCGGGCACCGTCCCAGGCACAGCCCCCTCGCTGATCCTATCCGAGTATCTCCTGAGCTTTTCACGCTCCATGGAAATGACCAAATCCTGCAGCAGGAGGTATGGGGGAGGGAGGACTTTGCTCCTTCAGCTCCCTGCAGTTCCACCCTCATCTCCAAAGAAGCAAATTTCCACAAACCGAGGACCACACAAATCAGAGTGCCTCACTTCTTGCAGCCTGTCAACTCTTGGACCGTATGCGGAAAACAAAACACCAAAAGACTTCTCGCAGACGCCCGCACACATGAAGCGCTGGGTTCAGACATGTGTCTCGGCTGGCCCTCGCGGTGGGGTGCGCAACAAGTTCAGCAAAGCATCAAAAAAACATTTGATCTGCGGTTGTAAAGGGCCAGGGGAGGGAGGCTGGAAGTGAGAAGGGAGGGAGGGTTTTTTCCTGCTCACATGGCATGGGTTTGTCTGGCTTACAGCACATCTGGCCACAAGAAGTTCTTCAGTCAGACAGTCTGGTTGCAAAGGAGAGGAGGTTCCGCTTTGGCCAGTCACCTGCAGCACAGGAGTCAGTCAGACTTGGCCATGCAGGAAAAAAAAAGCAAACATTTTCCAGAGCAACAAATAAGGAGCCATGATGGTCCAACACAGCCAAGGGGGTGACAGCAGTGAAGGAGTAGAGCCCCACACTCATGAGACCCACGCAGCCTTGCTGCACTAGCACAGCTGCACGTGCACACGGACTGCACGTGGCCACCGGCAAAGAGGGTATAGGAAACCGAAGCTGGTCGTGGCCACAGCAACATCCCATGCTGCTCCATGAAGAACAAGATATAAGCTTTCTGTGGCCACGAGGCTTCTGGATCCTGAGGTGTCATGACCTACTTAAACCGGTGGGCTTTCTAGTGACACAGCCATCCTTTTTTGCTTTTCTGCCTCCTATGAAGCCACCAACATTGCCGCATTGACTTGTCTCCTGACAGCTTTGCTCTAGATAACCTGGCTTATCCAGCTGCCACGCTGCCCACATGCGTCCTCAAGGATCTCAGAGGTGCCTCTTCCGAGCAGTGAACACGCACCTCGGGGATGCGTTCCTAGATGTTGCCATGCTTGGTTGGTTGTCAAGAAGGTAGGGTCTACCTTCTCCAAGGTTGTGCAAACTGTCCCATTTAGCCATCTTGAAACATTGGTGCACACGCTTCACAACACAGATAAACCACCCACAGACCCGTCCTCAACATCTCAGCAGTTAATTGGACGAGCCACTTGTTTAGCCCCAAAAATCCAGCAAAGCAGCATCAGACGCTTCACACCATAAACGCAACACAGACTAGTTCCTCATGCAAGGACCACGCTGTGCCTCATGGCAAGCAGAGCAGGCAGGGGTCCGACCTCCCAAGAAACGCTGGGCACTCCCGGTGATCCCGACCCACAGGGCCCTCCTTGGTAGCACAAGGATATTGTGTCTGCACTGCAGCCCCATGTAGGTTTGATGGTTCCCCTGCACCACAGCCCATTTCTAGACAGGAAAACCTCAGGAGCACATTTGAGGGTGGCAGATAAAACACAGATGGCACCTTTAATTGCGCACAGGCAGTAATTAATCCATGTTATGAACTAATTAATGACTCATTTAAAGGAGAAGGGAAAACGGTCTGTTTATAGCTTAAAGTGATGCTATTGCTGCTCAGAAAACAAAGCAAAACATCAATTAAAGATCAAACAGCTCCATCGAGGCCCAAATTGGTTTCCAGGAAATCCTGTGCTCTTCCCACCAAGCAGCAGTGATTCATCCTTGCATATTGCTCCTCACACTCGAGCCGGGTGCTCTCATTCGCTCCGCACTGACAACTTTGTACATTTTTGTCCAAATTCACAGGTGCCCGGAGCCAAAATAAGCTGTGGCATGTCAGATGACAATAAAAATTTGAGATTTATTATGGAGTTAGTGTTATTTTAGCACTTTGGAGGCCTGATGGAGAGCCAAGACACCCTTCTGGTTCCCCTTTGCCAAGCATTGCGTGAAGCCGAACCAAGGATGTGGTGCCTGCCCTCTGATGCTTGCGTGTCAGCAAGAGGTGACAGACAGCAAATATCCCTGGGTGCACCAAAAAAGCGACCAGCCTGGGGAGCAGCAACAGCAGCACATCAGTGACCCTGCACGTGCACCCAAGCATCCCCTCGGATGTGTTTATGAAGCTATTTGTGCTGCACAGAAAGGAGATCAGGTTCTACGGCTCTCCTTGGCTGATGGAGCAGTGATGTCTTAATCCAGACAGTATAAACTGGAATAACTCCGCTGCGTAGGTTATACATGATCAGGCTGTGAAACTGCAGTTCTGGCCCACTGTGTCTCTCCAGTTTCTCAGGAGAAGCCTTTTGGAGACAAGGCAGAAGATACAAGAACTTCAGCAGGAAGCCAATAAAGCAAATCATGGCAGCAAGAAGGGAACCAACGGGCTCATCAGCTGGTATCAGACACTGTACCTCACTCCCCAAAGAGTCAATGCCTTGGACAACAACCAATTTTTCCCTTGCACCCACAGTTAAAAGACTCATTGCACTTATAGTAGAAGAAATCCATGGTAGTCTGGTGAGCAAGCAAATCTTGGGGCTGAGCATCATCTCCAGCCGTTATGAGGGGAAGTTTGTGAAGGATGGTTATTGAGGGCACCAAGCTTTGAAGGAATTGGGTTTTTTTTAAGCCTGATCACACAGTCGTGAATTTCCAGTTTGTTTTTGTATTTGCAATGAGTTTCTCTGCAAAACTGAAGACTGCACAACCCTCCTCTCTTCCCTACCCTCCCTCTTCCCCCCAAAAAATCTTACATAGTTACATGACTCCATAAGCCAGCAGAAAGAGGGGTTAACAAATATAGACAGATACACAACACATACGGAAAAAAATTATAAGAGTTTGAGAGTGGTTAAGCTGATTCACACAGAGAAGTGTGACCAAATTCGCATTTTGACCTGCCAGTCCTGATAAAAAATAAAATAAAAACACCCATAGGATTATATCCTCCTCCTCGTCCAAATCCCAGTACGCATTAGGCTTTCAACTCAGCTCTCTGAGCTAGTCACTGCGTTCACCAAAGCCAAAATAACCCAGATGGTCCGTTAATGTGATTATGAGAATAACCACTGCTGTCATCCTAACAATAATAATGACGACAAACAACAACAATGTCCTGAAGAAGGGTTTGTGGAAGCAGGGGAAAAGGCAACTTAAAGCTGTCATCGTAAGTGCAGGATGTTAAGTAGCAACTAGGGAATGAGTGAAAATAAGGACTCATAAAAAGGGCAGAGCAATCATGGTAAAATTATGTTGGTGAGTTAAATTCTGTTGTAGCATTCTCTCATTATTTTTAAACAAACATTAATAATATCACATACCTAAGGGTCCTCTCTGCCCCCAGCCACTCATCCACCCCACTGCTTCTCAGCAGCTATTCCTTGGGTCATAGACTTGGGACAGAAATTCCAGCACTCCAAGGGCTTTACTATTTTGGAAATAGCAGTCAATGCCTAGAATAGACAATTAAGACCAGATTGAGGAAGAAGGGGAGGAAGGAAAAAAAAAAAAAAAAAAAGCCTACATCAACAAAAAAGCCCACATAGATGATGTATATGAGGGTTTTGGAAATACAGCCAGGCCCTGAAATACAACTAGGTCTTGGTTCTGCCCCAAGCAAGTCACGTTCCAAGGATGCTCTGAGCACTTTCCACACGAGTCTGCCCAAAGAATAACACAGAAAAAAAAAAAAAAAAAAAATCTTCTTTTAAAGTGGTTAAAGTATCAGAGATCTTGATCTGGCAACCCTTATAAGGGGGCGGACTTCAACTTACAAGAAATAAAAACATTAATTCTATAGACATCCTCCCCTCCAAATAACATTGTTTAGAAAAATAAAACCTGAACATTTTAAGCCTTACTCTTTTCCAGAAAGCTTTGAAACTAAAGTCACTTTGAAGCATTTAAAACTAACTCTTTTCAAGTAGCTTTACAGGAACCACTCGGGAAACAGCATTTCTGTCTGCCTTACATATGGACAGACGTGTGCAAGATGACAGCTATAGATCCAGTAACATTTTTTCCAGCCGCACTGGCATCCTTTTCTCTCATCTTTCATCTGCTCCCAATCGGCATGGAGGAGAGGAAGCACGGCCCTGAGCAAGCTATAGTCTCCTGGATGCAGTTCCAGCAAACAAAAGCAATCGGAAAAGTGCTGTCAAGGAAAGAAATGCCAAGGGCGGAAAGGACCGGAAAGAAACTGCCAGGAGGGCGGCAGCTTCCAGGGAGCAGAGCGTGAGTCAGCAGGGAGAGCGCCATTTCTGTATTACTGAGCACAGTGATGCCCTCAAGGCCACAACGCCCCAAACCTCTTAAGGCCAAACCTATGTGCGCTTTAGCAATCAGGCTGCAAGGTCTCACTGCTTCCCGCCGCAGTAATTCCCACAAAAGCCATTGCGGAGCCTTTTACGGGACCTTGGGCAGCTGAAGCCCACCGTAGGCTGCTGAGCCCCATGCCACATGAGGAACCGCCAGCAACCGTAAGGCGATAAATACCTGCTCCAAACTGCAGCTCCCAGAGTCTCAGGGATCCCTGTGCCATATGAGAGATGCTGATCCAGGGGCAGCTCCTACAAACAGGCAAGATCCAGGCTGTAGCTCTCACCCCACAGGACAAGCTCCCTAATGGGTGATGAAGAGCTTGAGAGAGAGCTGGATCTAGCACAGCTGAAGCCACTATATATTTAAAGCCAGGACAGGTTGTCCCAGCCACACTTGCTGCTCTTCACAGCTGTAGCCCACACCACACTAACGGGCTTGTGGAGCATCTGCCTCTCCAGGATGGGCCAAGCTCGTTCTTGCCTTCAGGGACAGTGCAGAGCCCCTAATGGGCTTCATGCGGTCCGGAACGCGCTGCCCGCAGAGACGGAGCCTTTTGGGCAGCCTGACTCGGAGCTCAGGGCAGGGTGACCCTGAGCTTTGCCCGTGCTGCAGACAGTCTGCTGCTCCTTTGCACCCCTGGAAAGGGATAACTGCGCAGTGGGATCCAGCTTTGATCCCAAGTCCCCTGGATGCCAGCCCCCTGCTTCCCTGAGACACCTCCATCGTGACTTGGGTCCCCTTGCTACCTTTTGATGGAAAGATTTGAGAAGCATTAAAAAATTATCAGCCCTCATCTCAAGAATCAAAAGGCCGTAATGGATTCATCCCAGAGGATCTGTTCCACAGCAGTGGGAAAGGCACAGCTTGCTTGCAAACGTGGGATTGAACAGAAGGAAATCCCATGCATAAATAACCTGTCACGAACTCTTCACCCACTGCTGTTCCCATTGCCTCCTCAGGAAGCTAATACGCAGGACAGTTGCCCATCAGGAGACTGACACTAAATTCCCCTTCTGCGGTGTGATGTGATCATCTCTAATTGGTTTTGGCCACTGCCGCCTGGTGCGTGGTGGATATCTGGGAACAGCAATAACTTCAACATGCAATCATCCTGGTCAGGGCCCAAGCGGAGCGACTCGCCAGCAGGCGCTGGATCCCTTCCTGCGCGCAGCCTCAGCGCGTGGGCTTAGCCCATGTGTTGGGTCCTTCCCCTGCGGCTCTGCACTACCTGCTTTCCAGAAACCAGCCCTTTGGTACTGTGTTTCTTCACAATTTCCAGCCCAAACGCAACCCCAAACTGCTCCCTCATGATTGCTGTAGCTGTGCACAGCAACCCACGGGTGCCCTGAGCTTCTCCCCACTTCTCTCTGGCAGCGGTGGTCTGCTGAGGCCCAGAAGTGCTTCAGTGCAAGTTCAGTCCTTTACCTCAAGCGTCATCGTGCTGAATCCACTCGCATTTCCAGCCCCTGAGGAGGAGCTCAGATGTCATATTCTCCAAGCCGTCTGCAATTTACAGCCCTCTCTCACAGTCCTGCGAGGTGCTCACTTCTGCACTTGGTTTCCTCTCTCATATCTATCTTTCTGCTCTACCTTTCACGAGAAGAGATGGATGGGGCTGCGCAAAGAATTCCTGCACAGAGCATTTATACAGTCATGACGAGCGCTTTCCTTGCTGTGCGCTATGCATTTGCAGTAATTCCTGCTTTTTGTTCTCTCCTGAGTACTGAGCAAATGTTTCACAGACTTATCCATAATAAACTTGTACGTCTCTTCCCAGAGTAGTAATAACTCTGCGTGTGCGGTTAGGTTTCTTTTCTCCCGTCTGCTTTACCTTCCACCTAGCAAAATTAAATTTCATCTGCCACTTTACTGGCCAAGCCCTCAGTAGCAGGAAGGCCTTCTGCATTGCTCCATGGTCAGCTTTAGTTTCCAAATAATTATGTGTTTTTAGCAAAGGCTGTCGCTTACCTACCCCTCCACACACACTCCTGAGCATCTGGTGATAAATCAGATCATAACCTCTAACCCATCGTAGCCATAACCCCTGCCCATTGTAAAAAAATCAAAGTTTAGTCCCATCTCTTTCCTGCTTCCTAATAAATTTGTAATCTATGAAAATCTTTCCCTCCTCTCTATAACAATTCATTACTTAAAAAGCATCTGATGTGGGATCCTGTTAAAACCTTTCCATCGGGCAGTTCACACTTAGCTAAACATATTTGGATGCCTCAAATATCTCCAACAGATTTGCAGTGTAATTCCTCCCTACAAAGGCCACACTAACCCCTGTCTTAGCCAAGTACTACCCGTTCTCACATTGCTCCCAGCTTGGCTGACACAGAAGGTAGGCTTCCTGGTTCGCCGTTCCCAGGGGATTTTTTAAGAAGCAGAGACGTATTTACCGCCTTCCAAACGTCAGGAGCAGAGACTGGGGGAAGCGCTGCAGCGAGCGACGCTCTGCTTTCCACCTACACAACATGAGAGCTTTGGGGAGGAAAACACCTAGTTCTAGCATTTAATGCCTTTCCTTCTCTCAGCTTGGTCTGATCAAGTTACCATGGATCAATGAGCCACCGTGCGCTAGGTAAGCTGACCACGAGTTCCCCGTTACAAAGCCAGGGAATTTTAAGCTATTCTATTGCCTTTTATTTCACAATTGAGCTGGATGGAGGAGATGAGTTTATTCTGGCTTCCCAGACAGGACAACTCAGCTGCTTGTAGTCATAAATCACTGCACCCTATTCCCATGGCAGGCAAGATGGAGACTCCTTCAAATACCCCCCATGTCGGGCAGTCACCAAAGAGATTTTCCACCCGCAGAGGGATCTCTGGGCATGGGGAGCTTCGTTGCCCTCTTTGCCACAGGGCTTGGCGCTCAGGCCGATGTCACCAGTCCCTCTGAAAACATGCATGGCAGGAGAAGGGGGGATGATGGCAGCCGGGGTAAGAGGTTAAACAACTCTCGTCCTCCAACACCAGCCAAAAATATATGAGAACCACTGCCAGGTTAACTCCTAGAAAATCCAGCCTCAGCCCAGGAGGTAAATAATAGCCCAGGGGATAAGCTAAGCAAAGTGCTGACGCAGTCTTTGCTGGAAGCCAGGCCAGGATGAAATGCTGCCGTGAGTGACACTCTGCCATCACCTCGTTTGTCACCGATCCCAGTTTTCCTCCCTTCCTCTGCTTTTCACTTTGAGGGATGCAACCTGCGGAGCCTGCCTGCGATCTGGTTTCCATTTGAGCACCTTCCTCAGAGGATTGACTCATGCTTCTCGATGTAACGCGCCGCCTCGTCGGGCTCTTGTAAGGAAAGAGCATGAGAGAATTGTCTGATTCTCACTTTTTGGCAGGCTTTGCGTTCTGTGCATTATACTGTGCATTGCTAGCCAAGGTCTTTGCCCTTTTGTGGTCATTTCAGAACAAACTGAGCTACATCCCTCATCATTTTGGGTACTCATGCAAACTTTCAAATCCTTAGACCAAACAGAAATAGTGCAAGGTTTGGCGTAAAACAGACTTTGTAGGAATTATTTTAACATATGACCCGAACTCCCCTCCCCTTCTCTCTCTCCCACTGCTTTGCTACTAATCCACATCATGCTGACTCCAGTGTTGGCTGGAGGGAAATACGTTTCAGTGTCAGATACAGCAAATACGAGGCACAACTATTACTGTGGCCATTCGCTGCTTTTATGAGAGTCCTGTGTCTGTCTCACGCTCAGGTCCTTAAAACTGGACCTGTGAAAAACTATCCGCAGTGAAACGTGAAACCAAACGGGCCTGACCTGGGCTGGGATTTGGTTGTACACAGGAATATCAGGCTAAGTTCACCCAGAGAGCTGCAAAGGTTCATGAACCTTATGAGTGAGCAAGGGCCCAGCTCAGAGCAAACCTGGCCAAACGTTTTGCAGCACTTCTTTATCTGGGAACAGAGAGATCCTGTAAAATAAATAGTTGTGATAGAAAATCCATTGGGAAGACACGTGGTGGCTTCCACAGCATATAGCATTCACACGTTGAATGAATGGAAAGCTCAAGCTCACACAGAGTTTGAGAAGTGTTAAACCGCTTGGATTGGACCACAGGTTTCCGGGACTGCAGCTACAAACATGCCCTTTGCACAGCTGGTAGAGGCAAGGAGAGCTGACTTTTGCGTTACTGGACATCTGCACCAAGTCAAGTCGGCTGGGACCTTCACATGCTGAAAGTGTATCCTCATTTACCCCTGGGAGGCTTCTCCGGAAAAAGTCTTTACTCCAAACTACCATTTTGCCATTTACGCCCCTCCTTTTGGCCATGCTCAGAAAACGCTGCACAAACCCTGATGACACTAACCTTGAAAAATCCCTAGACGCAAACTGACTGACGGTTCAGTAAGCACTGAAGCTGGCTGCGCTGGTAGCCAGCACTACTAGAGAATATATTTGTCCAAAAATTCCTAGTATTTCCATGCAAGAGATCTTTAAAGCCAGGTCCTCTGATTATCAGTATTAGGGTGATAGGAACAGAAAAAAAGGGAATTCACAGATGTCGCAGAGTTTCCCTGAGGCAAAGTAGCGGAGCATGGATTTGACAGTGCCTGGAGATCCTGGTTGGGGTCATGGCCCTGGCGTTTTACAAGACTCGGCCAGAGGAAAGGGAAAATATTTACAGAACAGCTAAGAACCAGCCACCAAATCAATCTCTTGACTCAGTTTTGTATCTAATCTTCAGATCAGAAAGGAACCAAAGCCAGGGCTTCGTGCAATCCTTACCACTACAGGCTTCCTCAACCTGGGGGAAAAATATAACGATTCTTCTAAACACCAAGTTGCTAATCCACAATCCTATTACTGGGCTGCCCTGCAGCAGATGAGCGGGTCTCCAGGCGACACTTTTGTCCATAGCTCTGCGGGCCTGGATGGCACCAGTGATGTACACAAACATTCAAACACTGGCTCAAGCGCCAGACAAGAGACGCGTTGGTGGTCTTGGCTTCATGACGGTGCCACACTCTCTGCAGAAGAGGAAAGTGAGCATCAGGGGACCAGGCTCGATATATTTTGATGATGTTACTCTGGCTCGTGCCCCACGTTAACATGCTCGCTCCAAACGGGCGCAGAGACAGGGAGGGCAGAGCAGTGACCCATCTGTCAGCTTAAAAAAAAAAAAAAAAGAAAAATTTCACGGATGGATATCTTTTTCTCAAAGGTTGGCCTAGAAATGAGCTTCGCTGTTCCCTAAGAAACATTCCAAACATATTTTGATGGACAAAGGCTTAGGAATTAAGAAACAGAACAGAGACATAGATGCCATAATCATCACTTGCCTTACAGGAAGGTCCCCTAAGATCTGAGACCTTCTGCTGCTATTTCCACACTGTAACCCAGGGTCTGAGGAGGGTAAATACTTTAAGCCTTGTGAGACACTATGATGTTTCATTTATTTTTTTTCTTCATTTGGTTTATTCAAGGGACTTGCTAATAGTTTGTGCCAGCAGATAAATCTTTTACTGATAATTGTGAATTAGCTCTTTCTATTCTGATTACAGAGATAAGTTCACTACTAACGATGGGCACAGGCTTTTAGGCTTTCTTGCTGCAAGAACGAAGGGAAGTGCAAGATGGGCTGTGTGTTGCAAGGTCCGAGTATTTCAGACCGCGGCACAAAAGAACATCCTTGCGGAGATGCTGAAAACCAAGTTCCAATATACACTCTTAAGAAAAGCAAGAAGGCATAGACTAATCATCCTCAGTCCAGTAGCCCTGGGGAAACTGCACAGGAAACGTGGCATGATGCAGGTAGGAGCCCTCGCAGCAGCCTTCCTGCGCACCCGGCTGCAGAAGCTGTGACTTCTTTGACTACAGGCATCAACAGGAGCTGCAGGTGCTCTTCACCTCAGAGCCAGGTTTCTTAGAGCCAGAATAAGCACTGGCCACTCTTCTGCTTTCTCTTCCAAGAGCTTTCATCTATGCCATCTTTTACACTTATCTCATACTAAAACACTCACCAAGCCTAACCATTTGCAGCTGATTTTTATTCCTGCATGTGTTTACTGAAAAAAAAGCGCCTTTTAAACTAGCACTTAGTAGGCTGTAGAAGAGGGCCCTACATGTCCCTAGACACCAGTATGTGCCGGTACCCAGTGCACCCCTCCAAACTTTGGTTTCCACCATCAAATCGCTCTGTGAATGACAGGAATCTGCATCAAAATAGCCGTGTGCTTGTACCCTCAGACGGAGGGAAGATGTGACCAGCCTGGGGGGAGACTGAAAAAAGAAGCTCCGAGCTCCCACGGTCTTCCTTTTGTCCGAGGAAGCCTGAAACTTAGCATGAATCTGTGCCACATTCTGCCTGCAGCCTAGGCCATGTTACCAATAACCTGATGGGCGAGGGACGATGTCCAAAAATTTCCAAGTCAAACAACTCCGTGGGTTTGCCTGCCCTGGGGACAGCTGCAGGACAGGAAGCCTGGGCTGCTGCAGCAGAGGCTGGGGGCTCCTATGCGAGGTTCCCCAGGTAGCCACCTCCTGCTACAGCATCTCAGGCTGGCTGGTGTTTTACCTGAAGCTCCAGTTCCTCCAGGCGTGCGTTCACATGAGGGTTGCACCTCTGAAGCAGAAAAAAACAAACAAACAAAAAAGTGTGCAATCTCCAAACGCAGTAAGAAAACCTCAAAACCTCAGCCTGGTGGTGGAGGAGAGCTTGAGACACAACCAGGCTGGGTTGTCTGGGGTCTTCTTCTCTCTTGGGGGCCTTCTGTGGAAAGAAGAACGGAAAAGAACTGCAAAGCAGCGGGAGCGCCATCCTGACCTGCTCCTTGGTGAAAGGAGGACCTTCCCTCCCCGCGCCTCGAGGGCTAGGCCAAAGGCTGACGCGGGGCCTGCTTTTATTCTGCCTTGGGACTGCCGGCTGCTCAAGCCAAGCGCAGAACGGGAGGCTCTTTCTGCACCCAACTGGCACAGCTTCCGCTGCTGCTGACGGGCAGCCCTAGAACTGGACGGTTTCCACTTCCGAACAGAGAAAATGCCACTAGATTTTGACAAAACTCTGCAGCACGCCACAAAAAGCACTAAAATCTTCCCTGTGGCTCCCCCCAGATACAAAACATCTCCGCCGAAGACGTATGAAAGGCGGACGGGGGCTCTGCTGGTCGTTTTCCAGCTCCCTCCCGCTGCCAGACAGCTCCTGCAGGAGCTGCTGCTCCAGAGCCGTCTCCCGAGACCTCCCTGCTCCGCTTCCCGTCCCCTCAGCCCCGCTGCAGCCGAGCGGAGGGAGCAACGAGCTCCCCACCAAGCCCAGGGACGTCTCCGGCCCCGTTCGCGCACGGGCAGCAAGCGGCAGCGCCCCACGCCCGGCCTGCGACGCGCTCCTTCGCGGGCTGCGAGAAACCCGTGGGTTTGGGGGACAAATAAGTTCCCAAATCCTCTTGGAGAGCCTCCGTCCATCCAAGCGCGTGCGTGTGTCTGTGCGTGCAAGGCAGGCGCCACAGGTGAAAAGAGGCAAAAGATATCTAAAGTCGCAATTTTAAGCAGGAAGCTAAAACAAGAGTTTTTATCAGATCTAGACATATGATTTCAACGCTCAGGGGCAGCAGGGGAGACACTATTAAACTGAGGTTGGGGGGAGGGCCTAGACTTGACAGATCATAGTAGCAGCTGATTTGCACCTTATTATCCACTCTCTGAAAATCTGGTCTCTTAAAATATGACTCAGGATAGAACCACAAAATGCTATTAATGTCAGGAACGCTTTCCTGAGACTTCATTTGTCCAGCTGCTCTCAGAACTGCCTTGAAAAGGCAAAAATACCCTCCTCATCCCTGTTCTCTTTTTAGTTTACAGACAGCTCCAGATCAGAACCCTGGGAAAAAAAAAAAAAAAAAAGAAAGAAAAACACACAACCAAAACTGGGTTTTACCCAGAAGGTAATTTTGGTAATCTGCTTTTTGCCCAGATCTGCATCCATCTGGCTTAGCGTGGAGGGAGAAAAACTTTTCTTCACTAGCTTACAACCAAATCTCAGTTGCCAGAGAATTATTGCTCACAACAGCTCTGCTCTGACATCACGGCAAACGCAGGCAAAAGGTAGCGGACTGCGGGGACGACCACTCAGGCAAACAGTGCAGTCCCACATATATGTGCTGTGTAAAGAGTTCATAAATGATCAGCAGAGCTTCCCGGGCATGTTACAGATGGGAAAAACATACGCTATTGACAGCAAACCCCTACGTGATACTGGTGACTGACCATTTATTAAAATACAAGTCCCTTTCCAATAATTTATAAGTAAGGGCTTGCTATAAAGTTCCACTTTCTTAAAACACAGAAGTGCACAGGGATGTAATTCCTTCCCAGACATGGACCTGACCTGGATTTACTGTAAACGTTATCCTGCACTTAAATCTGGAAGCGAGACAAGGGGGAGGCGAGCAGCACCAATTCCGGACCCGCTTCCCTGCTCCGTGGCCAAGGCTTGCTCCATCCCTCCTGTCCTCCCGGCTTCACGGAAACCTCGGCTTTTCTTTGGATCCCTTTGTCCGGGCTCAGACGGGGTGGGGGAAGCGTTGGTTTGCACAGACATCTGCCCAGCGTTACTCACCAGCCTTACTCAGCGGGCGCTCGCTTGCGGGGAAGGAGGAGCTCAAGTCCCGTTCTGCGCGCCGACCCCGGCGAGCAGCCGCAAATTACCTTCGAGTGAGAGCGCCGGGCTCGAGTCAAGCTCCTGTACCCTGTGGTTTGCACAAAAAAAAAAAAAAAAAAAGGCAGCAACATCAGCTGGAAGGAATTTCTGCCGGGTAGAAGGCAGGAAAAACACGTAACAGTCTGGGTAGCTGTCGCATGCTGGAGTATGAGGGTAGCTCCTTCCGGGGCCAGGAGCACAGGGAATCCTCCTGTCGTCTGCTTGTCTGGGTGGCCAGCAAACCACCCCAACCACGCGCTTAACCTCAAACAAGTGGGCAACCCCACTGACTGCCGAATGTGGCAGCCCAAGGGCAAGCACCTTCTGCGACGTCTTGGGAATTAGGATCCTAGTGGATAAACCAGCTCTTCCCTCCAAACGGATTGCTAATGACGTCGCGAACACGGGTGCTGTGCTGTGCACATTGCACCAACTGTGCTTCCTTGCCCGGGTAAATGAGACAGGGATATATTTGGCCTTTTTCTAGCAAGGCATGGGAGCCCTTCCTCAGGAATGGCCCTACCTTTCCGCCTGCCTTTTTTATACGCGAAGTAACAAGTCATCAAAAGTCTGGTCTGCAAAGTTAACTAGCGCTCAGCTCCCTTTATGCACGAGTGCAATTCCGCTCGGATTTGTGCCTATACTCGTACTGTGGATGAACAAAACCAGACCTGAGACATCAGCCTGGAGTGCGGTGCTAGCCCCCATTGGAAAGGGGCTGAGCAGAAAACTTGCCTTGGCCTAAAGCTCAGAAGGTCCTGCTCATCTGGAAAACCGTCCGGATCCAGGTCAGCTTGGAGTTGCAGCTCAGCAGAAGCTGTGCATCTGCAGGCACAAAGCTGAAGCCCGCAACGGCGCTCGGCAGACGTATCGTTCCACAGGGCCAGGTGCTTCCCATCGCAGCCCCCTGGACGTGGGCAGAATCGGTGCGAGGAGCCAGGCGGTCTGCGGGTTGCTCTCGCAGACTCTCACCCCTACACTGCACGAATTTTCCTTCAATCTACCAGCATAAAAAGTTGAAAAAATTAAATACTATCTAAAATCAGCTTTATTTTTTTAAAAAAAGGAAAGAGGGAGAATATTTTAAAAACTCCTCTACCCCTGCACAGACTCTGTTTCCTATTAAAGGCAAGTGTGCTCAGTGTTTCTCTTAAGATTCTGCTTCCTGTTGTGTAATATGGAATGTGAAAAATCCCTATATCACTTAAGAAGTTATTATAAACTCCAGAGAGTTTTCTATTCCCAAGAAATCTCTCCCAGTGGGAAGCTGGAAGAGTTCCTGTTGAATTTCCAGCAAATGCCTCAGACCCTATGTAATATTTATGGTGTCCCTCTCATCTTATCCAGGCTGCTTTGCTGTTCTGCTGCTGTGAAAGAAAAGCCTGTTTCAGTGGTTAAGGGCTGTGACATTCACTTTGAAGGATATTGAAGCGGATATGATAGCCACAGGAAATGTTCCCGTCTCACTGAGGTACCTCAGAGAGGTATTCGGTCAAAAGAGAATTCACTAATCTCATTCCAAAGGAAAAAAAAAAAAAAATACAGTAACTTAATGAAGAAAGAGAAAGAAACGTGACCGATCTGCATTCATGGGTTGCCAGATCTGGATGCCGTGAAAGTCACAGGAAAAATTCCCATTAGTTTCCAGGGGAATGGGATTTGGACCCTGAAGAACTTCTGTTCAGATGGAGTTATGCTTCGTTTTTAAGGCCCTGTAAGAATTAGGTGGTGTCCATTCACATTACAGAAAGTCACTGTACTATGGGCTCGGATGTGTGTTCACAGAGCTTGGACAGCCTACAAGCACTACAGCCCTGCCTATCAGCAGATATTAGGACAACTTGGCAACGACTTTGTCAAAATCCCCATGCTACATATGCATTACATGCAGAGATGTTGGGAGACGCCACCTCCAAGTGCCTCTCCAATATTGCTCCAAGCACAGAAGCGCCTGGGCTGTGACAGCTGCAGAATAAACATCTCAAAATCTGCTTGAAGAGAAGTTTCCCCAGAGGCTCCCTGACTTGCTCAGACAGAAAATACTGAGAGGCAATTAATGGAGAGGCAACTGCCTGATCCTTTAGCTTGCCGCTCACGAAGGACCGTCCAGCAAAGAGCAAAGCTCTGAGCGGAGGATTGAACTCGTCTCGATGAACTTTAAATATTAGCCCCAATCAGTTTCACCTTGCTTCAACACAGGATCCATGACAAGCATACATGACAAGCTGTGGAAACAGTTGCACATTCAATACAGTCAGAGAAAATAGGGGTAATGGGTAGATGTCTAGAGAAAGCCTTAGGTTGAACTTCCCATACAGATGATATATATATACTGCTACAACTTCTTTAATGAATTCTTTTACAGTCCTACGTTACAACCCAACGACATAAAACTAGAGGCTAGGGATTAAAGTCTACGTTTAAGCATCTAAAACAGAATTAATGATTCACCTGTGCTAAGCACTGACCGGCTTTCATTGGTCCCTAGGGAAGATGCTGGGTGCCCAAGTATATTTTAAAATTCAGGCACTTTCTGAGGAGACAGGAAGGTTATAACTTGAGGAAGGTTGTCCAGAGGTGCCGAAGGGATTAGACAAATAGAAAGGAGAGGAAACAGGCTGGAAGGAGGAGAGGAAATGAGCAAATGAGAAGACGGGCACAAGAGGGAATCCCAGTTGCAAAATCTGCCAGACGGTAGCAGCAGCCCTCAACGTAGACGGCCCAAACTCGAGGCATTGCAAGGCAGCCTGAGCAGAGCCATGGAAAACATTGGAGAGGACAAGCCGTACCCCGTACTGCCACACAGCCCCACAGGGCAGCCTGTGTCTCCAGCCGTCTCCATAAACAGAGGGATTATGTGGGAAGGAGGAACTTGCATTAGCTGTATCCTTGAGGGCAAGTCATATTCAGGAGAGAAACAGTGCTGTGAGCAAGAAGCAGCAGGGCACTGAGCCTGCATTTTTAGCCACCTTCTCATACCCACGCTTACAGAGCAGGAGAACTCATCATACCGAAACCACATTTCATTTTAGATGTGGAGAGATAGTCCGGGACAAACCGAAGGCGATGCTGCAATGAAAGGAATAAAACTTCTAATATCGTGTCATGTGAGACATCAAGAGTAGATAGGATGCGAGAGCCTTCGTCTAGAGAGCAAACGGATTGAAGCAGCATAGGACAAGAAGAAATAGTAGCTGTTCCACACTGAAAAGCAGAGAGATTGAGGCAGCAGTAAGATTATAAGAGCTAGGGTCTGGTTTTATTTAGCATCCTCACTAATTACTCGAGGGCGAAAAGGAGCAAGTATATTTACATCTGAAATGACTTCAAGTCACATAGCCAACATCTGTGTTGCTCTGAGCGCTTAGAAATATGAGGAGGAAACACTGAAATGAGGCTCAGTTTAGGAAAGTGAGTGCCAGGGAGGGAGAGTGATCCAAAATGCAGATATTCAGTGGAAAAAATAAAATCTGAAAGCAAGAATTGTGGTGGAAGGTGTCCCATGGACTGGACAGAAATTACAAGCAACTCCAAACCTAGATGGAAACAGGAGAAAGAATTCAGGGAAGAATGATAGAAATTAAGGGGTAATTGCATAACATTAAGACACATTGAAATAATTAAACTAAACTTAGAAAACTCTTAAGAGAGGCTGAGCTTAGCTGTCAAGATCTACTCCAAAAGCATTTACAAGCTCCCACTGGGCATGAAGTTTGTTCAGAAAAAAATTCAAAAAATGTTCAAAATCTCAGGCTTTTTTTGAAACTAGAGACCCTACAATTTGGAGCAAGTTAACTACTCTTGCTGGGACCTGGGAACAGCAGCAATATCTCACAGCGCAGAGATGCAGCTGCCTCCGTTTTGAAGCCATGGATCATCTCTCTGGGCTGCCAACCTGAGCCTCGAGCCAGGAGGGATGCCACACCTGTGGTCACAGGTGTGTGGAGGTAAGACCACACCTGTGATCTGTAAATTTACTGTTTGTGGGACTTGGGGAGAAGCTGCATATCTCTGCATGTAAGATGGAAAAAAGAAAACTCACTGCTGAATTTTCTTTCCCAGATGAGACAAAGCACAACACAGGAAACAAGGCTATGTCAACGAAGGCAAAGCCGGGCTTGCTTCATGGCCCTCACCCATCCTGCACCCCCGGGAACCCTTAATTTCTTGAAGGCTTTCCACAGAAGCAGGAGCTGGGCTTGGGTCTCAACTCTGCATCAGATGTCACATTGTTTGAAGCCACTTGGCCAATATGGCATGAGGCAAACTGTTTTGAAGATTTCTTGGGGACCATTGGCTTGATAGTTGGCCAGCAAAATGCTCCACCTCAACATACACTCCTCTCCCTGCTTCATTAGCTACTAGCTACTCGCTTCCTTGGTGTCTGCTGGTTTCATGAAGCTCCACTAGACCAAACATGCTCTTTAGGGGACTGCTACAAGGCAAAACTTGTGCCAGATACATCTGATATATCCGATGGGCCAGAACTTACTAAATGCAAACTGTTTAGATTTGCTCAGTTGCTTTCTGTCCTCCTCAGCATATTCCTAGGACTGATCTTACGACACTCTCCTTCATGCCAAATTATTTTTCTTTTTTTTGGTCTATCTGAATTTTCTTTTCCAGTAGAAGCCTCCAAGTCAGGCTCCTCCTGAGCACTTTGTGCATCTATTTCACTGCTTCAGTGGAATGGTTCAAATTATAATTTTCCAGCTAAGACACAACGACTAATTCAGTGGAGGCAACTTTTTTCTCTGGAAACAATGTGGATTTCTCTAAGGTCCTTGAGGAGATAAAACAAACCCAAGGTGCTATGGGAAAACCACTGTGCTAGGAGCAAGCTTCTGGATACAGGAAACTATTTGTGCTCCATAACAAGGGAAAGAAGTAAGCAAAGTCATGAATTTGCAAGTCTATCCCATGTGCTCTTGGCGATGAGCTGATTGTCAGCCTAGGATGACGTGAGAGCCTTCAAGATATGAGGCACTGAGTGGGAATAACAAATGACAGATACGAATTGGAGCTGAAATCTTCTGCTCATGCTAATCCAATGGAACCCACCATGGTAGCCAAAGCTGAGAACTGGACCGCCAATTTTTGCAGCTAACCAGCACAGCTCTCTTCTGGCCTGCTTGAGGCAATGCCAACCGGTGCTAGGTCAGGAGCAAGATGTAGGTGTCCTTTGCCTTGAAAAGCTGCCACTTACCTCTGTTCCATGTGCTGCGGACAGCCTGGCCCATGGAGAGGCCACAGAGTGAGTCTCCTGCTGCAGGGTGAGATGAATTTAGGAGGCTGGGAGCCTGTGGCTTGGAGAAAGGTGGGAGATCTCTGCTCCCAACATCAGTGCCAGGGAGGAGCTTGTGTTTGGCTTGGAGGAAACAAGGCTGAGGAGCTGCCAAAGCTTTCCAGGGATGGACAAACAGGATCCAGAGGTGAGAAGCTGGTGGGGTACCAGGAGGCTTCTGGATGCAACACAGCCTAGCATCTTGCTGCTTACATACAGCAGTTTCCTCTCCCCGTGACATCTCACAGCCATGATCCTGGAGCAGGAGCTTGGGGCAACTGAAATGCATCAAGGAGATGCTGAGAATTCAATGCAGTGGAGGAGCAGTTGTCTCTCCTCACCACAGCCCCAGGAACAGGGCTGGCCTAGAGCTCTCCCTGGAGCAGCCCACAAGCTCATCACCCATTGCAACTTCGGCAGCCCTCAACAACCACCAGTGTGGACAATGGGGCAGTGTGATGGGAAACGCGCGGGAAGGGCTGGAGCCAGGCTTAGTCCCACAGCGTGCACACCGCTTGCGCAAGAAAACATGCGCCGCCTCAGGGCCCTAGTCCTGATACTTGACCTGAAGCATAAATTCACTTATAAACTCACCTTATAAAGTAAACAGCTTTGATTTGGCCAGCTGGGTTTAAAGCACTTGAAGTTTTATTTATTCTTTTACTGTGGAGAGGAAATTGTACTTTTTTAAATAACAGCTAAGAAATAAGCATTTCCAATCCTTGCACAGGGAAAATCTGTATCGGCAACAGTACCGAGAAAGCTCTAGTGTCCCTGTGCCTGCAGGGCCAGAGGAGCAGCAGCCCCTGTGCCCACGAGCTGCCCGAGTGCACGCTGAACTGCAAGGAGCCCAACGCCTGCAGGAATAATTTAAAAACTGACTCTTAGGTGATTCGGAGGCTGGTAAGTGTCCAATCACTGCAACGGCAAAGAACAGAAGAACAATGAGATGTATCACGACCCTCTACAATTTATTAAGAGTCTTTAAAAAAATTAAAAAGAAAAAAGGAAGCAAGTTTGCAAAACCTGGTTGTTTTGCTTGGTTGGCAAGCAAGCCAACAAAGGCTCTGCTCGCGCGGGCCCGCAGCGCTGCTGAAGGGCGTTTCGACACCAGCCAGCCGGGCTCTGCGCCGTGCCACGGCCACCTCATCGCCCCGCGCCCCGGCAGGGCACCGGGCTGCCGCCGCGTGCCCTCCGCGAGCCCTGCGTTGCAGCAATGTATCACCGCCCCGCTCCACGCCAAAGGGCACCGATGGGCCAACTTCCTGCAGCCCCGTCACCACCACGGCCGAGCCCGCGGCCACCCAGAGGTCTGTGCTGGATCTTGGGCAGCAAAAGATGCTTTTGAGCCCTGTCTCAAGCAGTTGGGCTTGCAGCTTGTGCCCTTTCTTCCCCCTGGCCCTTCAGAGCTTGTGCTCACGGTCCATGTCCCAACAAGCTGCCCAGGGGACCACATCACACCTGCTCACCAGGTTGCAGCCTGAGCGGACATGGTGGCTTTGACACTGGCTCCCCATGTTGGCCAGGCTAAATCACAGGCTTCATATCCACACCACAAAAATCGGAGACTGCAGGTCGGAGGCAAAGTAGTTTGTCAACAAAACACTGTGGATCCATAGAGTAAAGCATGACAGCCAGTGACAAGTGTCACTCATCAAGTTCACCGACCCTTACTCAGCAGTATTGCTCTGCCCGTAGCTATCGTACCCGCCTCACCTCCCCACTCCAAACCGCAGAGGGTTACGATACCAAGCACATCTGTTTCCTGTTTCATAACCTGCAGTTGCATGTTCTCAGCAGGCCCTCTTGCTGGAGAGCTATCGAGCAGCAACTTCATTTACACGGAGTACACGCCTCCGAACCCGTCTGGCTCCCTCATCCAGCGCTGCCTACGCACTGGCGACGAAGGACACCTACGTTCAGCAGAAACCACTTGACTGCTATTCAGAGAAATCTGCAACTTCCCCTTTCCCCCTTACTGCTCATAAAAGTAAACAGGTACCTGTTTTTATCAGAAGTACATAATCTAAACAAAAACATGCAGCTTCAGTCAATCATGCAGTGACTATTCAGGTTCTCATGAATGTTGATATGTTATCATGAGCACCCGCACGCCAAGTTGGTGTGTGTGCGCCACCGTGACTGCTTCCTTGGCGCGAGTCCCATGGGTAGAACTCCTGGCCAAAGCAATGAGCAGTGGAAAGACCTGGTGATCTGGCTACAGGCTACATCACACATTTCTGCAGAAATCTCTCCTTGTCACCACCTTTTGCCTAGCAGCTGAAACACAACTAAAGAACCTTTCTGAGGTTATCTTTGACAGAGGGAATCAGTCAAGCAAAAAGTCCCCAGAAAGGGGCATCCTATGTAACACACTGCATGCAAAGCTAGGGGAGGCATCTGGAGAATCAAAAATCAAAAGGTTTTGTACTGTGCATCTGTTTGGTGCCTGGTACATCCAAGGTGCCCAGTGCATAGCCTGTCCACCCCACAATTTAGGCTCCGTCTTCCTACCATCCTCTGCTAATGCTGCTGATGAATTCTTAAAATGTCTTTTTCCTGCAGTAACAGTAGCCAATGAGATTGAAAATAATTTGTTTTGTAACCCCTTGCCCTTTTCTGTGCTCTGCTTCTGCTTAAAGACTCCCCAAACACTCCCCCCAGATGAGCCTGGCTCTCCACTGTTTCAAGCTTAGTCATTGGAACCTGATGGGCCCAGACACAAACTTCAGGACCTACAATTGTGCAAATAGCTTGAGCTGCTGAATCCTAATCTTGAGAGCAGGAGGAATCCCAGATAGCACGTTGCTTGGCAATACCAGCTCTGGGGCATCACCAAAAGCCCAAAGGAAAGGTCTCTCTTGATCTGCACAGTATCAGCCTCTGCAGCTCTCCACTACGGGCTCCCTGGGTCCTTCTTCTAGCTCCTGAGCTTCAGAAAGATCTGCTCCATGCAGAATTGGCTCATGTTTCTCAGGTAGCCTGACAGAGCCAGGGGGATAAGGATAGGCCCCCTGGGACCCAGCCCACTTGTGCCCATCACCACAGTAGCTCTTCTCTTGGGAGAGCTGAACCCAGCATGTCTAAGAGTTCTTCTGCAGAGAATAAATCAATTAAAATCCTTACCTCACGAGGCATCAGTTATCACATATCACATTGCGGGGGCTGATGCTGTGATATCTTCCTAGAAGCCCAGCTGATGGCCAGCTACCAAAGACATGTTTGGACACCACATTGGCTGAATCTGTAGTTGTGAAGATGTCCTACCACAGGCACTGAGCTCTTTCTTCTTAGCACTTGACTTGCTGTGGTTATGGTTTTGCAAGAGAATAAAAATTTTAATTTACTTCCATTCGTTTCCTAAACCTAATAGATTTTTGTTATTTTTTCTTCCTTTTTTTTTTTAAACATAAATTTCCTTTCAAAGGAAGCTTTAATTCCCCTGTGTACACAGCCACAGTCCCTGGTAGATGGATGAAGGCTGGAGACCTTTAAAGACTCTACTTTTATGGATTCCTCAGATTTCAAGAGCTCATACCAGATTTGGGGGAAGAAAAGAGAAAGCAAATCACTGTGAAACTTCAGAACGAAGCTGAAGAGACAAAAGGGGGGAATCCTTAATTGCATCTTGTCTACCACAATCCGGAAACACAGCAGACACATCTCTTCAGCATCATCTGCTGTCCTTATTCGGTCTCCCAGGCTGAGGCATGCTGCAGAGGAAAGATTTTGCAGCCCCAGCAGAAATGCTTGTGCAATGTTTATCCGATCAGCTAAAGCCTTTGAAGACTTGCTTGGGGAATGAGTCCTAACACTTCATAACTTAGACACAAGTGAAAGCCTTGGTGTCTCCCTTTTGCAAGGGAGGCACTTTTTTTTTCCACTTTTGTTTTTGTGGAACAAATTAGCATTTTGTACCAAGATCAAGAGTTAGCATGAAATCAGATTGCCATAGATCACTGAATATATATATGTATTTTGTTTTTTTCTCTGCACAAAGCTTGAGATGGGGTTACATGCTGTTCTCTCTTCAATCAACAGCTCACATCATCAAACATACTGTACTCTTCACTGCATAAGCCACCCCTAAGGGAAAAAAAAATCCAAAACACAAGGATTCGCAGCTTGCTGCAAAAACCATCTGCAAATGTACAGGTCCAGATGTATGCTCTCTCTTGCTGCTTCACCCTGAAAGAAAACCTGATGTTACCTCTTATTAAGCTAGCCAAGAAGGCAAACGTGCAGTAGGAAAAAAGCACCGAGCACATCTCTCCATGCTAACAGTGCTAGTGCTGGCACATGAACGTGGAAAAAGAATGATGTGACTATCAGAAAGATAAAAGCAGCTTGAGAAGAGCCCCTTCTTTGCAGACCTGGTGCAAAGGTTCTCCACAATATCAACAGCCACATGCTATTTCCTGCTCTGTTGCACACAGGCAAAGCTTTCAAAAAACAACTCCAGTTACTGCCTCTTGCAGGACCCAGAACAACATGGATCCAGCTTCAGCTAGCGGCTTTCAGGCTAACGCTGAGAGATTGAGGATCATTCTGGTGTGGCTAGTCTCCAAGCTGGACTATGGCTTGCATCAAGCAGCAGTGCACGGGTCAACGCCATCCCGTTCTGTGTCTGGCGTTACATTTGTAGCCGTGTTACCTGGTCTTTTCCACAAGCTGATTTCTGTTGTTTTTAACATCCAGACACCTTGATACATTTCCAGCAGCAAACGCTTCTGACTCTCCACATAGCATCTAACATGGATAACTCAAGACATCTTAAATATCATCTGTACCCACCTCACTTTTCTCACCACCACTTCAGAAGGTTTCAGCTTTCTCCCCAGGTTAAATCATCAGTTAAATATTTTTTTTAGGTGCTTATAGGTACTGTGATCTCATCCATGTCATCTCTAAGATCATGAGTTCAGATCACGATACTACGGTAAGCCTGCAGGTACTACATACTCCTTCATATCTAAGACCATGAGCTCAGGCATATATCAGCATGAACTTCCAACTTCAAAGAAAGAATGGAAAACAAAAATTCTCAGAAAGACTATCACATGCCTTCTCCTATTGCTGACAACTTGGGAAATACCATTTTGTCATAATATGCCATAAATTGCCCACTGCACAATTTCTTAGCGGCTTCAGATTCACTTTTGAGGTACTCCAACCCTTCGGCCAATTCTCGACCAGCAACCTTACCCTCTTCTGAACTCAGCACTGTAGTCGTGAGGCCATGCCGATCCTTCAGCTAGTAGATTAAAAGATATCACTTTTAAAGCTACATACAGAGGTACCAGGACTGCAGCAGGGAGTTAAGCTAGGTGGGGAGCAAGTCGGTAACAGCTGAGTTTTCAGCAGAGAAATGCACACCAAACACACGCAGGACCAACGGCGGGCAGGTCTCCCAAGAGCAAGTGATGATTCATGTAACTTCCATTAACAATAACTTACATAAATGCAACTAATTCCTGCAAATCTCCTGATACCAGTTATCTCCTACAGATACCACCGTAATCCCTCAATCTTCAATTGTAAGGGAAAAAAAACTCTGGCTTTATAACTTTCATTTTCTTTGGGGAGAACACTGTAATTCCTACTTTCCTCCTTTTCAGTGTCAAAGTTGCCCCAGCACTTTCAGTTCCTGGATCTTTCTCTCCATTCCATTAAAATCTTTTTCTTTTTTTTTCTTTTTTTCTTTTTTTTTTTTCCCCTCCTCTCCCAGAAACAGACTGTAACTCGATAATACTGTGTTGCTTCATCCATGCAACTCTCACTGCTGAAGCAAATGGGACTGGGCCTTGAGCAATGTAAGTTCGGAAGAGCAGATGAGATAACTGGGGCAGGAATGAGACTATATGATGCATTGCTCTTGCGAAAGGGGAACATAAATTGCTGAGGCAGTAAACAAGTGCTTCCTGGTGGATCAAAAACACGTTACAGGCAGTAGCAAAAGATGGTTTTGACATTTTCAGGGCTGTCGTGTTTGGGATGACTCTGGCACAATTTGTTTTTTTGCCATGATTTTTAAACTTTCCTACAGCCACCAGGCAACAAACAACATGCACTGTGCATTTCAATCTTTGCAGTCCCTCAAAGATATTGAAATAGTTGAAATTTGCCACACTGAGATGCTGGAAAATATTCCTTCAAAGGGAAATCATGTTTGAGAGATCATTTTTTGTAAATTCTGCTAGCTACAAAAAAAGCACATATACTGATGTTTCCTTCCATGATTTCAGGATGGCACTAAGTACTAGAAATGTTTCTAGCAAAATTATTAGCACTGCTCCAGATAACTAGGCATTAATGAACAAAGTTTGGTGCAAATATTATTACTATTAAGTGTGATTACATCGCAGTTATCCAAAGAGGAAAAACTATAAACTACAAAGAATAAATAAAAGGCCACAAAGCCCCTGTATTAAGAGCAGTGAAAGGTAAAGGACAAATTAGGAAAACTACAACCTTGATGATTACTGGAGGCACAGAGAGGAGGGACCTGCCCTAAGTCACATTAAAAAGTCACATAGACCTAGAGTGATCCTACATTTCCTTAGTCTTAAGCCAAAAGGTTCACATCAGCATTGCATTTTTCCTCAGACTAACTAAATCTGGCTTTGGCTTAAGACCAGAGTGGAAACTAGGGGTTTCACAGAGAAAAAAATTGGTTCCTATTTCCTATTAGTTGCTTCTAGACCTTTAATTTGTGGTATCAACTGGTGTGACGTTCCTCACAACTGACTAAACTACATTTACTTTCAACATATAAGGAGCTAGCTTATTACTGGTCTCCTTGCTAGTATAATAAAAATCCGTCTTCCATTTCTATGTTTTCTGCAGTGTCACTCATCTTTTTTCCAGTCTGTATTCAGGGAGCCCTGGCTTGCAAATGAGACGGAGGAATTCATTTGATCCCACTAGTTACCTTGGTAGGAAGGGGGATGAAATGTACGTTAGCTTCTTGGGGCAATCTGAGCACAACATGGACAGAGGGTTTGGAGCTTAATATCAGAGGCAGTGCAGAAAATCTCAAGCTATCCAGTTTCATTAAGTGTTCCAGCGGGGTCACGGCTGATACCGAACATACCAAAAGGCTGTCCTTTTCTGATGAAATCCATAAAAAAACAACAGACTCAGTATTTTTGCCCTTTGGTTTTGCCCATGATGGGGTTAACCAGGACAGATAGTTTTTCTGTTATTTTTTCTGGGAACATTTTAAGGAGCAGAATACTTTAATTTCAATTTAGAGTAGAAAGTTTTTCTGTCCAATCCTTTGTATCCTTCTTCACTTTAAAGGAAAATAACATAGGTATAAAATACTTCCACCTCATTTGCCCTGGCACAGGTGAGTGTCCAAGCTGGCAATGCAGTGCCAGGGAGCTTGTCTGTCATGCAAGGAGAAGTTGGGAAGGAACAGGAGAACCATCAGCATGTGCACATGGGTGATATAAATGTTAATGAAAACAACATCCTTATCTTACCTACTGCTGAATTCGCTTGGGCTTAAATCACTGCCATAGAGGCTCTTCTGTGGTGACGGGCTAAAGTCAAGCTTCAAGCTCAGGTTAACTGTGCAACAGATACTCACCCTGTGTTGAGGTATGGTTCAAAATACTTAATATTTTTTGTGTCCGCATTTCGAAAGTGACTAAACTATTCCAACACTGGTGGGAAAGCAGACAGCATATTTTTGATACTGTCAGTACTGGAGACCAAGCAAAAAAACATTTATTCTGATGGCAGAAAACTGCTTGGGTGCATTATTTTAGACATGATACTGTTCTCTTATCAGGAAGAAAAGAGATAGTATCTTAGTACCATTTTGCTGGCCTGTTTCCTCTGGCCTCAAAGACTTCTACAAGCGCCCTGACGGAAAGCTCCACGTGGAAGTACAACCTGCATCTCCCTACCACACATCTCCACCCTGAGAACACCCCACACAGGAGCAGCAAACCGCTCACCACTTGTCTCCAAAGCTCCTTGTCTCCAGGAGCTAATGACTGCAAATCCCAAACCACTTTTAAGGAAGCACAAGACTGTTTTGTGCCAACAGAGCCTTTGCCCTTTTTGTTTCCCTGCACAGGTAGTCTCTGGAACCCGCTGCACCAAGGAACTTGGCCTGACAGCTTGGCAGACAAAGAAATTATGGGCAACAACAGGATCCAAAATTACCTAAATCAACAAGAGCCCTTGGAAAAGATATAAAACATATTGCAGATTGAAGCTAATCTTTAACTGCTGCAGGCTAGAAAAGCTGTTCTGAAGGAGAATATCCTGAGAAATGGTTAATAAAGGGCTTTCTTCCAAAGCACATCATAATGACCATGCTTGTAAACAAGAAACCAGCTATGTGATCTGTTGGTTGAATCCTCCATTGCTACCCAGGTCTTAAAGGTTTCATGTGTGTGTATATATGTGTGTGTGTGTGTGTGTGTGCGCGCGTGTTTATCAGAGAAAATGAAGGATAGATGCTTCTCAGGAGTCAGAGGCAATCAGAATATCATTACCAAAGTTGCACTCAAGCTAAGATGTTACCATTGAGTCTTATTTAGATCTCACTTCGTCCTCAAGAGTCTAGTAAAAAATACCTTCCTGGAAAATGCAATAGCAAAGGGTGCTTTTGAAGTACCCACTGTCCTTGCCAATGAGTTGTAAAAGAGGGAAAGACCTTTGGAAACTAGTGTTCAGAGACTGGGCAAGAGGACTGGAAACTTGAGAGATGCTATGCTGTTGTCCTGTCCTGTTTACCTTCTTTCCCTCTTCTTGCTCAGCTGGCCAGTGGTTACAGAGAAGTATTTTGACTCTCGTGAGTCATACTTACCAGAAACATTTCGCTTTGGGCATTTCCTTGTGGTTGCCACAGTCCTGGTCCCCCTTTCTTTCTGTCTTTCCCATTTAAATGAAAAGACACCAACTATTGTGTGGAAATATTAGGCACTCTTGTACTAAGAGCGCTGCATTCATCATCTCTAAATGTTGCCACTACAACAATCCAAGGACTGCAAATAACATTTGCGATTGGCAAAGGACCCATATGATGAACCACTGATGCTGGAGAGATTTCTGCATATGGCTTAACCAGCTCCCAACTCATGGGGAGGGAATGGTTATGAGGTGGGAGAAAGAGTCAGGCTCAGGTCCAAACCCATATCTATACTGAACATGTGGGAGAAAAAAATAACTATTTTCCAAAAACACTGTATGGGAAAAGACACATTGCCTCCTCCAGTCCTCACTGTTATCTTATGGGATAGCGTGGTTTCTCCATGAGAGCAACTCTCACCCCGCAGAGGCGGCTTCCCTAAAGGTTTCTAGGCATGTGAAAGGATTGTGCTCCCAGCGGAACGTCGCTGCGAGGCGGGCGAGCGGTTACAGCGCTCCCTCTGCGCCCAACAGCCTCACAGCACAGGGTGTGCCCTGCCTCGTGCTTCGGAAAGCCCCGAAGGACTTCATCAAGCAACAGTGAATCACGGTCCCTTCTGAATCACAAAGAAAATAACCTCCCCCTGAGGGAGTTATCACAGAGACATGGGTGACCCCACAGAAGCTGCAGGCCTGCAGCAACCATTGGAGAGCAGCTACCAGTTTACAGCTGCTGACAACCACGGCCAAAGTGTTTAGTGGAGCTTTGGGGCCTAACTGTGCCCTCTCCTGCGTGTGTGCTACAAGTGTGACATCCTGCGCCTGGAAGGCATTTGCAGGGTCTACCAGTTTCCACCCCCATTACTACACAACAAAAATTTCCTTAAAGTCAATAGAGATCCACCACACAGCCATGCTGGGAAGGGAACTTGGCTCCAAGCTACTTCGGATCCAGCAACACAAACATCTGCCAGATGTACGGGTTCTGAGGTAGTTCTGAAATCATCTAGCTTGAAATCACCTTGGTACCACCACCAGCTGTCTCCTGGATTTCTAATCGTTTCTCATCACCTTTCTCAGTACCCTGTCCCCACATGAGGACCAGCCCTTCCTTCTTGATGTCTACCATTGGCCAAAGCCAGCTGTGTGGCTCCCAAACTTTTTAAAGATGATGAACCCCTCTCAGTCCTCAACATTTCTCATTTCCTCAATAGTTGCGCAAGTGAACAACTTGTAAGGATGCTGTCCTGAAGGTCACTCCACAGGGCCTAGCAGACAGCCAGCAATCTTCAAACAAAATCCGGAGCCACTGCGCAAGTGGAAACTATTAATAAGCTCATGTTGCAAATCCATGTAACTCCACCCAAAAAGTCAGTGGGGTTATCCTTTCTTCTCCAACACACTATCTCAGTCCCTGAGCTATGGTAACAATTGGAAAGAGCTAGAGGTTTAGATCATAACCACGGTCTTTTGCAGGGTACAGTCTAAGTTAAAATACTTAGAAAAAAGAAAAAAAAAAAACACACTTCCCATGACTTTCAGATTCCTGTAATAACTTGTCTCACACCCTGGCACACGATCATGTTTTACTTGCTGCACTATCGATGCTTTGACTGGTCATATTGTCTAGTTGCTCCAGTAAGATTCTAGGCTTTCTTTCCCTAAGAAGCTTATCTTGGTCCATGGAGTCCAGTGGAGGAGGAATAGAGTGGATATTTTTCCATTTTTGCTCAAGAAATAAACTCCCACTGAAAACCTGTCCTCCCACCTCGTGAAATTAGTAAAGTCATTCCCAACTTGCTCCATTCTTGTGTATCAGTGGTAGATCCAAGCCACACAGATCTGTTTTCATTCTCATTTTAATTTATCTAGACTGAGACATGAAGATCTGGACCCTGCTCAGACTTGACTCTGCTATATTTAATTTCACATCCAATGCAACTCTCAGATGTGCAAAAGTTGCTCAGGCCAAGGTTTCCAACTATGCACCATTCCCTGCTGAAGTCAGAGTTACCAGCTCATACCCATCCAAAGACCAAGATATACAGCAACGTTTCCAAGACAAATATAACATCACGGATTTTGATACATAGATGAAACCAGGCTTGCTCTTAGCAACACCAATTCTCTTCCAAGAGGGCTGGGTATGTTTCACTGGTAGAATAAGAAAGGTTTGTTTTGAGATTTGAGTGTGTGGGTCTGGTTCAAATCCTGCAGTCAATTCCTGGCCATTTTTTTACTATTAATTTAAAATAAACCTCTGGCTGCTCTAACTTACACTAAGCACCTGAACTCATGCCAAGACAGCTCAGGACGCAAAGAATCAAAAAAGTGAATGGGAGTCATATTCTCTTCCCCTCTTCTGATAAATACATTACCGCAGATCTGAGCTTCCAAATGAACATATTCAGGAATTAGGCAGAAAGTAAAACCATCTTATAACTTGCCTTAATTACCTACCTGTATTTTTAAATAAGTAAAACTAGAAAACATTAAAGCTTTAGGAAAAAAAAAATCTGTAAACTTGACTAATTTGGGGGAAAAAAAAAAAAATCATTTCACCCAAGCAAATTTCTGCAACACAGAACCTCTAGTTTTGCTCATGAACATCATTTCCCGTTATCTTCTGTAGGCCAAATGTCTCCCATGCTACACAAGGAAATCCAGAGCAGGAAAGCACTGTGAGAAACGCATAGGACTGAGAAAGTTTGATGGGATAACAGGTCTGTACTAGAGCTCCTCTGAATTATCACACCATCATTTCCAGATCAAAAAGTTGTGGTTTGGGGCCTCGTAGAAGAAGGATTTCCTGAGTGCTCAGGATGAAAGGTAGAATTTTTCTATGGATATTTTTCCATAGTTGACAATATTCCCATTAAAAAAGAAATATTTTTTTAAAAGTCTGATTTCCTGTCAAAAAAACTAATTGGCCAGAGCATTTTTGATCAGTTAATGATATGCACCGCGTTATCTCATTCTAAACAGCTTGAATGATCCCTGGCAACAGATAAGAGCAGATATCCCACCACAGCTAAGCAAATGCAGTTTGTGGGAGATGCGAGGGGCAGTGCAAAGCCCAAGGAAGGTGGAGGGGATGAATCGCTCATCTGGGGAGTGGGGGCTGTTTTATCAGCTTTGCTCTCCCTTCTCTCATGCAGCACTGTGGGAGGCATTTCTGCAAGACACAATAACAAGCTGGGATGTTTTCCATAGTTTGCCACCCCAATTTTTTTCCCCCACTCTCTCTGCTTTTGCTGTAGGTCCCAGAGACCAGATGTCTTACATTAAAGAAAGAATAACTTCACTTCTCTTCAGGGATGTTTTTGAGGGAGAAGGGGGGAAAGTTTGTTCTTTTGGAAGTGAAAATTAAATTGATACACAGTGGATAGACGGTAGGCAGAGGCCAGGCACACCATTCGCAGGAAAGACGACACCCCTGAGCACCAAGGCTCACTACCAACATAAGTTGAAGGTGTTTTCTGAAGATTACTTTCATCAGGATCAGCTACTCTGCCAGGCCTAAAATTAAGTATCAAAACTTAGAACCCCCTCCTCAAAAATTCATACTTGACACCCACCATCTAACTAGGGCCCCAGCTCACCTATCTGTGAGACTTTAAATACCTTAAAATTTCCTCTAAGTGTGGAGAATTAAAATACATCCCGTATGCTGCTGTTAGCTGGTGAGCAAGGAGGACAAGCCTGCCTTGAACAAAGACACGTGACAGCCTAATGCAGCCTGGTCAGAGATGTCCAGCTTGCTGAGGCAGCACTGAGTTCCAAGCGGGAATAAGGAAAGAAAAGCCCTGCGTTTGTCTGTGCTGTCCTTCCTTTGACTTCTTCCAGATGTTTCTCTCAAGCTCTGAGACTTTGGAAAAGGAAAAAAGTCCTTGCAGGTCCACAAATAAGAGGACTTTAAAGTGTCCTGGCTACGTCCACACCCAGCACAGGACAGTCTTGCAGTCATCTCACCAGGTTGACGTGGCAACCTCCTGCTGGAGCAGCCCTGCTCCCGGCTCTGGAATTACCTTGAAGGTACTAGCAGAGAGCAAATGCAGGAAAAATCTTACACTTAGTAGCATGTCCATGACTGTAGCTTATGGAGAGGAACTGCAGTACTCTGTCACCTCACTAAGCCCCACGTCTCCTCTCTGCTCTGGGCTTCAAGCTGCTTCTGCATCCCCCAGCTGAGGGATGCACCAAGACAGTCCCTAGCCAGGCCAAGGCTCCTTCAGCAGTCCCATGCCTAAGAGTGACCTGGTGCTTGGTCATCAGAGGACCTTTGTCTTGCGGAGGATCATCCATGCTCTCAGTGTACGGCAGACCCCTCTCCAGAGCAGGCATGCTGATCCCTCACACCCTGAACCTTGACTCATGTGGGCAAAGCAGCAAGAGATGTTGCAATTTCTCCCACTGCCTGCTCTCTGACAGCAAAGAAACACGGCTCTGTGCTGCGGTGCCTTACAGATGCCTTAGTCATCCTGCTGTTATTTGGGCTTCTGTGTCTTGCTGGGTTCATGTGCTCTTCCTTGTAACATAGTGACAACATAAGCCACCTTCCCGCACAAGGGATTCCTGTGCTTAGCAGAATGGGACCCCAGTTCCCAACCTGGGCTCCTAGATGGTACTCTGTGCAAATGTCATTACTCACGAAAGTTGTCACACTGTAAATCATTCCCCTGGCAGTGTCTTGAGAAGAGAATAGGGACCTCACTCATCTCCCACTGCTTCAGAGCGTGTAACTGGAGGAGACCAGCTGGGGAACTGAGATCACTGCCCACAAATCCCAGACAAGCACATCAGGGGTGTTTAACTCAGCACAATCTACAGAACCACCACACCACACTCACCGCAAGCAGAAGGCAAATTTTCTAACGAAATAAGGGTGTTAGTAAAGACGACCAAAACCTTAAGCAGCCATAAGGTGATAGAGGAAGAAAGCAGGAGAGACCATAGGCTTTTTGGCATACTTAAGTCTTGCAAAAGCAAGGAACTGGTACTTGAGTAACAGATTACAGGAAAAGGGTGAAAAGACAATGACCTATACCAGTTTGAGGTAACATTCTTTACTGGGCCCCTGCTCTGGTGAGTGGCATAGGCCTGAGCAGTGAGCAGGACAAACCAACCAGAAACATCACAAGACTTTCGTTACAGAGACCTCTCCAAGGATGAAGGCAGCAAGGGGAAAACCTCTTAAGTAAAGATGCAGACATATGTTCTCCAGAATTGCTGTTTCTGTAGTCCAGTGTCCTCAGTAGCCAGAGACAGTCATGAAGGCTGGAGATCTAAGAGGGGACCTGGTCAGTAAGGCTTGTGGCTCAGCATGAGCAGCATCTGGAGACACGACTGCCTGTCTTGCTGCAGCTAACAGCTCCACTTATCATGAAGCTATTGACTCCACAAAGCTAATTTTCAGTCTATTAATTACAGTATCTGCCCAAGTCTGGAGTTGGCCGGCTGCCATTTAGTAGGGTAGCAGTTGCAGACATGGGGAGTAGCTGAAGAACCACCACCTGCTCTTTAACTCCCCAGAACTTCCCTTATTCTGACATTTGCGACCTCCATCCATCCAAGAGTCCTAATGAAGCTCATTTCCTCCATTTTTTCTAGACTTAGGAAGTGTCAGCTACTCCTTGAGGATTTATTAGCTCCCACTGGGAGAGGAACAGAGATTCACATGCGTCATTAAGCTTAAGTCCTGTCTGCAGGATGGCCATGAAAAATGATATTTTAGAAGGGTTTTCATTGGCACTGCTTCCTCAGTTAAATGCTTATAGCATAATTACTAAGGGAAAAGGATATTTCCCCAGAATACTCCACAGAACCCAAACAAACTACATGCTAAATTTTTGCGAATTATTTATGGTGAAATTGGCTGTTCTTCTCAAAAAAGTTAGTCAGATCAGGTTGTCTGTGGCCACCAAAGCAAGGTTCTGTCCCAAAGGCTGAATTTTAATTTAGGGGTGAGCATCAAAGAGACCTAGGATCTGCTGCAGGATCCATTAACATAAAAATAGACTTGGTCAAAAACTTTTCTCAAATTTCTTATTCTTTTGTGCAGCCTAAAATCAAAAACTCAAAAGCATGTTTGGCCTAAGGAAATTCTTTTATTTACTTTTTTTCTCTGCCAACAAGAAGCCCAAAACTTTTAGACAAAAATCATTCATGCAGTTCATGCAAGTATTTCCCTGATTTTTCTCCTTCTCAATAATTTTATTAGATCTGATGAAAATATATAATTAGCTGCAAATTATCATCACAAACCACCACCAACAAACTCCTTAAATCTTTAATTCTCTCCCCACATCAGGACTTCCCCCTTCTACAGTCTCAGTACTACTACCCTGACAGCCTAGCTTCCCAAAATGCTCTAACTTGGGCTTTCTGGCTGCCTCTGCACTGACTCAGAGGGAAGGCCTGGAGAGCAACTTGGAGGCAACGCTCCCCATCAGTCCATAACATCCGCAGCACTGGATATGGCACAATACTTGTGTGACAAGGACACCATGTCCTACCTGTGAGAAAAGCTGGACAGATGATCCCAGGGCAGCCTCTTGCAAGCTCAAGCACGGAGCGGCAGTCATCCAGCCCACTAAACTCTTAGCAGGACACCTAAGCCTGGTTCAGCCCAGGCCAACGAGCACTATCCCAGACAACATGCAGACACAGTTGGGGCATTGGCACCAAGAGCTACCTGTGAGAAAGTTTAGTCGCAGGCACACAACGGTGCTCCACCAGTTGGCCATAGGGCCAAGAACAGACCTGTGCCATTTTATCCTTTCAAACAGACCTAGTTGGAGAAGCTATGGAGAAGTTCTACCCAGGGCTGGTAGGACTGCTTGTCTAGGGCTACACAGGAGATCTCAGGGTACAGAGAGGGATCACACTGCATGTGTGCCTCATCCCACCAGGGCAATAAGACAACTCCATCATACTGAGAAAACGTGCTATAATTAGAGATGGGTTAAAAACAGATGGACAGACCTCATCACTTGTTTTTTGTTTGCTTTTGCAAAACCAATACCAAGAATGGTTTGGCTGCAGGCCTCACTTCTGAGCTCATAATATTCATGGGTGGATCTGGGGATCAGAGAAATGGTTTCTGTTAAGAGCTGTCGGCAGAAAAAGAGCAAACTATTATCCATTCCAGCAAGCTCCTGTGTTTACATAACTCAACCAGCTCTGACCATCACCACATGCATCACTACTGGTTTGGAAACTGTCTGAATGGCTCTGTGAAGCTGCTTTGCTGCACTTCAGTGCTGGAGTATCCCTTGATAATTTAACTGGGACTCCTCAGAAGATGCACCCAGTCTTCAGCCAATAACCACGAGCTCTATAAGGTACTTGTGGAGTGACACAGTGCACACCAGTACTGTAGGCTGTAGGGTCTGCTCGGGGGCAAATGTTCAGTCCCACCTCTTGCTTTGGTCACGGAGGAGAGGACCTCCTTCCCCTTCGTGTAGCTCCCCATGCCCCAGAAGGTAGCACCTTGTGCATGCTGTAATGCTTGTGGAAAGAAATCACCAGAAACACTTGATTTCCCAGAAGAAAGACAGAAAAACAAAGAATGGAGGTGGTGGCAGAGTTCATTCCCCTTCTATCCTACTCTCTCCACCTTCCTACTCACCTGTGCAAGTCAGCAAATACACAAATACCTGACAAAAGTTTCACCAGGTTTCTCCCAAGGATAAACACTGCTAAGTTCAGTGGTACTGCTTGAGACACATCGACATGACCCAAGAAATGCAAACAGCACTGTGTTTTATGGCCCCTAGTAAGTCTCTAGTTAATGTAGAATAAGAGAGGTCTAAGTACTGTTACAACTGCAGAATATATTATGGACCGTGCCATTTCAACCTAATCCACGAAAACACTAAATCACACATTTATCTTCCACATCACTGACATCCACTGGACCATATCTACCGCAACGCACTACTTTATAAAGCATTAATCAATAGACAGTCCTTTTTTTCCCCAGTGTATTAACTTCTATGGAAAATAACACCCTCAGCTCTGTTTGCCATTTTGCCATTCCAGGATCAAGTGATGGAATATTATTAAATGTGTTTCCTCAGGCCTTATCACGCTCACATTTCCCCATGGGCAGCCTTTTTAATGGGTTCTTTGTTTATTAGGAAACACAAAGCCTTACTGCAAGAAATGCCTCATTCTTCGTCATTTCTTGTTCTTCCCTAGCACAAAAGTTCAAGCTAAAAGATCTCAGGCTCCCTGTAACACTGCACAGACCAATCTAAGGGCAGAAATAATCCTTGAACACAGCTACTGCTACAGAGGAACAGCAGTACCAGTTTCTGTACATATTTCAGCCACCAGCAAGGCCAAACACAGAATTGTGGGGACTTTGCTTTGGTATGAGAAGGTATTTCAACTTCCAAGCCAATCATTCCTAGGTGATCCTTCCAGCCAGACTGGGAATTCATGCTGAACTAGGTAACCTGCAGTCCTATGTCCTGTCCACTGCACTGAATCAGACTAAGTTACTTTGCAGGGTAGTTTGTCTGAACAGGTTGGTGTAGGATCACTGGCTTTGAGATGGGGAGCACACCACAAGATTATTATTATTTTTGCAGGAACCACTCCATGGGTTTAGACCTTGGTAGGAAAGAGAGAGCTAGACCTCATGCAAGCAGTGACCATTACCAATATTTCACTGATTTTGCTCCGGTATGCACAATTTAATGGCAAATAGCAGCCTTTTCCTATCTCTAGCAGGCAGGCAAGTCACTAGTTCTTCTTCCTTCCAGTTAATGAGGTAACCAGCCTGTTAATAGAGTAAGACCAATTGTTTGCAACTGCTATTCAGACAGGGCTATGCTGTTTTTTCCTGAGCAAGGGTCCGATCTAATACCTCTGAATTCCTCTGCTTGCTCAAGCAAAGCTACAAAGCCCTAACTGTGACTCTGCCAGCTTTTTCATGGGCTAAGCTGGTCAAGCCCGAACCCTTGCTAGATGGGAGTTTTCCAAGAAAAATCCAGCATCAGGCTGGCCATCCAGCACTGTGTTAGCGGGCACTGTGCTGTCGGATGGGCCGTATTTCAGATGTGGTGGTACTCAGGCACAGGTTCAGGACTGACTCAAGGGGAAGAATACCACTCGCTGACGCACCAGCGCCGGTGCCTGCAAACCTTGAGGTCTCCTGGCTGTACATCAGAGAGCTGTTCCTTGCACCATGGTTGTTTACTCAGGGTAATTTTCCACTATGGCAGACTTCTGTGGATTTTTCTCATTGGAGAAAGACAGACAGTGACCCAACTAGTTTATCTGGGTTATAACATGCCAAAGACCTAGAGTCCCCATCCCACAAGGTGCTCAAGGTGTGAAGAGCTGGAGACCAGCCTTAGCTCAGGTCAGGTGGGCCATGGTGGGCACTGTCACACAGAATCATCCAACAACCTCTTCCCACCCCAGTTTAATAATTTTCCATGCATTCTTAAGTGCACAGATCAAGTAGTACTTGACGTCAGAAAGGGAAAGGTAGGAGACTTTCCTTATATTTCATCAAGGAGGTGCAGCCATTGGTTTTCTCCTATCATAGGAAAATAGTTGATATCTTTTGAGAATGATGGTTGGTGGCAGGTCATTATCAGGGGGCTCAGGAGAGGAAGGGGGCTTATAATTAAGGAAACAGGTGTAGGCTCCATTAATTCCTTACTCTCCCTTTTTTTCCCCACTTGCTGCTAAACTACAACAGCCCTCTTGCAGATCAGCCCCAGCAAAAAAGGTGCCACCGTTAGACGCCATTAGAATGCATATATTGCTACATGCAAAAGGAAAATTAATAGATTTTCCCCACTTTTTATTCTTCATGGATACTTGCAAGCCAAGAAGTTCTAAAGTTACCTTTGCAAAAACAAAATCATTGCTGGGAAATAAAAAACAGATCCAAGGGGATCTCAGACAGCAACAGCTGTCCCCTCACACCCTCCCCAAGATGTGTAAAGTTTTGTGCCCAAATAACAGAGGCAGCTGCTATTAATCCCAGCGCATTTCCTGCTGAGCCCAGGTCTCTCCAGGCCTGCCCAGTGCCAAGCACCATGGAGCCTGTTCCATGACCGACTCCTGGGCTGGGCAGCAGTTCCAATGAAAACCACTTGCCTGGGCTGTGGCGGCGTCTGGGCATCTCAGTGTTGATTTACTCTCCTAGCAGCCCCGCGGGGTGGGAAAACACTGTTCTCTGCATTTTCGGCACAGGAAAATTGAGGCAGGGAAAGGTCACCAAATAGCTCCGCTCGCAAGGAAAACCTTCCTTGTGCTCTCGCTGCGGGCTCGGTGCAGCTGCCATGGCTGAGCCGGGGGACCCGTCACTGCCAGCTCCCGCATTACGGCTTGAGGGCTCTTCGGTTCTGCTCACGCCCATCGCATTGAAGACCGAGAGCAGCCACGCGCTCCTCCTCCCCGCTGCCGGGGCTCCCCTTGCAGGGCCTCCTCTTCCTCTCTGCAGAGCCCCACGGGGCTGAGGCGACTCTGCCTGCAGGCTTTGCAGAGCCCGACAGGTCTGGTGCAGGCATTAGTAACCCTAGAGCCTCTGCATCCTCCAGCAGGCAGCAGCTGGCAGGTCCCACGGAGATGGAAGGAAACTCTGTTGAAAGTCAGGACACCTTCTTGGCAGGGCCCTCGCACCCCTCCTGTTCCCTTAGGTGACATCAGTCTGTGCTGTGCCAAAACCTGGGGGAGCTGGGGGCATGCTGCTGCTATACACCCTCCTATAGCCTTTCACATACACCGCAGCTCCAAGCTCTGCATGCTAAAGAAAGCGGCAGACTCTGCACTGGAGGCTGCTTTTAAAAACAGAACCTATAAGCAGAGCTAACACTGTATTTCCAGCTCTTAGAGGTACTAAAACATGCAAGTAAGCTCACAGACGCGTGCTCGACCGGGTAGTCGGACCTCTCCAGCACACTCCGACAGGTAACTCTGCAGTGCAGAATCAGCCATGTGCACAGGTCACAGGGAAAGAAAAGCTGCATTTTTTTTCTTCCTAAGAATGACACTAAAATTTCCCCTTCTTTTTCTGTCATCGAGCTTCTGCTCCTGTTAAACAGGATATTTTACCAGGGTGCAAAAACAAATGAAACTCATCACCACTCTCTATGCTGCTTCAGCTTAAGTAGCAGCTGCTTAAAGAACTCTATAATAAATACACAGTAAAAGAAACCTTTGCAGTAGATGAAATATTTGTTATAAAGCCCCCTTGCCTTCTGCTCAGTGCAAACTCATTCCAGCTTGATTTATTGCTCTGTGAAATTGGAGGCGCAGGGTGAGCTTAAGGGGCTGGTGGTGGTTACATCATCTGCAAGGATTGTCAGGACGAGCTTGTACCCAGCATGCTGGGGAAAGCCTCCTTATGGTCCCACACCAGACCCACTGCTGTCACGGGATAACAACATGGGCATCACGAGAAATAAATTTGGAGTTTCCACTGTATTCAAACAGTGCAGCGTTTTTACATTACAGGAACAGGCCATATATTTTAGTGCATCAGATGTGACTCACTCAAATCTGTGCTCCGGTTGGCTAAAAAAAAACATTTCCTCCTTTTTGGACTCTGCTTTTTTGTGGATTCAAGCACTGTGCTTACCCTTTTCAGCACCCTTATGTTGCAAGCCAACAGCAAGAGCATCTAGGCACAACCCCTGACCAGAAGTGTTGCCCTGGGTACCTGTTTTGAGGTAGGATGCTCCCTCCAAGCTCTCCCACAGCCTCCCTGCATCAAAAAGCTTGACATACTTCCAGGAGCACAGCCTGAAGCCAAAAAATAAATAATTTAAGTTAATGCACGACCCCGGGAACAGTGCTGGTTGCTAATGCACATCCAACCAGTAGAGATAAGTCAAGCAATCGGATTTGGCTCCCTTTCCACACAACTTCGATCCCTAGGGGTATCTGGTTCAGAAAGCAAATTTCTTCACAATGAAAATGTGTTTGGCAGCCCTGCTGCAAATGAAGTTCATCTTCAGGGCAAAGGGAAAAAAGCCCTCCAAGCCCTGCTAAGCAATTGCTGTGCAACTTATGTCAAGTTATTGGTTGCTAGGAGAAGGAGATGCAGGTTTGCCCCCATTTGCAACAAAAATGGGGATTACAGATCTTTTATTGGGCCCATCAAAAGTGTTATCAGAGCTGCCACTCATCCTGCCAGTTATCTGATAAATAACCTATATGCACCCATCAAGCCTTAGAGGTTTTACTTCTTTAACAACCTTGTTTAAACCACAGAGAACGTGGGGCGGCTGCGAGGCTGAGCCATGCACAGAGTTCTTGGAGGACCAATAAACCAGGGTATTTGAGGCCATAAACATCTCAGAATTTTAAATCCCCAGAGGGGAAGGTGTGAGAAAGTGCAATAAAACCAGAAAAGGGGATATTTCTAAGGAGACACAAACCAAACGGAGGGAAGGAAGAAAAAAGAGGAAATGAAAACAGACTTCAAAATGTGGCTCACTGAAAAACATTAAATTTGGGGTTAATGGTCAAACAGCCCTACTTCACATTCTAGCAGGATTATTTTGAAATTAGCAGCATTAATATTTTCTCCACAAATTCACATGTACAGAAGTCCACACACTTTTCTTGGTCTCAGATTTGAGGGAATTACAGGATCCTACTGAGCAAATAAAAGTCAGCTATCCATACAAGCCTATCTGTATAGAGCTATTATATATATATATAGTACTTTTTTTTTTTTTTTTTAAATCCCAGACTTCCAAGAGGGTGTATCTTTGTGCTATGTGAATATATGATATATCTAGCTCTGACATATACTGAAAATACTTGGTAAAGCAGCATACAGGGTAATTAAGAAAACTAAAAGCCAACACATTTATGGATCCTAATAGACATTTCTGGGTAGTTCACAGCATCTACCACAAATTCCCATGTTTAACCAAGACTATTCACTGAATTGTTTTTTTCCATACTTTTATAGATAATTTTTCTAACATAAGAAAACAACTAGTGCAAAACCAACAGGCCACAGTGCAGAATCCCACAGCTCTACTTGAGCAGAAGCATGAGGACATACAGAAATTAAGTTCAGCTACCTAGTGCTGTTGACCAATTTCCAGATTGCAGTTCATGGTTTGGCTCACAGTTTGTAGAGCACTAGCTTGGAGTCCAGGTAAGCAGCAAAAAGGTCTTCCTTGTCCTCCTTCCTGTCCACCTCATCCTTCCCATCACGTTGTAGCTCAAAGTATATGAGGTCCAACACTACTTACTGGTCATTGTAAATGAAAGAGAGGCCCTGTAATCACCAGTGAATTGGTCCACTGGTGAAAGCGGATGTGGTCCATGTCTTCAGTCTACTTAAGATCTTGGGGACTATGCATGATGGCAGATAAGATACCATGGACTTGTGAACAAGGGCAGGGGTGTTTATAAAGAAAAAGTTTCTTTAAAATGTGGTCCTTGAAGGAAAAAGGGGAGAAAACTTGTCCCAAAGATATTGACTTATGTCATCTTTAGTCACTCTTGTTCACTCTTCTCTTGCTCCATTTTTTTTTGCTGCTAGTCTTCCACGTGTTGCAGTTTGCCTCACTCTCTGCTTGCTCTACACCTCTTTTTCCCTCCCAAACTTTCCCAAGTCACTTTCAATAGAAAACCACTTACAGTGGGAAACTATGTGGCATAAAGCACTAATACTGCTTTTTGGTCTAAGTAAGTACACCCGCATCCTCTGCAAGCAGGGGGAATCAGTTTTACATATGGATATTCCCTTCATCTTAGGATGTCCTAGAAGATCAGATAGATGTGGTAGAAGCTGATAAACTCCAAGGGAGCTTGCATCTGGACTTACCTATATAGCAACCTACACAACTGCCTACACTGCTTTCACACAGCCAGGTGTGAAAGGTCACCTGCCCTCCAAAACCAAGGGACAATAGGGGACAGGGAAGCTACCATTGAGCAGGTTTAAGTTTACTTTTGTGCAACCATTAACAGGAACTCAACAAACTACTCTTCAGCCACCCCTCCAAACAAGGCACAAAAACCACTCAGTGGCACTCAAATGTTGGTGCACACCTTTTACCTAGTCTTGCCTTCCAGCTTCGGTTTGCCTTAGGATACAACCTCTTTCAGTAATTTTCCTTGATATTCTCCCAAAACCAGCCATGTTTGCTCGTGGAGAAATCCAGCCTTACATGAACAAGAGAGAAGTGAGCTTTTGCTTTCTTCAGATTTGGTAAGACTATTTCCCTTTGACTCAGGAACTCACACGTATTTGACTAAAGGACTACAGAGAAGGGTGCATACACTGCCCATGGGCGTGGGACCAACTAGTCTGATGAATGCACTGAGTCAAGGACTTGAGCACCCTGCTTTGAACTCCTGTCACCTCCCTGTGTGCTTTCTGCATGCACTGCTTCACAGGAACATCTCTAGAGCTTATGAAGTGGATCTGGAGCCTTCCAGTGCTTGCTTCAAAGCCACTGTGAAAAAAGGACAGTGGTTCTCACCAACCAGTGTCATAAGAACACAGAAAAAGTCAATTTGTGACTGCACACAAGTGTTAACTTGAGTTAGGCATCACTGCAATATCCATTCTATGGAAACCTTTGAAGGCTTCATCAAATGCATTCAGCCACACTAACTGTGTGCCTGGAGAAATTAATGCAAAACTTTAAACTTTTTTTTAAATACTATTCCAACTCACCTCATAGCTCTTACTTAGGTATATTTTCCACTGAAGCCAACAGAAAAACTAACAGCCTTAAAATACAGACACTAATAGCACCCTGCAAATAGGACAAATGCACACAGAAGGCAACCAGAACCAGCTGTAGGACTCCTGGTTGTACCACTCAACAGCCAATATATTTACACTCGATGTCAAATCAACATCTGTTACAGTTACAAGAACAATTTCCTATTGAATAACACAGCATAAAGGTAATAGTCAAGATAACCTTTGAGCTATGAGATGGAGAAATAATCTATTTCTCTTCTACACAAACATTACTTGCAAGGACTTGGCCAACAAAACCCTAGCCTGAATCACTGGTACTGGCTTTTTTCCCCTGAAACTTGAATTTTTGTTTGTAGTTACTGCAAATTCACCAAGAAAAGGCAAGCAAGCAAGCATCCTCATGGATGCCTTCTAATGAGCATTTCCATGGAGGGAAATGCTCCTGGTGAGCATCTCCATGCAAGGACACGACCAAAGATGCTGCCCGCACCGCTTACAGCACATTCCAGAGTGACTGCTTGGGATCAACCGCCTCAAGGCGAGGCTTGTTCCCGGCTCAGTAAAAGACCGAGGCAGGAAAAGCCAAGCTAAACACTCCAGATAATTGATCTCCGACTGCTCTGCTCATGCAGCCCGGCCAGCAGGAATATGGTGCGTCTCTGCAGAGCACAGGGAACATCACCTCTCCTGCACGTTGCCTTAGAGATGATGATGAATCAGCCTGGAGAAAAGCAGCTGGAGCTGATAAAAATTCCAGAGGGAAACCCCAGCCCCTTGCACCCAGAGCCTAAGCACCTCCTCTCACCATATCCTCAGGGTCTTCGGTTTGGGACGAGGAACACAACCCATCTGACTAGGACAGCAAGGATCTCAGGGGTTCCTCTGCAGCATCCCAGCTCTTTTCCATGCTTGGTTCACCCTCTGCTATCCGTCTATTCCTGCATCTTCATTAAGGCACCATCCAAGTGCCTTAAGAAATAAGTGCCCAAGCAATTCTGCAGGTGCGAGCTCCCGGTCTTTGGTGCAGCTCCTGCATGGCTGCAAACCTCAAGGATGAGAGGGGGTCCTGGGCACCAGAGCCTCTCTCCCTTTTGCTGTAGAGATGGCCCACTGGGGACAAAACACCCTTTCTGGGAATCAAAGCGCTGTCTAGAATTAGCAGTGAAGGATACTGCATGTGGCCACCCTTGCAAAGCATGGTAAAACTTCCCCAAATTCCTGAAGTTTAAAAAATTTCCTAGCTTGGGGCTTTGGGGAAACACTATCTGAATCACTAGTTCATGGGGTTCATTTAATTCAGAAAGGGGAAGAACAACATTACAGCAGGCTCAGCATATGTGAAGTGTAACCAAAAGCAAAAGAAACACAGATGTCTTTAAAAGAAATGGCATCTCTACCATCATTCTAGGGGTAGAGGCAGTGATCAGTAGCCAGAGAAATATCTTTGGCTGTATCAGGCCAACCTTTATTTATTTTTTTTTTAAAGTGTGCTTTAATCTATACATTTTTGTAGGCACACCTTTCTCTCCTAAGGATCTGAAGACCATTTAACAACTTACTTAATTCAAACAGGCAATACTTTAAGCACATTAAGCTACCATGTCTTATCTCCAGGCACTACTATAGTATATTTAACATGTTACTGTGGAATAACTTCCTAAGGCTCAATATGATCAGTGGGAAAACAGGGTCAGACCTGGCTCTGGCTCAGCAAGCCAAGGCTCTGCTCACACAAAATGAAACTCTGCCTTCCTATAAGAGCGCTTCTTCCTGGGGAAAGCCCTCAAAATCCACAGTATCCAGGCAAGAGTGAGAAGTCCCCTCCTCCTCCTCCCAACTGCAACAAGTTGCATTTTTTTCCATTCATAAGCACAGGAGCTATTAATAAAATTGCTGAATGAGAGCAGTTAGTCCCCAAAAAATCTGACACATACCTTGGGCTTCGCAAGCCCGCATGACAACAGTCAAAACAGAAATCAGCTTTGATACATCAGCACATAACGCTGCAGCCGAAAAAAGTAATAAAAAGAGTCAGACAGCATCGTATCAGCTGCAGACAGATGAGTCACTAGAAAGCTGCAGACAAGCAGACCTAAAGCCACCTCCAGCCGGCAAAACACTTCCTGCCTTTAATAAAAAGCGCTGGGAAGCCTGGGGAGGCAGCGAAACGCCTGTCGAGCAGACACAAGGCGTGACAGAGCCCAACCTTCCTTCTCCTTTCTACAAGAGGAAGGGATAGGGGAAAAAGTACTTTTGTCTGAGTGGGCCAGGACCCAGCTCTTGATGCAAACACCTTCCCCTGTCTCCCAGTCTCTCTTAAAGCAGCCTGGAGTTCCTCCGCGGACACAAGTCAGGGGCTACGTGAGGCGCTGGGCACAGGCTGCAGCTTGTTACGGCCCCAAAACAGGCCCACAGAGCCATAGGTGCCATAGGGGCATGGAGCAAAGCAGCTCCTGAGCGCAGAGCCCCATGTCCGAGGGGCCCGAGCGCTGCTCCCGCCAGCAGAGCCCACGCAGGCCCGGGGCTCCGCCGCTCCCTGGAAAGGGCCTCCAGTGCAAGAGTTAAGTTAATTATATTTTGCTCACCATCTAACCCCCAGCTGAACATTTTCTATTAACGAACCACAGCACCTTAAGCCTTTTAGCTGCATGGGATAAAATGGCCCAGACCAATTTCCTTTATGGACATCTGTGAAATGTTGCGGGTTTGAGGACTTTGTAGGTGGCTTCCCCCCTGCACTCTCTCATCCTCCACTCGGTGGTCCCGAATGATGGGGCAACGAAGGACACCCACCCTGCAGCCCGTCGGCAGGGCCTGGCTATGCAGAAGCCTGAGGGATGGCTCGAGCCATTAAAAATGGGTTCAGTCAGAACCTCTCATCTTCTGACAAAAACAACCAAAAAGAAACACAGAAGTACCAAATATTCTCCCCCCCACCCCCAAAAGAGCCTTAGCAGTTCCTGCGCCCATCCCTCCACCAGGTGAGAAGATTCCCTGTCTTAAGCCCATCTTCGCACAGCAGGATACCCTAATCCTAAGCCTCTGGGGCAGTGATAACATTGTCCAGCAGCTCTGCTTTCTAACTAACACCAACAGCCTCAAACTGTCATCATTTCCAGAGCATGTTCAAAAAAATGACATAGAGAAAGAGAGACGGGGAATACTAATGGTGTATAGTTTTAAGTATAGAAGTGCTTTATTAAATGCTGGAAGCCAAATGCTCTAGAGCTGGGGGAGTTTTGCCAAGCAAGAATTTGGCTCTACAGGTTCCTTTGTCCATTTATGATGTTGGCTTTTTTTTTTTTCTCTCCATAATCTTACTCCAACCCTCATTTTAGGGTATTTTGGATGCTTAAGCAGGTCTACAACAGAGATGTCTCTGCTAAATATACATGAAGAAAGGCTATTAGGGTTTCAAGAAAGTCATATGCTGGTCCCTACCCAGCAAAACACTTAAGCAGAACATTCGAGGAAACAGGTAGTCACCCCGATTTGCTTCTAGGCACGTGGCTCTGCTCTAAACTCCAAGCAGTTTGCTGGGCTCATCACAAAGATTTCATTGGCTGACAGTCATGAAAATCAAAGTCATTACTGCTTCCTTCATCCACTGTCATTTACATTAGCAGATTCTTCTCTTCCTATAACTCCATCAAGCCATTAGCTCTCCCAGTCTGACAAGATAAGGAGCTCCCAGCAAGTGATGTGAACTTAAAGCATCTTCAAAGAGACTCCCTGTAAACAGGACCCAAGTCTACTCTATACAATCCACTTGCCTGTTTATGAAACCACGGAGCAAAGCGGCATTTTTATGTGCCTACTCTAGATAAAACCCCCACAAAAAATAACAGACTGCTAGCACAGTCTCAACACCATGTATAACACAAGAATATGATAGATATCTGGATTAAAGCAAAGATTAAAGCAATTACTGTCCCTGCTGAGAAGAGCTGAGATGTCGCCTGCACAGGCGGCCTCATCCAAGCCACCACAAGCAAAAGAAGGGTAAACGTATAACAAGTTGGAGCCAAAAGGGGGATTAGAGAATGAGCAGCTCAGCCACAAAAAAACCCCTTATATCTGCTAAAAGCAAAACAGCTGGGTCAGACATAATCCTGCTACTTAACTGTGAGGTCAGATCTAACAAGACACAATTAGGGGCAGTGTAGCCCTCACTGGGAAGCCCACACATGGCCACACGCAGCTGGGGAGAAGGCACAAGCTACCTATACAGTCTGCCACGTGCCCCCCTTTCTGCTTTTTATCTACCAGTAAAGAGGCCACATGCATCTTAGAGCCAAGTTTCACCTTCCCACTGCTCAGCCACTTGTAATTGTCACCAGAGCTTCACATTGATGCTGCACACATGAATGAAATCATTGGTATCCTCCATGTGCCTTTGAGGCAATAGCCCTTGGATTTCCTCTCATTTTTCCTCCTAGCCAGTAAGGCTTCTACGATGTGCTAAAAACCAGGCGTGAGTCTCCTGAAAGTGATTCTCAAGAGCAAATGTGAAGAACACTTAGAAATACAAATAAGGTCAAAAAGACATTTCTGGAGCAGGAGAATCATCCCCACAGACTCATGGTTCTGAGCACAGTTGAAACTGTGACTGTAAAAATAACCAGGAGATAATATTTAAAAATATAACCAGCCCTCACTAGCCTGTGAAAGAAACAGAGCACAGGTTCACCTACTGATACACATGGACATCCAAGTTAGACTCCCTGGAAAGTACCTAGATAGATTTAGTGCTGCAGGAAGCAATTGCCCTGGGTTGGGAACGGCACTGGATTTTTCCTGAATCCCATCCTCTCCCCATGAGTTTGGCATCTTAGTAAGCTGCTGCTCCATGGGTAGGGCAGCACCTCGAAGTCAGAAAAGGTTTGGGTGCAGGTGTCCAAATAATTTGACATTTACAAGTGGGACGGTCCACATTTTGCAGGCTGACAGCTGAAATGTTCATACAGGACACAGGGGGAGATGTGCTGGGTTGAGCCCCCACAAGAAGAGCTGCACTGAAGCATTTCTCACTCTTTGAATGCAATACAGTCATAAGCTTTTGGTGAGGAGATGCCCTCTGCCCTTGGCTAACAGAGCCCTGAGCAGTGCTAGACACCCATGCATCCATGCCAACTGCACTGGTCAACCCTGGGAACCCTGTACACCAGGTAAATGCAGGGAAAGCTAATTTATGGATCCTGACTCAGGATCAGGAATGAGGCAAGCACTGAAATGTCGGTCTCTGTCCAGACCCCAGACATACCTGCCTACCTAACCAGCCTGTGTTTGTCTCAGCAGCTGTGCCAGCCTCAACAGCTCCCACCTTTGCCCACCTCCACCTCCCATGAATCAGCCAGTCCCTCAGCTTAAACAGCCCAGTTGATCTTGGGGCTGCCAACAGGATTAGAATTGGTTAGATTTTCTTCCTTTTTTTTTTTTTTTTTTTTTTTTTGGGGGGGGGGGGGGGGGGGCACCACTGGCTTGGCACCATTTACTGCTGCAATTTACCATGCTGCCTTTACCAAGCTGGCATGGAGTGTCAACAACAAGCCAGCAAACGGAAAGAATGCTAGGGATGCTTTAGGCCACTCTCCCTGCTAAGAAAAGGAGAAGCAGATCTGTCTCTGGGATGGGGCAGCAGCCAAGGATCCCATTTCAGACTGAGGGTCCAGTTCCCTCAATTTGAGCCAGGGAAGCTCTGGCAGACTCACCTGGACATTGCTCAGTCAAGTTGCTCATAACTAACATTTCATCCTTCCCTGTGACAGAAAAACATGGATTTAAAAGGTATTGCCTAAAAATCCCCATTTGGCAGCATCACTTGGCTGACAAGTTGCCCAAATCTGAATGCCTGTTGCTGAGGGCCATAAAAGCAGCGACTGTAACCTCCTGGTCTCCAGGATCAGAGTCTACGGGCACCAGGCCTACCATTTAATGCCTGTTATCAGTCATTAACTGTGCTTAAGGCAGAAGCAGAAAGCATACAAACACTTCCTGGATGGGATGTCAGCAAAGAGGGGGGTCTCCTCCCAACAGGCTTTGTAGCACAGGGGTATCTGCATTAAGTCTTTATTACAGCTTTAACCACCATGCCTGTAAACGCACAGCTAATCTCCAAGACACCAAATATTTGTGGTTGAAGCGAGGACGCAGCTCCAGGTAAACCACGGATGTTTGTGTCCCAGAGCAAGCATTTCTGCAGCGCCCAGACAACCCAGGGGAATGAGCTCGAGCGGGCTGTGGGTCGGAGCCCCAGGCACGTCTAGACGCGCAGCACGAGCGGCAGCCCGCGGCATGGGGACGGGACACGCGCCGGCAGGACGTGGGTGGCCGCACGAGGGACCAGAAGGAGCCGTGTTCGCCAGCGGCAGATGCCTCGGCTTTGCATCTGAGTAACCACTACCAGACAGTCGTACAGGGATTTGTTTGCAAGACCAGCAAGAAGGACCGTCTGCCTCGAGGCCATGTCCTGCCACCATCCAGCAGAGTTTGTTACTGTGATTCAAGAAGCAGCAACACATGAATATGGGAACACATGAACAGATCCTCCCAGACAAGGGAATAAAGGATAATTTGGGGACAAATGCAGCTTTTAGATGTTTATCTCCCTGCCATGTGTAGGTCTTATGCTCCTTCTCTGTGATTGCTAAATTACCTCTAACAAGTCTTGTTAGATCTAACTTGCTGCCTTGAAGGAAAACCCATAGTCACTTAACCTAAGAACTGGAGACCCAAACCTTGTTGGAAATCATCTCATTCTCTTTTGGGAAGTAAAGAAAAATGATTCTATACTAAGAGGTAGCCAAGGCACAACAGGTTGATCATTCACCTCTATCAGATTCCCAGGGGATGAGGCAACACTGGATTTTCAGAGGGAAAAAGCCCAGCTCACGTTATTGAGATTCTTCAAAGGCTGCAAGAAGCCAGGCAGTTGCAATGCCAGAAAACTGTGTATCCTCCTGCCCCAAGATGCAAGCAGTGCTAAAAGCTCACGGAGACCTCAAGCCACGGCTTCGCAGGAGCTGCGGGTCAAGATGCATTAACAACAAAGCTTCTCCAGACCCTCCCAGCAAAGCATCCATACATACAGCTGGACACATGCCCAGACCACAGAGCTGTTCAAACAGCACTGCCAGAGGTAAATGCCTCAGCACTCTCTAACACACTTGCCCTGAAGCTCAAGTCCTCCCCAAAACTGTAATAAAAGTTATCTCTGCACCCAGTCATTAAAGAGAGGCAACACTGTCCACAACTGGAGGAAACAGCAGGTCCCTTGCTAGGTAAAAAAGTAATTACATTGCTTGTTTGTAAAAACATTCCCTTGCCAATAGAAACATAATTTTTAATATTATTTTTAAAGAGGCTGCTTTTTAATAACCACTCTATAAAATGAGCTGGGAATACCCATTAAAGTCAGACATAGAACTCAACATTAAACAAAAAGCCCTAAACACTCCATGGTTTTGACTTGGCAAACTTTCTCTTTTGTGTTCCTAGACCGCAGAGCTGCCTCACCATGCTGCCTTCTTCACAAGGCTTTTAGCAATGCCCCTGTCCCACCAAAACCCTGCTGTGAACATGCCTAACTTGGGAAGGCCTAACTCTCCAGCAACACTGAACAGGGGACTTTTTGCCAGCTTAGCTGGAACTCCAACCTCCTGCCCATTGCCCTTGTTTTCCCCCCAGTTCTGGTTCATTCTCTTTCCATAAGGAGCATAAAGGAAAAACAGGTACCATTCATCACAAGACTACACACAGGACAGACCAGAGAGGAAGATGTCCAAGAAAATATCTGCATCTGCACTCACCTATCAGAGCAAGTGTCTGCAACTGAAATAGAGCTTGTACTTAAGAATAAGTCAAAAACAATAGATAAAAAGTTATTCTTGAAATAAATGTCCAGGTGAAACTTCAACTCTGCTACATGAGCAGCGCTCCCCTGAAGTGTCTTTGGACCCCAGCTCAGAGTGCAGGTGAGGGAGCCAAAGGGAAGGGCTATTAAAACTATCAAAATATTTTTGTTATAAAAATGAACAGTTTTTAAATGCTTTTTGTTCTGAAAATATGTAAGCAGACTTTTGTCATTTCAAGCCTTCCCAAAGTTTGAGAAGGCTTCCCAAATTTTTATTGCAAATATCAAAAATACATTCTGACTAACAGCAGATGGGAATATTTTGATAAACAACTTTGCTGGAAGTTTTATAACTTCAGAAAATATTGCCATAGAAAATACTTTCACAGAAGCACCTTTTTGTGAAAAACCTCACCTTTTAAAAAGCCCATTCATTTTCACACAATTTTTTGGACTGCTGCTCTGGGATGAAAGTGCCTCCCATTTATTTACAAACAGGAACTTGGAAGCCCAAGCTCGGGGGCCTATGCAGGGGCACACACGTAAGCGTGGCCTCATCCTGCCTTCTGCTCTGCACAGCCCTGCCTGGTTGCATCCCAATGCCAGAGAGACTTTTGGTGGGAAAAGGACGCTGTTGGCTATTGTATGGACAAGGTAAGCGCTGCATTGGCAGTGGCCCAGCTACTCTGGGCCTGGCCCAGAGCAAAGCAGGAGTCAGGCTGGCCAATGCCATGCAGTGTAGATAGACCTGAGCATCCTACCATAAAATGCAACCCATTAGCCAGGATGCTACTGTGGTCACTGAGGTACTGGGGAAGTGGCCTGGAGGTTACAGAACTATAGCAGGGACTGGTGTGTCCCCTCAGTGCACCCAGTGCTTCCAGAGCTGTGAGGAAACAGAAAATTTGGACCCAACTCACAGCGATGATCTTGGCTATGCTCAAGCCCTCCTTTTCCACAGGCCAGCACTTGCTTTCAATGGCTTCTGTTTCTAGAGCAGGAGAGTCATAACAAGGGTGCCCATCACCCTCCCCTCATACCTCCTCTCTTACTGCTACATGAAGATGCTCCCTCCACATGCTGTGTCACTCGCCCCAGGTGACAGCAGTGCTGGGGGTTCGTGCCTAGGGCTGCCATGAGATTCTTCTTACACTCAGTTGGAAGAATTTGAAAAGGAGATTTTCTTAAACCCCAGAAATCACCTAGTCTGGTCTGTGGAGGAGGGGATTAGATAGATAAGCTACGTGAATGCTAAAATACTAGACCTGGAAGGCGAGATTCAGTATAGATAATGCAAAAGGGGAGTATTACAGATCACAGCCAGATGACACTTAAATGAAATTTACTGCACACATCTTTACTAATGGTATCACTTTCAGAGAATCTGAAAAGTGATTTAAATTTATTAAAATTAGCTTTAAGCAGCAGACATTCCCCCTGCCTCCTGTAACACTGGAAGAAATGATCCACTGCATCACTGGCACTTGCACTGTAGCCAATGTCCAAACGGGCTCAGCTCATGATCAAACTCAGTTTTGGCAAATCCATCAGCGCCTGAAGAGCCCTGTGGAAGTCAGTGGAGTCCAGGTGATAGATCAGGCAAGATGAGGGCTTAAATACACACGATAGATGAAAAAAGGACAGAATTAGAGGCACTAGTGTTTGCCTTGCCTGACACAGGAAACATTTATTCTCATCCCCTGGGTACCAATATCCCAGCCCAACTGTGGCATTGCCATTCCTGCTATTATCAGGCAGAGCAAAGCCTGCCTTTAGGGCTCCTTAAAAGAGATTGCATATCAAGGCAAACTGGTATCCTTGGGCATATAAAGCTGCTTAATGAAGGGCTGGTTTAAAAATGCTTGGCTGGTGCCAAGAATATTTCACCAAATCAGAGGCACTTGGCCAAGCGCTGGCCCTTCCAGCTGCGCCGTTGCTGGAGACTCCTCTTCTTAGAGGCTGCATGACTCAACTGCAAATGCACTCCAGGGCAGAGGGTGGAGGAAAGAGCCCAGTCCAGCATGAGGACACAAAGCCTGTGCATTGCTTTCAGTGGCCTTGGATCAGGAGCTGGGTGTGTTTGCATTCCCAGCACACATCCATCTTCCTCACTGTCTAAGCATTGCATAAGAAAGTCAGATCTTCTCCAAATCTACCACGACTGAGCCCTGTTTTGCAGGCCTCTTCCTTCCCCTCTCCTTAGGTTTTAGGTAGATGATTTGAAAAAAATTTTTAATGAATATATCTTTTTCAGGTTTATCCCTGCAAACCTAAACCCAACGGTCAGGATAAGTCCATTAGAAGAATGAGACAAAGTCAAAAACAGTAAAGTTAGGAAAGGTTTTCCCTTAAACAGATTTCTAATGGCTTCAGCTAATTAATAATTACCTTGAGTGTCCTACAGTACCAAAACAGGGCATTGTGAAAGTCCACAGTCTTTGGGATAATACTGCTGGGGTATTTTATTAAAAGGATCAGATCTGCCCCCCTAGTCAGGGCAGGGGGACTCCTCATGGCTGCAATTAAGGATTGAACAGAACAGGCCTCATTCAGTAGCAAGCAGTAGTAGGGTTAGCAAGATAAAAGACCGAGAAGCAAAGATGACTGGGAAAATAGTAGGCACAGGAAAGAAGATCAGACACAAGAGGGGAAAGAAGGATACCCTGCATTAAAAGATTGGTTCCACCTACACTAATTCAAACTGAAATTGATTGTCCTCAGTGACCAGATCGAGGGCAAGCAACCACCAAGACACAACATGAATTGCACAGGCCAGATCCTCGGTTAAAGCATGGAAGCTCCTTTCTAGCAAGATACAAGCATGCAGCAGTAACATGTTATTTCAGACTCAATTCTGGCCCCTTTCATGCAGGAATTACCCTGGTTTATAGCTTGACCAGACCCTCCCTACTTAGCAGGTCCAATCCTGCTGCAGTGAAGTGGTACAGGACTCCTTTTGCATTGGGAACATTTCCATCCTATCCATGTTTTAGCAGGTGATAATGCTGTAACCATGATAGGCCATTGGACTACACTTTGTTCCTTCTGTTACTGATAATCTAGATGAAGTCTTATAGGAACTCGTACCAAAAAAAGAAAATCTGACTGTGGTTTTGGAAGCCTAAACACTTCCTAATAGCATAACAAAAACAAGAGACTAATAAATGCCATGGATGATGCATTGAATAATATTAGGTCACTCACACTCATTAGCCGCTTTGCTCTTCTGAGGAGCCATCAACAGAGCTCTATTTCCTCCCAAATGACTTCTCCTTCCTTAAGTCAGGAGGGACCTATGGGAAAGGGTCATCATTTGGAAAAATACAGTAAAATGAAAGTCTATCCCTCAATTGCTCCTTTTCAACACAGTCCAAATTACGGTAGCTTTGGAGAGTAGCAGAATGGCTCAATACACAAGGCTTCCTTTCTGTTGCAAAAGAGGTTAAGACAGAAAGTTAAAACTTAATGTTTACATCCTTTTCTAGACAGATGGTTGCTTTTGCTCCTCTAACCAAATATGTAGACCTGGCCTGCCTCCAGTGCCCCTGTGGTGGTGCTGTCATGGTTTACTCCATCGGCTGAAAAAACATAGCTTTTCCTAACATATCAAGCAGGACACTATTTTTTCCAAGTCCACCACTTGAGCAGTCACTATCTACCCTTCCAAAAGGCAAAGAATGCAAATGACAGCATCTGAGTACTCACTACCAGCACTTTTGCAGCTTCTGATGGTTCATAGTATCTTCAGCAGTGAAGCTGCTACAAAAAAAAAAAAAAAAAAAAAAAAAAAAAAAAAAAAAAAAAAAAAAATGCCCAGGAGCTCCTTCTCATGCTAAGGAAGACAAAAGGTAGAAACTGCCCATTCACAGTTTTCACAATAAATCCCATTCCTCCCAGGGCTCAGAATCTTGCTGAAAAAGGATTAGAGCAAAAGACTTCATTGACTTTAGCAAGAGTTGGATCAGGCCTAAAACATCCATAATTATGAGCTTTCTTTGCCTCTAAGACAACTGGGGAGCTTCCGTGCATGAAATTTTGCTCTTTCCAGTCCAAGCTCACCAACCTTGTGCTCTATTTCTGGAAGCTTTCAAAAACATCCCAGCAAGTGCCTTTCTTCAGCTTGCAATCATAAGGTATATTTACATCCAACCACTAAAAAAAAGGAAGGCAACAGATCTGCACATTCTACCTTATTTCAGCATGTCATTTGTTTTTAAACAGCTCTGACAGGAGGTTATAATCAAAATGATGCTGTACTTTCCTAAACAGAGACCGCAGTTCTGATTTTTATTACACTGAGCCATTTGCAAGGGATTTCACCTTATTAAGTCAGGAAACCAGCCAGCACATGTCTAGGTTCACATTAAGTAAGAAGAGCCCACATCCATGCCATGCATTTTCCTGAGGACTCTGAGCATGTCCAAAGCAGGTGAAGTGTAAAGGAGTCTTTCCAATGACTTCATGGGGTTTGAGTTAGATCTCAAACACATGCAGAAACACTACTGTTAATGTTGTTCTTGGAACATCGCTTTTCCTTAATATCAATCACAGAGAAACAGTTACTTGACCCATACCATCTGCAGCCCTCTAGGTGGGGTTCATTGCTACCTTCTTGACAGGCTCCTCCTAGAAAAGGGAGGATTACTCAAGCATAAACTTTAGACCATAGAGAACTTAAGTAGCTCTTTTTAAAGGCAATACCTCCTCCACCATGAATCCCAAATCACCAAGGGGGGCAGCTTTTTATGCAGCCAGGTAAGTTTGGGCTGCCCTCCAAAGAGCTCAATCATGTATAATAGTTTATTTGCATTAGTCAAGGATATATTAAAATTACAACTAGTGTGATGTTTTCCTTATGAAAACTCTGTCTTTCTGTTCCCCGGGGGACAAATCACTTCATAAAATGAGAAATTATAGTGTAAATATGGCAAACCTCTTTGAAGAGTAATGAAAGGATCACATATGCTAATTGGTGTGATTTCAGACGAATTGCTTTTCTCCCTTATTACAAAAACCCATCACAAATTCATAGGGGGAAGAGACAATAGCTCTGTCAACTCCCCAAAAAAATGAAATAGAGACTTTCCATTTAAACAACAGTCCTATGGGCATGCAGATAGAAGGATAAGAGGAGATATGCCACTTGATGCATTGATTAGAAAGTGTGAACACTAGTGTGTCAACTCTGATTAAAACTGGAAACCTGCTTTCCAAACATAAAATCCGTCTATTTTTGTTGAGGACTGGAGAAGTAGGTATCAGAGCATATTCTGCATACCACTGGCAACAACCCTAAAAAAAACCAAACATACCGTTTTGGGGTCTAGAGAAACAGCAGCCTAGGGCAGAAGCCAAGCACTCAGTTGAAAGAAGCTGGCAGACTAGAAGCCACCCTGGAAGATAACTTCAATACAGGAAGCCATTTGAGAAATGGCGAATGCAAACAAAGACATGGAGATATATGTACTTGTAATACCAGCAGAACACCGAGAGGCAAAGTACTAGCTAGCAGCAGAGCGTAATGTAACACTTCCTGAAACACCTTTACATAACTCCCTTGACAAAGTTAACATTCTTTTCCTTATTCCCTATAATTCAGCTACAAAGGGTGGAAAAACAGAGCAGAACTGGAAAGTCATCTGCAAGACTCACACCCAACACTGCCGGATTCCAAAGCGTGGCTCGCACTGCTGCGCAGAAGCACAGGTCCAGTTCACATATCGACAGGAACAGGGTGATGAATCTGGGTGCCAAGAAGAAACAAGAGACCACACACATACACTTGGAGCAAAATTTCTGATGCTTCCGTTAAATCTTAAAGCACAAGAGCTCTGGTGAGCAGGCATAGCACGCACTTTGTGCTCCTACACAGCAGCAGCTGAGCATCTATATTGTACCAACCCAAAGATAATTAGCTTGTGTTAACAGGGGCTGCCTTTAACAGGAACCTAGAGATAGTCCTTTGGCTTCCACTGTAAACCAGCTGAATGTCAGCTCATTTTCAAATACGTACAGCGCTATCCCCATGTAAGTCCCCATAAGAGCCACAGGGACTGTCACACTACCTGAAAGGCAACAGGAGCTCCCAAGCCCTAGGGGGTGGCTGAGCCACAGGGTCAGCCTCTTATCTCAGGGACCTCTGTCTACCTTTGCCATCAAGCTTTAAATAGAAAAAAATGCCATGAAGTTGATTCCTCATTTGAAACTACCCAAGATCTTTTCCCATAGGCCAACTCTGATCATTTTACCTCAAACTTGAGACCTCTGGGGCAGACCCTTCCCCAGTTTTCATTAAAAAGGGGTATGAATTCAGTTAGTTTGCAGTTAATTCCCTTCAATCACTGAAGCAAAGCAGAGCTCAGGATTTGTAGGATCTGAATGTGCATATTTCAGTTAAAAGTCTGTTAACTTACAAACAGTGGCTGACTTGGACATCTTCATGTAGTCTCAGCTACACACAGGGATGAAGAATGGATTATTACATATACAGTGTTAGGCAGACATCAAGTGATATGTTGCCTTGATGATGGATTAAGATATTGTCAAGACCTCTTTTCACCTACTGATTCACAGACCTGCAGAAACAGTGTGTCCCCAGCTCCACAAAAGACATCTTGAAAATGTTGCATGTCAGGATATCTTGATAGGCAGGAGGGAATATTTTTGGGCAGGAATCATAATTCTTTCCTGACTGCTAACATCTGTTTGCTAAAGCCTACAGAACTTCCCTGGAGTTTTGAGGTTTAAAAACATTGCTTGAAGATGACATACTAAATATTACGAAAATGTGCCTCACAATCCACACCCAAAACCCCCCAAAGAACATTTCATATTTTCAGACTTTGGTCAACAAAACTCTTGGACTGTTTTTAGTTCCTTAAATGATGGGTGTTTAATTAAAAATGAGCCCATGCGCCAGAGTTGAGAGAGAGCTAGACAGCCGTAAACCCACAAGGCCAACTTTGAACTAGGCTGTGATGGGAAAAGAGTGGTTACATCCAACATCTTACTGAGCGCTGGGCTCATGTGTAAACACGCTCAACCAGCATGCGTGGGTAAACAAACAGTAGACAGATATTCCCCATCTCAGACATCCTTGAAAGGTCCTTAATGGTATAGTATACTTCCGTAAGCTACTACCATTCACAGGGGTGCTTAAGTCACCTTTAATAGCAGTGCCTAATGATTTGAAAGGCCATTGCTGATATTCTGCAGCCAGTCCTGTCTACAGAGACACTTGATAACTATTCCCCCATCTGCCTTTTCTGCACTGAGTTTACAAAGTTTTTCCTCATTCTTCCACTTCCCATAAAAATCAATCCTATCCACTTTCATGAAGTACCTTTTTACTTCATTTCTCCCTTGCTTTGTGTCACTAAGGGGCTTGCATGGGTGGATGGGATATGCATCCAAGTTCCCAAGTAGGGACTCATGTCTGCAACTCCAGGAAGAGGTCAGGGCTGCTGAAGAAGTCTGCCACCCAAGTAACTAGAGAAACTACTCCTTTCTGCTGGTAGAGAGCACAAGTGTTCTTAAATTCAGATTGTGATCACTCTATGGAAAGAGATGTAAGGATTCTTAGATATTCATTTTTCCCTAAGATTACACAGGCATAAAATAGCTAAATCTTCTATTAATTTGTTGAAAGCTTTTTTTGATCCGTGGCAGTGAGTGCCACATTTGTACCATACATTATGGAAGAAAGTATCTGCCCTCATTGGTTCTGAAGAATCTACCTAACAATTTAGTTCAACACCTCTATTTTTAGGTCCCAAATGAATAAGTCTTCCCTTCTGACCTTGTTCCTGTAGGTGCCCAAATTAGAGACAGTTCTTTCTTGTCCAGCTCTTTCAGGCTGAGAAGTCCCAGCCTCATTAGTCATGTCTCCTACAAAAACCATTCCACCACCTCCATCAGTTCTGCCCTTTTCTGCATACCTTTTTTTAGTTTTGAGTCAAATACTGTACACCACTAAAGCAGATAACATGCTAAGCATCTCTTCATTGCTGCAAGCAATATTAGGTTAATTCTTAACCTTGCTTGATCTTTCCTCCTGCGTTGATACTTTCATAGTCACCTATTACATTTTTACCTGTTAAAATATTCCTATTTATCAGTTACATCCATATGCTAGAATACCAGCTGGGGTCAAAGACTACCAATGTATTAGCCAAGGTATATGGCACTTTAATGACAGTCCCCTTCCCACTCAGGAGCTAGCAGTGTGCCTCAGCGCAACACTGTGCTGGGAGGCAGGTTTAACTTGTCACCTCAAGATCTGAGGTCTTGCAACTAGCACTGCCCACCAGCTGCAGACAGAGCAAGGCTTTACCCTTGAAGTAGGTAGTGGGGAATATCAGCTTGATTGTGGTCTCCTTACATAGATATAGATAGATATGTGTGTATAAAGACTTAATGAAAAAAATAATTTGATTTCTAGGCCAGCAAAAGGCCACAGATGAGGAATCCTGTTCTTTGGCACAGGTCCAGCTGTGCACATTTCAGCATCTGGAAGACTAATGAGCCCAGCTCTATTAAAAGGAGCTCCTTATTACTTCACTTGTGCCAGCCCCTGAAACGGCAGCCAAAGAGTACTTACCATAGCCCTCTTCATAAAAGATGAAAGGACAGCCAAATACCTTGGGAAGATGCACTAACAGGTAATTCTCAAGATCTGACTCACTGTCAAGATCAGAGACTTGGAGCTGGTGTATCTGAAAGTAGCAGAAAGGAGTTGCTGAAGATTTATGGCAGGTAAAGGGAGATGAGAACCAGACCATTAATGAACTCAGCTCACACTTGTATGGCTCAGTATCATCTCTGCTGAATTTCTCATATAATGATGCCTGAGCTAACTTATTCAGTATTTCTCATATCTAGTACTACCTAGAAAAAGTGTTTTGTTCTTTAATTTAGCCTCACACTCTTGCTGAGCTCATATGCTGTAGGCAGACCTTTTTGGCACTGATTTCTGCCATTATTTTATGCCCTTTGTTTTTGTCAACTTCCAAGAGTTGAGTACCTAAATTCTTGTAGAAATCAAACTTTCCTTGTTTCTCCATTTATAAAAAGGTACTTAATTCCTCCTTTTCTTGCTGTTATCTGCTTAGATACAAAGCATCTCAAGTGGAAAGTATATTCAGATGTCCCTGAAGTCAGACTTCATTGTTGGCTGAGCTAAACATGGGCTACAAATCATTAACTTCTGAAAGAATTCAACACAGTAACTACTACAGCACTATGCAACACTGTAAAGCATTAAGTCAAACAAGCACAGATAGTCAATATAAAACAAGGATAAACAGCTTCAGACTATTCTCTCATCTCATTTGGAAGCTTTGAAGTCCTCTATATTATTAATGCAACATTATCAGCTTTGTTTTACTGCCCAATTCTATTCTAAATTCTAGAAGTATTTGCTTGACTATCAAAATCCATCATGTCTATTTATTTGCCTCTAAACCCCAAATATATAGCTTGAATATTTTCAGTCTGCATTCTTTGCATTCTGCTCAGCTGTTCATTTCAGCTAGTGAAAAGTGTGAGAACCATCTGAGCAGCTTGTCAAAGACATTCGCCTTTTGGGGCATTTCAAATTGTAAGGGCAAAAAAAAAATCTAGATTTAAAAATTCTTACTGTTCTGACGAGAGGTATTCAAAGAAAAGGGAAAACAAAACCTACAGAAGTTAACTGCCTTTCCCCAGTAAAATTCAATGCTTCAACATCATCAAACCTCTTTCTTCCATTATCATCGTCTTGCCTCCACGCTCAGTATCTTCTTTCACACATCCTTTTCCAAGTCTATGGATTCCATCACAACACCTTGGACCCATGTGAATATAAGCCTGATAGCCCATGTATCAATGATCAGACCAACACTGATTGCACCCAACTGCTCAATGCCCCACCAAGTCTTTGGTTCCTTGCTCCCTTTTCTCCCCCCAGTAAAGCTACATCACTTCGCAACCAAGGTAAGAGACAGAAGAGGAAAATAAGCCCACTACCTTGTCTCAGCATGTATGGAGTAAGTGGACAACTTTACCACATACTTACAATGCAAAGCCTGAAGCCCAGGTTACACAGGTCACCTACTGCCTCGCTATTGTATAAAAGTTATGCTATCCCCCAGTTAAAAAGTCTTCTAGGTACAAATTAAGATACTTCCCTTTTGCTATGCATTTGTTGCCCTTTACAACCCTGCCTTTGTTCAGCTTTGTTAGGACCTCAAGCAATGTAGTACTTCTTGTTTAGGGGCAAATCGAGCTGCAGTTTTCAAAGTGACTAACAAGCTTAGAAGCTTTGCAGAATCCATGTTTGAAAGAGTAGGGGAAAACAAGAGTCAAATCCCTTCCTGCTAAGTTTTCAGCATAGTTCTCTCCCAAATCACTGACAGTTTGAAGATACCAACTTTTCCAGCTACTACTGCAGTTCTCATCCATGTGACTACATGAACCAAGGCACATTTGGTTTAATCATACGGACAGCTGAGAGTTGATGCTGTACCCAGCAGGTCTTATTCCACACCTTTGCTACTTTCCACTCTAAGTCCCTTCCAAGCTTCAAGTCAGTGAGGACATGTCCACAAGACATGAAGGATCAGGTGGTTATGGATGCCACTCTGGAAAGGGCTAAGGAGAAACATTATGGAGGTCTGAGGGGTGATAGCTGAAATGGGAGCTGAGGCAAGTAGCTGTTCTTCCTGGGAAGAGGAGATAGAGGCAAGAAAGCTTGAGGACACGAAGTGTAGACTAACCAGCAGGTCTCATGGCTGACCCAGAACAGAGCCACACACTTATTACCCATTTCTGGACACTACACATACCCCAGTTCCCACACTGGGGAGTGCAGCACTGGATGCTTCTCGCAAAAGGCGAAGGCACCACAAGGGGCACAGGAAAGCCTCCTCCCAGCCCCAACTATCAACTAAAGACAGACCAAAAAAGGATCCAGCAAACCCACTGTAAATACTGTGCTTCAGACCAGTTCTTCCACAGCTTGCCTAGAGTATGCTGAATGCACTCACTGTAACTGAACACTTGTTTTGGCTCGGGATTTAATTACAGACCTCTGAAAAGGCCACAGAAAATGAGGCAGGGGAAGGTCCACTCCCTTTCACAGCCCCTCAAAGAGGAGCAGGTTCCTCCCACCAAGCTCTAGCACAAGGTTGGGCCCTTTTGTTAACATCTCACAGGCTCCTCTCCCAACCACACCGACAGTGTTTGTTCACAAGCCCTCGCCGCAACATCAAGACAGAGCAATCAAACATGATAAATATTAACTTTTTAAAAATGAAATCTTGAAAACTATGGTCTGTCTAGACAGGAAAGGATGAGTAATCAAGCTCTCGAATCAATCCAGCTGCACAGGTTTGTAAGGATATTTTAGCCTGCATTTCACTTCTTACTGGCAAGTCCCACCTTCTACTGATACTCCTATTATGCTTCAGCTTAATTTTCTAGAGGCCTGGTAAGCCTGATGTTAATGAGGTCCCTTCACTTCTAACTGGCAGTGCCTGCCAGTCTTGGACTACATTCACCATAGCAGCTGGGACTCTTCTCCAGGAGCCCTGTGCCATTTTCAAGCCACAAGCGCTGATTCTGCACATAGGACTCCAGCTCTGTGCTCAGCCAGCTCACCCAGCTTTGCTTCCTTTTCATCTTTCAAATAGGATGTGCCCCAACCTTTCAAAATTCATCAAAAAGTTGTATTCTCTTGGGGAGAAGGGACTTGGCCATCCAGGTTTTTCAGAAACTCTTCAGACCTTTAGATAATTAGTGTGTTCAGGAATTTCAAGAAACAGCTTAAACACTAAAAACTAGTCTCAAGGCACACAACCAACAACTTTCAATCTGCTGGGCATCAGTTCCTCTCCCGCCACTAGATTCAGCTGCTTAGATAACCCCATTTCTGTAACATGTCCCCTGACAAGCCCAGCTTTCTCTGAGCTGCGCCCAACCTGCAACCATCTTTGTTGACTGCCCCTACAGAAGGGCAAAGGGCTCTGCTCTGAAAGTAGCTCATGTTTCAAAGTTTGCTAGAGCAACTTCACAGATCAATGGAAGACTTCGTTTCAAAAAGCTTTGGTTCCCAAACAGGAATTGGTTTGCCACTTGGCAGGACTACTAAAGAACAAGACAGTTATGATGTTTTTGTAGAAATACAGATTTTAACCTGAGAGTTTCAGAATCTTTTCTATTTTTCATAGAACCAGAGTATTCAATATCTGCAGATATTTGGGCAGGAGCCCAATTCCCCAAGGTTTCAGTACAACAGACCCTTTGTCTGAGAACCATTACAGAGTTTAGCTATTGCACATAGTGCTCTTGCTCAAAAGCGTCAGCATTCAGCTGAGATGTAAAAAAACCTTCCTGATGGCTGAGGTGACTAATTACAGCTCTTCACAATCATCTGAAGGAAGGCATGAGATGTCCACAGACAAATTAATATTTGCCCATCTATTTGCATGGCAGGTGGTCTTCTGGACTGTACATGATACCTGATTTGCCTGAGCCAGTGGCTAAAACCCACACAATTTTACAGAAAGCACCCAGCCAATAATCCGTGTTTTCCTTTTAGTTCTTTGGATGGGTTCAACTTATTGTTAATGACAGACCTCAGCCTCCAACAAGCAGAGGAAAGGGGAAAGTCCAGCCCTGCCTCTATCAAACTTGCCTGTCCCAGTCTGCGGTAGGTTTGAAACCAGTGAGTTGTTTTGGATAACAGCGCGGTTGGCTTTTTCAGCTATGGCAGGTTTAGACGTAACTTGAGCAGGATTCAAGATGAGAACAGCTTGTAGAAACGAATGGTCAGATAAAAAGCTTTCTCTGGAGGGTTTCCAATATTGCCACCTATGCAAACTCAGCCCTGGCACAAAACCTGGAAAAAATAGTTGGCCTGGATTTGTCATGTTTCCTTAGTACTGTGGGAAGCCTATAACCAGCCCTGTATCAAATATAGCATGTACTATTATCATCCCTGTACTAAATATAACATATATTCTAGCTTAGTTTTGTCTTCAGTGATAAATGCCAGCTCAAAATCCACGTTTATACACCACCTTGACAAGGATGACTGCTCCTGTGTTAGAAGGAAAGGACCCTATGCCACAGCATACGCATGACCACTAGTAATACTGGCAGCAGTTTCCTATATCTACATCCCTGTGCAACCTTATTTTGGGAAGTGCTCTTCAAACACTGCTGGCAATATGAAAAACATCTTAATCCTTACACCTGGTCAGAGTAGGAGGTTTGTCTGATGCACATGGTACTGACCAATCTCTGGTTCTACCATTCTTGGCAGCTCCCACAGGAGAAATCACTGGAGCTGCCTCTTGCAATGGGTCCAACACTGATAGTGAGGACTGGCTAACAGAGACTGTCACTATTACTGTTTTGAGCACCTGGGCCATTTTCTCCTGTGAACATGAGCTTTGTTACTGTAACACAAGCACTGCAGTGACACAAAGCTGTGACTGTGTCTGTCAAGGTTTAAAGCGCTGATTCCCCAGATAAATCCAGAGAAAAGAGCAAGGCCTGTGCGCGCACCAGGGATGGGATGATGCTATGCAGATGGGAGCTGAAGAGCAGAAGCTCTTGGCAAAGGGAAGAAGCTCCAGGAAAACAGAGAAGGTGGTAAACAGGACAGAACAATGACAACTTGAAACCTATGTATTTGAGGGAGAATGAAGGATAAAGTCTGCAACTTAGCCTCTTCTCCCCCAGTGATACAGGTGAGCTGCCTACTTATATGCGCATGCACCAGCTGTGGGTAAGGTAAGGACACACACCAGGGTAACAGAAACCCCAGTCAACTCTGGGCTTCTCATGTCTCACAGCTGTCCACAACCAACATACAGCAGCACTCTGGACATGTTATAGCAGATGCTAACAACAAGCAGGAATAAGAAATAAGAAATAAGAAAAATAAATATAAGAATAACCCAACATACCTACAGCAGGAAAAGACAAGAGTGCTCCCTTACTGGCTCCCACTTCTCTCGCCATTATGAGCTGGCTATTAATCTTATCTCAAACTGTTGCTAGCAGCTCAGAGTCAGATATTTTATAGCTCTTCAGCCACAAAAAGCTCAACAAGACATGAAGTAGGTCAAGGATTTATCAGCTGCTCATAGTGAAAGCTATCATTAGCCTCTCAGCTTCACAGGTTTTATATGCATAAATATGCGTATATATATGGGGAATACATATTTATTTGGCTTGCAGCAAAGCAGGTCACACCCAGCAAAAGGCACATTCTGAAATAAGTTGTCAAGGCAGCTATTACATAGGTTTCCACCCACAGTCTCATTCCTGCACTAGGGCTCGCTTCAAACAGGATCCAAGTGAGGGACCAGGCCTGTTGACTGTAGCTGCTGACCTCAATCCTTTGCTACCCCTAGGGTTTTCAAGGGTGCTCAACTAGATGATAGAGCAAAGCATTACCCTGATACCTTGCTATCAGGTGGGCACAACAGACACCACACTAAAGCTCCTTAAATTCAATTAAAGTCCTTTAGCATGACCTTTTTGATTGATACTCATGTCTTTTGACACATTAGACTGACTAAAGTACCACACTGCCCTCTCTTTCTGAGAGTATGAAGAGCCCCCTGGCCAAAGCCCCCTTGACAGTCTGCGGGCGCTGTGGCACCACCTCTTTCCCTACTCCCTTCCCCCATGTGCACATGCCACATGAGGGCAAGGTCCAAGACACTGGCTGTACCCACAACTGTACCCACAACAGCCTGTGGGACAGGGAGTGGTGGCAGTGGTTCCCCTCTCGGACACACACCTCACCGTCTGCAGCACCCGGTCTGAGACACAGGACATCACTGCCCTGTCTACAGCAGTAGCACTTGCACAGGAGTCAATTATTCAGCTTGTATATTTAAAGATTCGGTAAATAACTGCTCGGGGGTGGTTTTTTCAAACATGCTAATGATTTTCATCAAAAGACCCTTTTTACAGAAATAGATGAAGGAGAATAAATATTTATTCAGAGTGTTTCTATGGGAGCTCCATTGGCTGGAGTGTTATGGCAGATGATTATGGTGTTCTGCGAACAAACAGGCCTAAGGGGCCACATTTATTGCTGTTCCTGAACTAGCACAGGTGCAGAGGAGATGCCTGTCCCTGGTCTACTCAGCAACTGCTGAAGGAAGAGGGAATTCTTCCCTAGCCCACTTCAATATAGTCCTTTAAAACATGCAGGTTCAGAGCATATCATCCCTCCACCATCATGCCCCTTGCTCCTCCACTGCATAGTGAAGCTCAAAGAGGCCAATGGATTGAGAAGCAGCAGGTTCCCCCAATACCCTCACAGGCTTTGGGCTGATCACACTTGTAACACACTCAGGCCTCCTTTTTGAATATTATGTCCCAGCACCACTGGGAGACTGCTCAGTTAATTGCAGAAGATCCTGCAAAAAGTCTGCACCTAGGTTTTGGTCGCATACTCTAGCCCCTAACAGAAGTAAATCTTAACAGCATAGAAGGAAGTTTCCTAAGAAAAATAAGGTTGTTTCAAGCAAGAGTAGGCTACCACCTTTCCTCCTGTCTACAGGAAAGCTCTTTCATAGTTACTCTTCCTACCTTTGGGTGACAATTATTGGCAGTCTTAGTGGCACATAGGAGTTTTCCTTCCAGCTCTGCAATCAGCTGTTTTTAAGTCTGCCTGCAAAAGCAGACAGCAGAAAACAGCAGGAAGGGACAGAGCCAGTTGGGCTAATGATCTGAAAACAATTCATACCATGGTCTCTCAGTTGTTCAGACAACTTGGAATAATATTATTAAGTGACTCATATCATGGTGTATTGTCAGTAAGGCTGTGGCCTTTTGTACAGAGCCTTAAGTCCCATGTCATGGAACAGTTGTGGCAGCTCTGCCCCCTGCCTTGTACAGGGACACATCTAATAAGCAGAGCAAGATAAGTTGCCAACTGTGTTGAGACATTTAACTTGGCCACTTAGTTCTCTGGAAGATATGCAGTAGAGTTACCCAAAATATTTGCACGGAGGTCTGAAAGTCTTGTTTCCTTGGTTTTGCAAACAACTTGACTAGCACTTGTAGCTAGTCAGAGATGCTCTAAGGCTCTGAACCCTACCTCTTAGCAGCTACATTTTGCTTAGCTAGACCCTGTTCCCTTCCAAAAGCTGAGGCAATTGAAGGAAACCTCCCTCCCATGCAAAACTTTTGGTGGATCTTGCCACCTAAAGTAATTGTGCTTTAAGACTGGAAAGGAAGTCCCTGGACTTCCAGGGAAGCCAGTTTAGATGCTACTGAAGATCATGCCTAACTTACAACCACTCAGTTGGAGGTGGGGATGTTTGCTTCCCATGAACTTCTCTCCCTGTTCATTACTCAGCTGTTTCCTCTGCTGTCCTTTGAATCTGAGATGCACTCAGAAGTCAGAAAAAGATGCACCCCCACTCTGGTGACAGGCAAACACCCTACAGCTGACTCCTGTAACTGAATGAAGTTGGAGGAGCTGTATTTAATAAACTACAAAGCCCATAGCATGAAAAGTAGCCTTCACACCCATATATGCTCAGCTATGTGGCTCTTGCATTACAACCTTGCCCAGATTAATGCGTTAAGTGGAACTGGCCTTCCTCTGGGATACAGTGCAAATCCCCTCAGAAAAGTATTTCCAAGAAAACTAGAAGGAGTGGGCCAAATTCTCCACTGGCCCAACTCCACCGGAGTCAGAGCAGCAGCAGACAGCTCAGCCATACATTCTTAGAGCATTACAACTGCAAAAGTGTCTCCCAGAGGGGAATACAGAAAAAGAAGAGAGAAACAAAGACAAACATTGATGAACAAATTAAAGAAGTGCAGGGCCTAGCAATATTCAACCACCAACCTTTATTTACATACAAAGAGTTCCCCAAATGACCACTATTTCAGACTAGAGAGTCTCTGAATTTCAGAGGAACTAGGGAAAACCTCAGAACACAGTAAAACTGATGCAGGGGGAGGAGGGTTGCTGCTAAGGGGGACAAGTTTATTGTATTCTCAAAGTTAATGTTTTTCTTTAGAAGACCAAAGCAATCATTACTTCACTCAGCTTACGCAAAGAAGCGCCAGATCTAAACAGAGGGTTGTTAGCAGCGACCTTCCATTAGGAAACTGTTTGAAACATTCAAATTGGCACAGTTAGATAATTGCAAAAAAAAATGCTTTAAGGTTAATGCCACTAGTTAGGACATAATAAGCAACCTCTTCAAAGGGCAAAAACTGTCCACATCAGTACTGCTAGCCTCTTAATATATTAAGATAACTAAATAAAATTCACTTTTTCTCCAGTGCAAAAAAATGGAATCATTTTCAGATTTTTAGGGGCAAGAGGTTCTTGGCTATCACTGCCTTAAGCCTTTACAATTGTTGGTTTAAAACGTTGGTTTAAACCCCAGATGATTGATACCACAATAGTTGCTCTAGTCTTCTGAAGTCAAACAGTAATATATTTTCTAGGAGAAAGCACAGGAAGCTTACCCTGGTTGAATTCCCACCAGACCTATAAACTACTCAAGTTCCAAGGCCGCTGGCACAAACATTCACACTTAACAGCATCTAGAATAAGTCAGTCTTCACTCTGAGGGAAAAAGAATGAAGCCTAAGTAGGGCTGAGAAATAGCAAAAGGTCCTAGCACTGTCTCCTTCCCTGTTCACATGGGGCTCATCTGCTCCTAAGCCAGTGTTGTTCTTATCCGTCAAAATAAAATAAAAACAAAATATCACCAATATAGCACCATCAACAAACTGCTAGAGATGGTAGCAGCAAGAGATAGGCATTATACTTAATAGAATGTCCAATTAAGTGTAGTCAGACACTAAAACATTCAGTTAATTCTTACTTTGAATTGCTTGCCACACATCTCACCTGCACCCAGCACGTTCTCACCCTTGGGGAAATCCAGATAAGCCATGCACAATTTAAGGCTAACAGCATTACACCTGCTATTTGAGAGATGTTTAACACAACAAAGAATGTATCTGAGAATATGATGTCCTGAGGCAGCCGGAGTCCCACATTACACAACCGCCTTCTGGCTGCAAAAATGTGCAACTCTGTAGCCTCAGGGCTTTGCTGGAAGACCCACGGATTACAACACCTTGTTCTTCAAGCTTGTGACATCTTTTAAAGGAAGGATTTCCAGTTGCAGCTGTATCTGGAGCCCAGAATCACACCAAATGAAGGAAGTGCAGACTGGGAATATCAAAGACACCTAGAAGATCCAAGCTGATTTAAGATGAAGTTAGTGCTCAAATCTTCATGCCTTTCAAAACCTCAGAAATACAGAACTTAAATTTCACTATTGATTTTTCACTACTAGTTTTTCAGTGCCCAAACTGTTACAATGTTACAGTTAGCACACTATGGCTCAGAAAATAATCCCTTTTAAGAACTCTTGGATTGGTTACTCCAAAGTGGAGACACCTAAAAATGTAGGTTTCATCAGCTTTAGCTACAGCCCAGCACTGCAGAAAGCAGGGGAACTTGACAGTGCTCTTCCAAGACAAGCACCTGACACCTGCACCGCAGAGCAACTCTTCCCCAAGCAAATACTGAAGGGAAAGCAAGTTTCCCTATCCATTTTTTGGACTGGATACCTCCCATAGAAAATAGCTGGAACAAGTCCCACAAGTGATTATCAATACCTAAGGGCTGACAAAGTTCAAGCAGTTCCCAACACCTACCACTCATTAAATCAAAAAATGGAGGATAATATGATGAGTGTTTGCAATGAGTAAATCTACCCTGAGTCACAGATGTTGTCTTTCACTTTATTGAATAGTTCTTGTTAGGAGGAAAGATGACTGAGGCAGGAAAAGAAAATATATCATCTGCTCAAGCCTCATGTTCCTATCTAGTGTGTTGAGGGGGTATGTTATGTGCCTTGGAGGTTGTTAGCACTGGAGATCAAAATTGATTGATCTGCCAGATATGACTCACATAAACAGTTCACTCCTTTTCTTCAGAAAACTGTTCAAGTTCATACCTGTTTGCTTTTCAGCCAAGAGATACTTGCAAGAGGCAAGTAGGGCAGCCAGCTCTGTTGCAATTACGAAGGGAAGTTTTGCGTATATTTGAGGTAAGTATCAAAATATACTTCTGTGTTTAAAATTTATTGCAAAGGACTTTAGGTTTGTTTGTTCATATCCTCATTCAGGAAGAGGACAATGTGCTGTTGGATGTTTCTAGCAAACAGAAGCCACCAAAAGTAGGTGAATTAGAATAAAGCTATTCTTCCCCAATGCATTTTTGTTCTGTATTAGTCAGAATTTGCTTTAACACAGATATGAACAAGTCTCTCAACTCAAAATAGGCATCTTGGAAGAACAACCAGTTTAATAGTTTTCCTTCTCCATCTCAGAGAGCTGCATTTGGATTTATCTAGGTGCTAAACAGTATGAGATTAACTCCTGGTTCAGAGTTGAACTCTTCTGGTAAAACTGTTGTGTGTTTGTTCAGATGCAAAATATTCTCTATATTTTCTACTAAATCACCAGATCTTTTACCTGCAACTTTCCTGAATTGTGGCACTAGGTATAGAAGAAAGGTAGAAAGGGGCCCTGAAAAGGTTTACTCATTCTTCCCCTGAATAGAAAAGATGAGTGCAAAAAAAATCCATCTACAAAATAAAACACTACAAGTTTCCTAGATCCTTTAACCAAGTTTCAAGTGTTCTGCTCTGCTGTGCAAGCTGGAGGCATCAGAATTGCCCAAGCAAGATTTCTAGCCCAACTTCCAAACCCATTGTGCCTAGGAGCACAGGTGTTGCAGGGCTCATCTGCTTTCTCCAGAGAAGTAGCATGCAGCTTCAAGACTAAAAACTGATAAAAACCTTAAATCCCAATCCTTGTCCTTAACCTGACCCTGCATCCAGCAGCGCTGGCATTCAACACTGCCAAGATCTGTCAAGTCAGACTCCCAGCTTGAGGCCACATCACATTAAGTGAAAAGTGCTAAGAGCTGATGCCCATCTGGGAATTCCTCCCCACAAAACTGATATGGTTTCATATTCAAGGCTTCCATATTACTGGATTTTTCAGTTATTTTTATCTCTCATTTCTTACTGATTGCTTTCTCACACATGGAGCCAGATGACATCCTGGGGTACCCTGCAGTTTGGTACTTTTAAATAATTCTTGCTCAAATGCTTTGCAAGAAGATGGGCTAGAGAAATAGGCTCCTGAGAGCCAGATGAGGTCATCCCATCCCATCCATGAGCTCCAGCCCTCACAGATTTGGGGCAATGAGAAGGCACCTACCACCTAACACCCTACAGAATGAGTGCACCCATGTTCCTGTAACTGTAACTAAACAGAAGACAGTTACCCTCAGAAAGAGGGCAATATGAAAGCTTCACTCTTCCCCAGACTGTTGATATCTGGCCAAAAAGAATATGGTGAGGAGAAACGGCTGCCCTGTGAGGCCAGCTGCACAGTATCCCTGTAAATCCAAACATCTCAGTTGTGTTTAATCCAAAGCCAGAAAAGTCAGGATCTGGAGTGCCATGAGAAGTCCCAAGCCTGCCATCCTCACCCACATTACCACTTAGGAGGCTGCCTGTGCCATTGCAACAGGGCACAGAGCACTCCAGGCCCCTTCCAGGGCCACCAGAAGAACAGCATGAAACCTGGAAGAATGAAGCACTGCTGCTTGCCCACCCATGGGCAGAGCTCTCTGCAAGCAGCACAGCTAGACAGCCACTCACTGACAAGATTTGCTAAAAGAAACATTTCACATCTTCACTAAGCATTAATCCTTAAACAGGAATTTATTGGTACAGAATTGCTGTGAATAAAGACTTTAAATGCTTGGAGTAGAGCAAGAGTTAAGTGTATGCACACGAGTGCTACAACAAGGCCTGCCTGTAATGTGTTGTTTAATACATAATACAAACACACATCCAGAAGGAGCATGGCATCCTTCCATGGGCTCAAGGAGCAGTCTGTAGCACAGCTAATGGTATCACTACAAGTACAGGAGCACAGACTTCAGCATGGCAGAAAACCACTACATCCAAGAGTTTGGGATAGTCCCTTTGCAGCTGTAATTCTTACGCAGTTACTTCCGTTAGCTAGGTGAAAGCTAAGTGTGATCATCCCCACTACTGAGAACAATAAGAACTGGCTTGATATCAAGTAGAAGACACCAAGTATTCCTAAGAGCATCAAGATAATAGCACCAGGTATGTGTGTAGCAGGAGCTTCACCAGCTGTCTCAAGGTGAGCACCCTTGCATCCGGAACCTAAGAAATAGCAAAGTGGGTTTCAGCTGCAGCTCCTCCCCAGCTTGGACCATTTACAAAACCTCTCCCTGATGGGGATTCCCAAGTATCCTCTCGATAAGAGGCTCCAGCTCATGGGCTCAGTTGCTCCACACACAGAGTATATCCCAGGCTCAAGTTTAAAGCTAAGAGAAACAACAGATGTTACTGACCAGTTTGATGGTTACACATATTTTCAGAATTGAGATTTAAGGATCCGATAAGAGAGTGTAGTTAAGATTAAAGTAAAAATGAAAGCATCCAGAGATGGTGGAGGAAAAAAAACAGCCTTGAAATAGGACAAGCTGGCAGAAAGCAGAGGGAAATGCCTGGAAGAGATGAAGCTACATGTGAGTTTACCCGTCTCTTAAGACCATCCCTACTGGAAAGCCACTGCTCATCTGCAAGAACAAGGGATTATTTGACCATAACTGGATGCAAGTCAAAAGCCTCAGGAACACAGGCTACAAACCAAGACAACTTATTCCTTGAGATTTTCCTACTTTGCTACTTACATGGTGATAATATCCTTCAGAAAGACTGGACCCACTCTATTAGTAGACAACTGACTACCTATTAAAAATACAGGTTAGTCTTTAAATACTTAAAGCCACGAAGAGGCTTGTAGTGCCAGCTAGAAACACATTAAATGACAAATTTGGTAGCTTGACTGTGCTAGAAGAGGCCAGAAGTGGTGTAGGAGTAGCCCTATGCCCATGAAGCTTGTCACTGCAGGAAAGGGGGAAAGGCCTCACATCTGTTTTACAGATTCGAGAAGCCACTCTTTGTCAGGACAGTGTTTTGCTGCTTTGTTAAAGAATATTATTAGAATTAGAGCACTTTATACTGGAAGAATAAAAGCCTTCATGCCTAAATATTTACCCAAGAATTCATTAGCTTTGTAGTCATAAATGATGACTAAATCCTGACAAGAAGCTTCTGCAGAAAGCAGCAGCATGGGCCTCAGCAAGGTTTAGACAGAGGCACCAGGTACACAGGTTTGCTTTTTAACCTTGTGGGCAGAGTAACTGGGAACACAGGATATACTTATTCACACCCCTGTTGTACCCTGCTGCTCCCTTTACAGAATTGTCTATTTTGACAAAGATTGCTTTAAAAAACTTTTAACAAATATTTCCATTGAGGATATTTAGAAGGACTTTTTCCATCAGAACATGTATGCTTTACAGCATAGGTTTTTACTACAATAAAACAAGTTACATTCCAGCAGTGAAGAGCACCCAAGAGCAAGATGTGTAAAAAATGCATCCTAGTAATCATAACAGGTTCAGTCAACTGCAAGAATCCAGGCAAATACTTCCTATTCTCTTTTACAGCATCATATAAAAGTAGAAAAATAAATATTTAAAACTCAGCAGTAGTGAGGATGGCTGTGAACAATATGCTAATGGTTGCACTGCACTGTGTTCACAACTCAGTTCAAAAATGAAAACAGTAGACTTTCTGAAATAAATGGACAATTTCAGCAGAATTTTCAGATAGAATCTTGAAGCTGCAGAAAAATTTGTACTTTGCTATAGAAATGTCCTTTACCCAATTCAAACAAGATCCAGATGAATCAAAACCCCTAATTCAGAACACACATTGCCAGAAACTCAGGTCCCCTGTAGCACACTGGGAATGGGGGAGAATAAGGAGTTATGGGATTTCACACATGCATGTTCACAAGTGAATTTTAGCAAAAGTTTCAGTCTTCATCATGTGATCCACACATTACCAGCCCTCCCTTAAGGGATTAGCCACCCAACCCTATATTGCTACAGCCAAACTGACTTGCCCCTCAAAGCAGACAGCTCTCCATAGTGAGCTGACAAGGACAGTGCTGGTGAGGTTGCCCTTCATTTGCCATATATGCCCAGCTGAGAGCTGTTCCAGCAGCTCCCTCATCACACCTGTATACACTAACACTCCTGCACTGTCAACAACTGCACCTTGTTCTATACATGCTTGCCAAGACACTGGGATAACGCACATTTGGTGCTGCTGGAACACACTTTGGTAGAAGGGCATTCACATCAGACTTATTGCGATCCTCCCTCCAACACTGGGTGGATTAAACATGGGGTGTTGAGCAAGGCAAGGGGAGAAGAGTGGGAGCCAAGATTTTCTCCACTAGGCCCTGCTGGGTTTTATGGCTCTGCAGTTGACTAACCTGCTATGTTACCTGCATCAGTATTTAATGCACTCAGTTATATGAAGACCATATGTGCAATATTTTAATGTAATTTGCATCCAGAAAGATGCAGGAAGACTCCATGTTCCTTCAAAGGCTACAAACACTAGTTCATCACCAGCTGGGAAGAGATAGAGGGGGCATGTTCACTACCTAACTTTGAGCATCCTATTAACAAACTCCAGCAAACAAGCTGTCCATCCCAGAGGAGCATCCCTGTTCTTCCTCAGACCACCTGCACACTGAGCACCTCAGTACTTACCTACTGCTTCCCAACTTGCATGAGCACCAGATTAAATCTGTGTATATATATGTACAGCCATTGCTCCAGCATGCCTGGCATTACCTGCACACATGCTTGGCAGCACATCTCACAGCTACTGCATCCACACACACTTCAAAAATTCTTCCATTTTATCTTCAGGTTTTGTATAATTGAGGGTCTCCCCCACACTCCCCATTTTCAGGGCTTTGCAATCTTGATCTTCATTGAAGACAGACAATGTACTCAAAACACCAAGCAGCCCTGAAGAGCCCTGGCTGTCAACCAAGGTCTTGGAGCCAAGCACACAAAATCCAGATAAAAGCCCCATTACAGACAGGACATTCTCTTGAAGCCTTTAGGAGTGCATTACACTGTAATGCTGCAACTTTTCCAAGCAACTAGGGACATTATGGCAGGAGACTTTCTATTGCGCATTTTGGGCTTAAGATAACTTTATAATAGCATAAAGACTGCATTGTGGGTTTTAGAAATATAGTACTGCCTGAAATAGTATATCTAAGATTAAATAGGAGAGTGGTCTCATTCTGAATGCACAGAGTTGATTTAAAGATGCACAGCTCTGCAGTGGCACCATTTTCTGAGGTGCACATTAAGCAGGCAACCCCCAAACCCACATTACCACTGTTCTTAGTTAAATTTCTGTCCAAAAATCTTTTGCACTGTTGCTTTAGGAAATATACAGGTATATTATAGTGAAAGAGCTAGACTTGTTTGGTTTGTTGCACTTAGTGTGACTTTCTTCTGAATAGTTAAGCTTATTTTGCTTTGCTGTTTGTTTTTCTCTTAGCAACAAAGAGAAAAAATGTTTAACTATAGGAAGCCATAACTCTAAAATCATAAATTGGCAAGGAAAATGGATATCTGAAACTACTTACAAGAAGTTATTTATATTGAGGTCCAAATTGAAAGTATCCCTTTAACCCTAGATGAATGTAGCATTGTACAAACAACATTTAGAATTGCATTTTATACAGAAATCTGCCTGCAGAAGAGTTTTTGCATGTGGAACAGGTTCCAATCCAAGGAAACCCCCCCAGAGGATTTTTGTCATAGGAATATTCCCAGCTCAGTGAAATTATTCATTTATTTCATATTAGTCACCAGCTTATGTATTTGTAAAAGTGAGCCTACATGAGACCTTTTATATATCACAGACACCTCCACAGCAAGATAACTGTTCAGCAGCTCTATGCTGCAGAGTAAGACAAGAAATAAAGGTCTCATTTGAATAATAGAAATAAATGAAAAGGCAGAAAAACGGAGTATAAAAGGTTAAACTAAAACTTCATCCAGACTGTGCTTCATAACAGTGGTTTGAACATTGTTTTCATCAACTGCAAGAAAGGGGATACATCACACAGCAAGCCTTCCAGAGAGCTGGAAGGGAGCATGCTGCAAAACCTCATAGCCTGGAGACTGCAGAAGTTACTCTGAATAACTGAAGGGGCTCTTCTACTAAAGGGAAACCATTAGCACACAGCTGACAGGGGTAAAGAGTTCCCAAAGTTGTTATCCTGTAACTTACCAGGTATTAATTGCCATAGCCTGCCAGGTGCATCCCACACAGCCTTAAGGTCTAAGCATCTTGCTGTTAATTAAGGCAATGAGCTTTCACCAACTTGTTCTTAGCCAGTGAGCAGCCCCAGTCCATCTTTCACAATAATATTCTAAGCAAATTTTTGTCAGTAAAAAAACACACAAGATAAACATGCTTAACTCTGCACCTGTTAGCTTGGTTGGGAAATTAATGGCTTGCAAGTTGGCAGCACATATCCTTCCCTTCAGCTTGGAAGAACTCAGGTAAACTATGATATTAAAGTACAAAACAGGCTTTAAACAAGAGAATAGCACTGAAGTCATGAAGAAATTCCTTTTTCTTGATCTCCATTACCTGGTAACTAGCTGCCCTTTGCAAGCTTTCTGCAGGAGGAAGAAGCTACTCTTATCAGGCAGGAGAAATCAAGGGTCAGAACAAGAACTAGGCACCACTTAAGTCTTCATGAGGCTTTTTTCCTCTATCATCTACATGCTAATTTGGGCCTGAATATTGCCCTAGGGGAAAAACCACCCCCACTGCAGTTAGGGGAACTGAAAACAAAAAGGCACAAGATTATGATCTTGGAGAAGATGGGGGAAGCCACAGTAATTTACTGGGGTGCCTCTGAGGGTCAGCAAGGCTCCAGCAGAAATAGTCATATGCTAAGTGAGTGCACAGCAGCAGGGGCACCTCTCTCCCTCTATTTTTTTAAGACAATGCCAGGTAAAAGTGGGAGTGCCAAGCCCAAACAGGCTTCCTGAACACTGCAAGATCACCAGTGCACACTGGGGCTCTTGGCAGCAGCTGCTTCCACTGACCAAGACCTAAGTCACAAACTAGTTTTGTACCCTTGACACTGAACAGCCCAAGGCAAAGCTTACAGCATTTATAGCTGTATCTGCAGCAGCTGCTTGTGAAAGCAAAGCCCAAGACTGCATCTGCATTTCTCCAAGCCTACAAGTTAGTTGGCCTCCTGAACCACTTGGACACCACATAACCTGCTGGCTGCAACCACCAAGTGTAGTCCAGGCAGACAACCACTTGCTCTGAGCTGACGGATGCTTGGGAAGCTCCCTGTTAAGCTCAAGCCAGTGAGCTCAGGACTTTTGACCCATTCAGCAAGCTAGAACTGCCTCTGTCCAGCCACAGACATCGCTCAGGGCTTCCTAAAAGGCTGGGATGTGGGATGGATAACACTGGGTGCCCACCTCCAGGATCCAAAGAGTACAGGTGGATGCAAACACTCCCCAGGGCTTGCAAGGCCAGGGGGAAGAAAGCCACTGAATGCCAGTAACCACCAATTTTACCTTCCTGTCTTATCAGGGCATCAAAGGCTTGAGCAAGATCTGTTAAACATTTTCCTTCTGTAGCATTGGGCAGCTTTATCCAGAGAGTACTGCAGCCTGAACACTAGCAGGGGTCTTGGGGCACTTAAATATTACTGTAAGAATGCTTTTTTTTCTTTTCCAGGCAATCTCATTGTCTTGAGAAACTCCAAAGTGGAATTACTTACAGTTTTTAGTTTAGCTCAATTAACTGTAGGTAGATCTGATACTTATGGGAAACAGTAAGCTGCAAATGACTGTCACAACCTCAAGCTCAAAAAAAAAAAAATGCACTCACTAGGGTCCCATTACATCCAGGGGAGGTTGAGGCTCCAAGTGTCTTGCCCCTGTGACCTGAAGGACATGTGCATGTCTTTGGGCCAGCACAGCTGATGGTACCTCTGAAGAGCATGGGGATGTCTGTAGGCAAAAGCAGAGGAGTTCATAACATAAGGGATTTCCAACACAACCCAATTACTTCTTATTTTATAGCAGGAATGGTCCTTACTGCTTAACATACTGGTTCCTACAGCATAGAGAGAATATGATGAAAATTCCCAGCTGCATTGAAATACCCTCCTTAGATGCAACAAAAAATGCTAGAAGAGCCTCTTGGGTGTTGGGACTTCTACCAATTGGTGCTTCACTTGCAGGAGAAGTAGTACAAGGCTTCCATGTCAACAGAAATATGGTTAAATTCTAGTCTGAGGTCTTCATGTACTGAAGCCAAAATTAGGTTAGGTTCCAAACACAAAGTATTATGCTTGGAGAGACTGACAGAGTGCTAAGATATCTAACCCTGCTCTGGCACTGACTAAACCTCTTCATCACAAGATGTGAGCTGCAAGGATGTGAAGTGCCTTTTTAGAAAGAAACATGAAGCTTTAAAAATAAACTGTTTACATAAATATTATTAGATATCTGAAAGAAAAACCAGCACCATGAATCAAAGAGCTGGTTTGAAAAATGCTTCCAAGACTTGCAGTTAGAGGCTGACAACATTCTGGTTTCTCAAATGATTGCAGAGCTTTGTAGAAAAAACACTATTAAAAGTATTTTAAAGAGCAAAGTAAATACTCCACCCCAGTAGGAAGTCTCTCGCCCTCCTTTGGATCACAGATTTTATTATGATTTCAGGACTGAACCTCAAATCCAGCCTCAGGAGAAGTCCAAGTCTGATGTCTATAGGGCAAAATTTGGGTACCATGCAATGAGGTACCTCATTGCAGCCAGTGCTCTCATTGACAGCACTGCTTTGGGATTACTTTGGCCTTCCCATGCAATCTAACATGGTGCAACATACACATTGTAATACTCAGACTAAGATAAAAATGTTTTTAAAATTTTTATAACTAAGCACTCTATAGGGAAAACTAAATTTTAAGTCAGCAGCAGACTTCAAATGATTTTTATTGGGTTTTGTGACTTAGCTCACTCAAGCCTGTGTAACACACAATCAGCTGATTTGAGTGTCTGATGTAAGAGCAGTTCTAATCAACAGCCCCATCTACTTATCCTGGCCCCTCAGGATTAATTCTTCCTATTGCGTTAAAAATAATCATGGGAGATGATCCATTTACCATCAAGTGCCACAGCAGATTTCTTGCTAGTGACCAGAAGTTACACTGAGTACTGTGGGGACAAGAAAAAGTATACTAGGATAGCACAGATCAGTGACTCAACTCTAGTCATTTCTAGAACAGAACATGAACCAAACCTTGTGTAAGTTCAGAAATACCAAATTGAAACTTTCTTCCATTTTTCCCATTTGCCAGTTTGGAATGAGACAGGATTACTTTTGGCCTTAAGGGTGTGAGAACATTTCCTCTCCAAGCTTTCCCAAGGAGAAATAGAAGCAAAAAAGGCACCTTCCCTCAGAAATTCCACTTCTATAAGCCTTACAGCAATAGTTCATAGAGGCTCCATGCAAAGCTGGATGAGTATTAACTCTTGTAGAAGCAGAATCACACTTGGTATCTTCTGAAGTGAGTCCATACTCTGTCATTAGTGTAATTTTTTTTTCCCCCCCAAAGAGCTATTCCACACATTTGGTAACAGGTTCCCGATATGCTTAAAAACAATTTTGAAAAATTCAAAATGCAAAAAGCAGTGACTTTTCCCTACATTAACTTAGTAGACCAGTAAAAATCTCTCTAACGCTAAGATAACAAATCACCATTACACCACTCAAAAATAATATTTATCTACTGAAGTTTTGTCTGCTGTAAAGCTATCACTTTGGGGCAGTTTTTTTTAAAAAAAGTATTATCTTGTGGCATGGAAGCACTTAAGGCATAGCGTTATCAGCAAGGAATTTGCATGACAGTTCTTACCCTTATCAAACTGGTGAAGCAGGGATTAGCATGTCTTTATGACCCTGGCAGAGAGGGGAATGTGGTTGAGGTGACCATTTAAGGCTTGATCCATCCACTTAAAGCATTGCTGTTTGACAACTGCACTCAGCACAGGCACTTGCACTGCCTTTTGCGTCAGTGGTCCCTCAGTCCTGGTCCCAGGATGACCTCTTTGCTCCCAGGATCCAGCAGAACCTGTGCAGAGCCCGTACCTTGGACGCATAGGCTTTGGAACACAGGACTGGCATCATTAGTTAGCAATTACAGGATGTAATTGGGTACCTTCAAGACAGACATTGTTTCTAAATTAGTACTGAATGTCACAAAATTTATTTCTTAACTCTAAAGAAAGCCAAGCTCTATAGCAGGTAAAGAGGATGCTGGCTTGTGAAACACAGTTTTTAGGTCTGTTCCTAGGTTTCCAGTGGGCCTACCACAATCTAGAACAAGTTTCCCATTTTACTTCAAGGCTTTCTTATCTACTTCAAACTTCCCCAGAGAAGCCAAGAAGGGCAAAAGGAAGATACAAGCCATGGTTTCTTCATATGTAACAAAGCTACAAGGCTTTCCCCCACCCTATATCATGACTGATAAGACCTCAAGACAACATAGCTTACTAGTTATGCCTGGAAAGCCTGACATCAGCAAGAAAACAACTTAGCTCTTTAGTTTAGGTGATAACATTTAAAGTAGCAAGCCTCCCTTGGAATATACATGCACTGAGCATCACAGAGCTCCGACCTTAAAGGAGGTTCTGGGCACTAGAGTAGGGAGTAAGAGCAGCTCTGAAACTGCTCTAGATTATGCTGGGGACTCAAGTCCACCTCACCCAGTTGCCTCTGTTATAGGTCTGACTTAACTTCAGCACCCAGATCATTTTGTTTAATGAACAAAAACTCTTCAATCTTTTCTTTAAGAGCAGTGACAAAAACATGACCAGACAAAAAGAATAACTTGGTCTGGAGGGGTACCTGAAAGATGCAACCAGCTCGAGGCATCCTGTCTCAAGAGGCTTTAATCCTCAGAGGGCATCTGTCACTGCCCAGTACCCAAAGGCTTTGGCTCTCCTATCCAACCCTACTGACCCAAGAAAGCAGCCTAAAAGGGCAAAGCCTTTCCACTCAAGACAGGCAGACAGCTGGCCAAGCAGACATACATCCTACAGAATATTTTTTTAATAGAGTAAGGGAATTATCTCCTGACTCACAGGAGTCAGAGGGAGGCAGGGGCTGCCCTGCAGAGCCAGGCTCTCATTTCATACATCTGTGATGAGTGAGCACACAGATTTTTAGCTTGCACAGCTCAAGTTTCTTTTCTGTCCCACTCGGTGCTCTGGAACCAAGTCAACAGTAAGTGGGGGGTGACAGCCAGCACCTTCATCCCAGCTGGGTGAGGAGGAAGTCGCACAGCACCAGACAGTTAGCAGCATCACTAACATACCAGTTCAGCCACACCACAGGGAGGGCTTGCTCCACAGCTGCAGGGAGCCCAGCCTCTGGGGCAGTGGGAAGCAAAGGGAGACTAGGGAAGAGGCAGGAGTAATCTAAGGAACAGGTATGGGCAACCCTTGACAGAAACAAATGTCCCCTGCCAGGCGTTTCTCTTCAGATGCCCGTCCCCTCCTCAGCCTCCATACTGAAAGGAGGCATGGATACAATTCCCTGATGTCCCCTCCATGGAATTGCCTACCTCATTGTTCTATTCCAGGGACATATTAAATACCTACAGAAGATGTTCAGTTTATCCATGGTCTTTATTCAACACCTCTGTACTCTTCACAACTTTAAACACAACTACAGAAAGAGCAGTTCATGTCCTCAGAAGTACTTCAGCATTTTGCTAGTGCTGATTTCTACCCTCTCTTCTCCAAGACAGCCATCCCCCAGCTCACTCACACTGCCAGCAAGTCACTTGCTGCTCTCTGCTTGCTCTTCCCCAGCCATTTAATTCTCCACTGCTCTTTGGGAAAGGCAGAAACCAGCTCAGTAAATTAAAGCAAGCTTCAAGGATTTAAAGGAGCAAACTACAACTCCCCTTCCCCTGCCAACTAGGGTGAACTGCTTCCAAAAAGCCCTGTACAGAGTTATGGATTACACAGCAATTAAAACACAAAGCATTTAAACTTCTTGGAAGTATGCATTTAAAAAAACAGTTCACCATTCCCCTCCAATTCCTTTCCATGTGTAAGGCAGCTCTTCATCCTCTCCAACCAAGCACTTGTTATATTCTAAAAACTCCCAGTCAGAGAATTTTACAAAATATAAGGTCAGTTTTCCATTCCAAAGTAGGGAAATGTATTTCAGCATTGAAATTACCAGGAGAAATCTTCGCTGGAGTCAAAGAAACATTTCTATAGGATTAGACTTATTCAAAAGTGTTTTGAAGTTTTATAGTGCTTTCAGTGAAATGTGTTGCTCTAAAATGAATACTCTCCTTCCTTCACTCACTGCTGTGAGTTACACTGACACTAGCCTTTAACAAGTTCAGAACTGATGTTGAAACACACATCTTTGCAAAGAAGCTCTGTCAGAAGGCCTCTTGCCCCATCTGCTCAAGAGCCTTCCTCCCAGGCTGTTATCACAAGCATCTGTTGAGTAACAGCACCCTGTGTAGAGCAGTCCCTGACTGCAGGCACGACTACAGCTTGTTGCTGTTGCCACTCAGACTTTTGTTTATATGTCAACAAAAGCTCTGCAAGAAATTTTTAGAACTCTTAGCAATTATTCCGACCTTTCTTCTTTATCCATTACTTCTTCCCCAGTTTTGCCCTCTTCCCTTTCCTCAATAAGGATTTTAGATAGGCAGAGGAAGCAGTTATGTCTGTAGATATCCACTTACAAGGCTTCCAGTCTCAGTTTCCCCCAGTTGTATTTTGGGGTGGTTGTTCTCTGGTTAAGTCCTCCACTGAGGCCACTATTTGCATTAGTGACCATCTACAGCCAGATAAAGAATGGACTGTCTAGATCTCAATGCATCATATTTCTACCAGGCCCTTCAAGCTAAGTACCAAACACATGGTAGATAGTGCCCATGACTCACCACCTAAGTAATAATTGCTTACATGAATGAATGTTTTAAGTTTATTTCAATAACACTAGACCATTTACATGACTAGAACATTGGTCTTGTAAGCAAAGCTCCTCCAGGTAGAGCCTTAGACTCAGGGTAAAATGTATTTGCATGAGAGCAAGTAAATCTGTGCTCCAAGACAAACTGAGAAATTAAGAAAATGAACAAAATGAAGGCTTCATCCCATACATGTGATGAAGCTACCTGTCCTTACTCTTGTGCTCCATACATTTTTTCCACAATTTCATTCTCCCATAAATGTCCTTGTCATTTATCTTTATTTGTACTTTGTCACCAACAAAACCACAAGCAAATTTACTCTTGCACTTTTATATATCCCTACATTTCACTGCCTGACATCCCCACCTTCCTTTATGGCTGACTTCTCCACCTTTTTCTGATTAGAGATATAAAAGCTACCCCTAATCTGCTGTATAAATACAGCATGACATGCTTCTAAAAGGCAGACTTCAGATACAGGCATTGAAGAAGTCACTTGCACTGGTGGTAACTCCCCAGGGAGGGGAATTTGTTTGTTCAAAAGTAGCAATTCTATGGAGAAGGTGTAGCCTGGATATCTTAACTGGGGTAATCAGTAAGGGAGCCAGGAAGCCTCTGACAGGAAAAACCAAGGGCTGGCCAGCAGGAAAAAAGAACTCAGCTCATGACAGTAGCGTTAAAACCAGGATAAGCTAGAAAGTAAAAGGAAGGGAGAAACAGTGGGCTGCAATCTCTAATCTTTGGTGCTGCTTTCAGTGCAAGCAGACTGGATTTCAGCCCCAGGCTGGCAGACGCGATGGTCCCTGCATATGTAAAGCCAGAGGCAGCAGTGGGGAAAGGAGACAAAGGGAACAGGGGGAAAAACCCACAGCCACACCTAACCTGATTTTCTACCCATACAAAGATTTTTGTTTGCTATCACTATAGAAATAATGCAAGCTCTAATTCAAAGCTGCAGAAGCCAGAAACAGGGATGGCAGAAGACTCCAGCAGGGATCTTATACAATCCTGGTAGGACAGGAGCTGTTAGGGCAAGGGTGTCAAGTTTGACTACAACACTTGCTCATCTGGGGGGAAGTCTCCCCCATCAGCTTATATGGTTACATCTGTAAGCCAACTCAGCACCAGCAGGAAGTCATTAACTCTAACAAGACTTTGTTCCACAGCTTCCAGTTCCCAGATACTCCAGACTGAGATGATCCAGTTTGGATCACACAAAACACCCATACAAACATAAAGCAGCAATCCTGTGACATTTTTAACTGGGAAGAGGGGGATGGACAAGGGGAGGGAGCACCAAATGTATGAGAAGAAATACTGTGGCCTTTCTTCACATGTTTTCCCACATACACACCTAAGGGGACTGGGTGCGTCCCACCTTTGACCAAGCACCATTTTGAAGCACCATTAACAACAAGCGAGGAAAAACAAATACCTGCTTTAAACAATTCCTACAGAAATCAGCTGACATAAATGCATATACCCTCAAGACCAAAGTAATAACCAGCTTTGAATTACTGGCATGCAGGAAAAAAAAGCTTTGCAAGAAATCTCACCAAGAGCACTAGAAAGCCTTCCCACTTACCTTCATTGTAAAACTATCCACACAAAGAGAGAAAAATAACTTCTAAATTTGAGGGGAACAGGAATTAGAAGTGCAGCATCAGGCACATTTGATACTCTTCAGGAGTACTGCCTTCCCAGAGCATTGCGTGTTCAAGCTGAACATGTACTCTGAACCCTTAGGGTCCCCAAACCACATTCTAATTCCTGTAATTAAAAAGAGTTATTTAGAAAAATACCTTATCCTGCCTGTTCCCTGGAAACAAGGGGTGAGAGAAATGGGTGGGTCTGCATGGGCAACAAGAGGATTGCTCTCACCCTTAACTGCTTGCAGCTGCTATCTGCACCCTGCCACATGAACAAGCCCAGCTTTGTCTCAGCCTGGGGTTGCACGATGCTGAGCAGAGGCAACTGTCACTGTCCAGGGAAGCACTTCCAGTACTTCTCTGCAGAAATATTCACACTTTTGTAAGTAAGAGAATGAGTCTTTCACTATTTTTCATGGAAGAAAAAGATAGTTCTAAGAAAATCCTAATACTCAGACAAATATATAACAAAAAACACTCCCATTCACTCTTTCCAGCTTAGGAGATTCTTTTTTTTTTTTTTTTTTTTCTTGACAGAAATGAAGCAAAATTGATCTATTTGGACAACAAAAAAATACTTTTCTTTTTTTCCCCCCCATTCACTAGAATGTAGTTTTCAGATGCTTTCTACCTGTCTGAAGAGTCCAGAAACAAAATGACTTCATTAGTCTGCCCAGGGAGGAAGTGGTGCCATGTCTCAGGTCAATCAGTACCTCGTCATCATGGTCAATCAGTGAGCATTCATTTGCCATTGGATGCCATGCTTATTCTTCTGTACTATGAGTATCCTCGATCTTCTTCACACAACAGTATTTTAAAGTATTGGCTATTTTAACATATCTGCACTTACCTCATTACACTTTAATCTTTGCTCAATTTACTTTTTGACATAAAATTGGTATACTGAGGCAGAAGGACTCAGAGCAAACTACAAAAGACACAGGTGACGCTATGGAAAGACAGAGGCCTTACCTTGCTGGGTGCATTGAGGCTCCTCTCACCAGTCACAGCACAGCAGCAGACCACTTGTAAGCACTGAAGTTCAGGGGCTCCACAGAAAAGCAGCACAGCACCAAAAGGGAACACACACAAGAAAGCAAGTCATGTCCATGTCTCATCTGCCATGGGGCCGTGGCCAAAACCCACCCCTCAGAGCTGCTTAAAGCAAGCAGAGGTAGAAGGAGCACAAAGGCTGCAGCTTCCCAGGGGAGGAAGGTGCAACAGGAGCAGAGGAAACTGCTGCTGCAGCCCCTTCCCACAGACACCCTGCTCCCCTCTAACAGGGCATTTCTCCTTCAAACAAAGAAGAAGGACAGCTCTATCCTTTGCAACTTTTTGAGCTGGGAGGAAGCTTCAGCAGAGTACAGCACTGAGAAATGAAGTAGAAAGACAACACAAAAATACCTCTTTAAAAGCTGTAGGAAACCAGAAGCAACTAGAGGCCCCCACACCCAAACAGCTCTACAGGTCTCACAGGAGCCCTTAAAAGGCATCACCCCAAACATGCCTGGAACCAGCTAAAGGAGCCCCAGCAGCAACACCTGGTTGCCCATCAAAGAATCCCCCTATGACCTCCCAATCTTTCTCTCCAGCTTCATCCTGCCCTTAATGAGCCTGTTGTGCTAATGAGCACCAGCTGCTCTGCAGCCTCGGGAGGTGCTGGCTCCCAGGTGCCACCACTTGGGCTGCGGTTGCGGCCTCGCTGCCCAGCACCTGGTGGCCACAGGACACGGGGACTTGTTTGCTCCCTGTGACATCCCTCTTTGTGGCCCAGGGATGGGGAGCGAGTCCCTGTCCTGCTACCCACCCTGCAGCCCCAGTCCCTGCCACCTGCAGGCACCAAAATGACCACTGTGGCCTTGAGAGAAAAGTGGCATTTTCCATCAAGGCTCTGCTTTGCTGGGAAGTTTCCAGGCGCCTTTCCTGGCCTCCTGACAGGCCCGAGAGCACAACAGGAAGGGACTTTCTGCTTCAAGTGGTGCTCTTGAACCCTTTCAGTGTCATGTTTATTAAATCATCGTGTTTGTTTTGAATGTGGCCTGTTTATTTATTTTTAATATGGCCCTTTAGAAACAGCAATGCTTCTCTCATTTCTCTGTCAGCCCATTTTTAATGGGATTCTAATTATTACTCAGGTACAGGAAGGCAGTGACCAAATTAAATTGTCACTTGGGAACTGGCATCTCTCATTTATGAAGGCAAAAAGCCATGCAGCCACATTCTCCTCTACTTCCTCCAAGAAAAGCCATGCGTGAACTCTAGGAAAAGGTGGAAAATCCATGAAAATACACCCCTAATGGCTTTATTGGTTTCCCCGTGTGCCCTTAAACATCACTCTTTAAGCAACGTGCCCTGCTCCTGGAACTTGGGCCTGCGGCTCTTTTGGTGCGATGTAAAATGGCCCCTTCAGCATCACTTCTCTTAAGCCAATTTACAGAAGCTGACACATTGCACCAAATAAAATTGCAAAGAAATGAAGTTTTCTAGGTCATCTTTATTTCCACACAGTCACTGAGAGCTCGTGACCCTGCCTTTTTTGTGCTGTGGGATGTATTACTTTAGTAGCCCCAAGCCCCTACCTTGACATATATCTTGGAATTAGACATTTCTGTCAGTTGTAATTAAAAAAATCACAGGCCCAGGCCCTGGTCAGACAAATATACTCTGGAGCTCTGCTTTCACTCTTCTCCTAGATAGTCTACATCAGCAAAACAGAGAACCCAGTGGCTATATAAAGCAGTGTCACCAAGTCTTGGCATTTTTTTTTAATTTATTTTCACTATTTGGTTATTTTCCCTGATGACCAGGTTCTGCACTTGTATAACATTTCCAAGTTCACTTAGAGCACTTAGTAAGTTTATGCCCCTCACAGTTGTTCCATTAAGCCAAAAAACTTGAGTATAAGGTGACATCTTGAAGGGCATCACCAAAAAATACCTGGTAGGATGGAAGAATAGGATTTACTGTGTTCAAAAATCTCATGATTGCTAAGCCAATTTCAACTTCCGTGGTTAAAAAAAAAAGGCGTTAGACTGCTGAGCAAAAGAACCTCCCAAACTGAAAGGCCACAAGTCAGAAGACGCCCCAAAGAGTTTTACAGACTCAGCAAGCAGGGAGAGCTGCTTTGCTACTGAGCAAGGTTGAGTTGAGGCGGGGGGAATGCAATCTCCTATAAAAGAACATGTAGGCAATGCAGCTAAAATGATCTCACAGTTTGTAAACTAAGCTCCTCTTTTGGGAGGATATGGCTTCCTTCTATAAATGTGTCCCCTTGCAAGGCGGCAAAGCTCAAAGCAAGCCTAGAGCTCTGAGCAGATTTATCACAGAGAACCTCAGAGGGGAAATGGGTTATGTTTTAGTACTAAAGCATGGCTAGATAGTCTGGAAGATTGTGTGTATGAAGAGGGAACCAGAGAAAACAGCTCCTTCTCAAGGAGCATGACCACTTATTTAATACGTTAAGTACATACATACTATAGAAACAGATCTTTCTCTCTATTAGTTAATTAAAAAAGAAATAGTGCAATGGTTTCTACATTGAATTTATACTGCTAAAGAGATACTTGTGAGCTGCACCCACTGCCCGTTTGTCTCAAAATAAAACTAAACTAAACTAAAAATCTCTCCCCCTTTCTCCTCTTTGCTGCTAATACTGCCCACATCCCAATGATGTCTGAGTCTAGTGAATGATACATGCAGTCTTTTCTCTGCTCACCATATTCTCAAAAAATATATATCTTTTTGCTTCTATTGATCAGTAGTTATGTAATTAAACTCTGTTTTACATCCTCTATCTGTTTGGAAAGCAAGATATTATTCCTTGCCTACTTTTTTTTTTCTTCCAGCAATTCTGCCTATCTGTGCCAATGGAAAGTGTTCAGTTAATCCTTATCTTGACCCTGCCTTTTGAAAGTATTTCTGCTTTCTAAAAGATAGCTTCAAAGCAGACAAATTCCCCAAATCTTGCTCTCAAAGCCTGGTGAGGTTCCCAAATCCATGGCACTTCTTGCTCAAGAAGCAGGAGTAAATCTCCATTTTCTGGCACACTCCTGGGTTTGTGCTCCTCTCCACTCAGCCAAGGCTTAAGCCAATTAAGAGTCACTCCCTGGATTTTAAAGATCCCAAATGTGCTCATCTCATCCTACCTCTCTGACCTCATGTTAACTTAGTCCCCCAAGACTCATCTGATTAATTTATATTCCTGCTATGCCTAATTCACCCCCTTGGAGGACTTTTATTTCACTTGTGTGGGTCTATCTTTTTGGAATTCTTCCCTCTGTTACTGAATCACTTCCTCACCAATAAACTTTCCTTTTTTCTTTTTTTTTTTTTTTAATTGGGCTTTGTAAGAAGTGATGGAAAAGCATTTCACATCGTGCTATGAAAAAAGACCAAAGGGAAAATGAGTTGTTGTATGACAGCATTTCGGAATGCGAGTTGCTTGTGAGCTATTCAGCCAGCAAGGGCTGCATTTATAAACAACATTAATGAAACCACCCAACCTCATACAGCCAATTTTGGGAGAATTAAGTAGACCTTGGGTGATCGTGACTAGCTGAATGGTTTCCAGTCTTAGGATAGTGAGTAGGCTGTTTAAATGGCCTCTGAACTCCTAAATTACATGGCATTGTTTCTGCTGAATGATTAAAACACTCCAACACTCACCAAAAATTTCCAAAACAGCTGTACAAATGCTATCGGGGGCATCACACTTTTTCCTTTCCATATTTGAGACACGTCCTTTTCCACGAATCTGATGATGTAAAAAAAACAATTGGTTGGACAGATGTTTGTAGAAAACAAAGGAAAGGAGCCATAAAACCTGTGAGAGCAAAATCACGCCTGGTTTTGGGCTGGACAAATATTCATGGTTGCTCTTTAAAAAAACAACACCCATTCGCCCACCTTTAGCAGCGAGTCACAACCCTTGTGCCTTGTGCCCTGTCTTCCCAGGGGAGCGAAGACAGGCAGAACAACCAAGCAACACTGAGCCATCGCCCAGAGAATGAAGAGTACAGCGAAGAGAATAGATCTCTTTCACTTAAGGACAGTTGTTAATTTAAAATGAGCTTTATCGAGAAGCCCAAGATGCTATAGGATACGCACGTCACCGTTGTCCCTCAGAAGCGACCAGAGGATATAAATAACGGGCTGGCCAAGGACTGCGTCACGCCGTCGTGCTGCTCGTTGGGCAATCGGCAGCATCTGAAAGGAGCCTTTCAAGGCTGCAATGGCAGCTTTTGTGGGGGTCAGGCAGGGGTGAACAGGGTTATTTCGGAGAAGGGAGGTCCGGGCTGAAAACAGGAAAAATGAATTCATCCTGTGTCAGTCATCTCCATTGAGCCCAACTGGTGCAGACCAGAATAGTCCCAGCTAAGTGAACTCACATCAGTTGAGCCCTCTCAACACTGCTTGACTTTGAAGAAGCAGAAGTGAAGGCGATTTTGGTATTCACACACTGAGCAACAACATAACCCCCCTCCTTGTACCTGTACTCAGCAACAGTGTCCCACTATAACAACCGGGGCCAACACAGAGATGTGTCAACAAATGACTCAGAAGAGGAGGAGGAGGAGATGGAAAAACAGGCCAAAGAAAGGCAGGACCGCTGGAGGAAAAGCAAACAAAACCCCGCAGGCAGCTGTGTACTGGGGGGAGAGTGTACAACTCGGAAATATGTGAAATTACGGGGAAATTCACCTTTCAGACTTCCTAGTGCCTGCAACAAGCCAGCCTCACATTCTCCGAGGGGGCTGGGGAATGCAAGACATACCTGGGGATAATTAAGCAAACACAGTCTGATTACGGAGGTAAAGTTTCTTTCCCTTCAGTCCAAACCACTGTTACCACCAGCTCAGAGCACATTCCATCCTTATTTTTCAGATCAGTCTGCACCTAAATTCCCAGCCACTTCCCTCGCCGGGGAACACAGCAGGTTTTGCAAGGGAGCGGGACAGAAGTCCAACCATCCTCCCAATACATTGGGCGCAGTTAAACCCTACACAGGTATTTCCAATAAAAGGGTTCAAGGGAACCAGCAGTTCCTTTTCTTTGGTGGTTTCCCTAAAACTATAGCATGGAAGAGGCAGTTAAGAAACTTCAGGGACAAACCTGTGCCGAAAGGAAGGTTAGCCCCAACTCGTCTGAATTTCTTGAGCAGCAGCAAGGCTCAGCACAGACCTGGGCTTCAGCTTATAAAACAGCAATCTGACTCTCAGATCAGAGTGGGCCAGCATCCAAGTCACCTCAGAAGTCCTGGAATTTAAGCATTTATTTTCATTCTAAATCAAACGGGAACGCTATTTTTCAAGACTGAGCAAAACAGAAGCAATCTGACCCAAGTTTTACTGCTATGCCAGCTTCTAAATTTTCTTTTAATTTTGAAATTAGTTTAAATGAAAAAGTGGATTTTTTTGCAAATTTTTAATGAGGAAACTGAGCATGCTTAGAATGCTGGATCTGGTCATCCGACTGTTCTCATTTTTAGAGCATTTCCAAAGTTCTGGCTTTGAGGACAAAGTAGCTTCCATCAGAAAACTGTTCGGCCAGAGCATTTGAGCCACAGAGTTTCTTACCGAAAGCTCACCCGACACCCAAGGACACTTGGCCCACAAAGGAAAGTCTTTCCAGGGAGACCTCACTCCAGAGCACTGACTACATCTTATCATTAAAAACCCCATCACATTTGCCACAAGAGTAGGAGTAACCCACAGCCCTGGCTCAGTGTCAACGGTGATTTCGCCTACCTATAATTGCTCTTGTGGTTTCAACCGGAAAAGTTACTGTTTCGCTCTCGTTCTCGGAAACGCTGCGATGCAGGGATGGTGCAAGGATCTGCCACTTCAGCCTCCCAGGCTGCTGTCCCTTGAATAATTATTTCCTTTGAATAAGCATTTACATCAAATAATGAATCTTTTGAAGAATTAAAAGCACTGCAGGAGTGCCGAGTCCGTGCCTGCTTTGTCCTCACCACAGACCTGCTGGCTGCTGTAACGTCAAGGTATCTGCATGACCAGGAGAAGTCTTGGGTGTGAAGGGAAATTTTCATTTCCTCTTTAGCTGAGCACTTTACAATATGTGTTTTAATAAAACAGAGAGAGGCAAATTATTTGCTTGTAAATGCCATTACACTGGAGAATTAATCAGGGCAACAGCAGCCTGGCCAGAGAGTCTCTCCGGAGGGGTTTCGCATGCTCAGGAGCACAGATTTGCTGGGTAAACGCCTCCTAAATTTGCAAGCCCACATATTTAATTTCTATACAGAAATTGATGCTTTTGAAATTAGACTCATGATACATCACGGAGCAAGTTTATCTGCTCCTACAGTAGGATGCATCAGCCCTGAAGTCATCAGGGATCTGCTATGGGGCAGGTTGCCCAAGTGTCCTGAGTGTTTTGTAACCCGGAGGAGATTGTGCTGCACTCCTTTACAGCTCCCAGCGCCAATAAACCTGGAGGGGAGCGGGCAAGAGGGAGTAATAGTAATGCTAATTCGCTGGGTTTTTGTGTGTTCTGTAATGCCTCCGCTGGCCCTCCCCTGCAGCTCCAGATGCTGTCAGTCACCTTAAGCTCTTGCAAATCCTTCAGCTGATTGCAGAAGCGAGACTGGTTTTCGCTGCGCTGCAGAACTTGCCATAACCTTCGGTGCACCCTACAGACTCAAAAAGCAGGATGTAAAATTTTAGGAGGCAGCATGGGGAGGATGGAGCTCTAGGCAGGATGGACATGGCTCCAGGGGACGGATGAAGGGTGAGCAGGATCTCACGTCCCAGGGCAGCTCAGCACAAAACCAGCCTAAAACCTGTGATTTCCCCCTCCCAGGGAAGCCAGCACTGGGCAGACAGGGCGGCAGCTTCATGCCTTGTGAGTACCAGACCTGCTCTGAGTCAGTGTTCCTACCAGAAAGTCTGAGCACTTCCCTTGCAGCCATCCTCAACCCGTCGTATACACCGTGACTTTTGCAATACTAACTCCCTGTATAGGAATAGCCCACTCAGTGTCACTGGTATCGGTGGGCCGACACTGGAAAGGGGGTCTTTATCCTGGAGAACAGTTTTTACATCAGTTCTTGTGAGCGCAAATAGTTCCCTCGCTGAATATCTCTCAAGTGATCCCCCCTCTTCACGGACTGCAATACAGGGTGTGATTAGAGCAGCAAGACTATCGGATGGATGCTGGACATACTGTTTGTTTGTGGAAGAACCACGTCAATCCTCAGCATCCAGCCAGGAGTGCAGAAACAGGCACAGCTGGCTAAGAATATAAATTTAAGGAGGGGGAAAATAAAAAAGCCCTCTGATTCATGCAAGGAGCAAACAATTGCCTTCTCTACCTGCCTGCTGGCAACGGATTTTTCCGTGAGGCTTCTATTCCGGGACCTGCCAACAGCATGAGTCTCCGAGGCTCTTCCGAGATGATTCACTTCAGTTTGTTTTCAAAACACACACATATGTGAGGCACGTAAGCTGCAGTTTGCATTTGCATTTGGGGCAAATTTGCTGGTTTTACACAGTTCCCCAGAAAGAAAGAGATTCTTGTTGAATGCTGTGCCGTCTGCTGCTCTGTATACAAACTTTGTGTTTTTCTTGGGGTGCTACAGCCACAGTGAGTAATAAGAATGCATGGAAAAAAGGAAACATCCGCCACATAATCCAGTTTCCACGTCTCGTTTGCTGCTGCGCATTATCAGCACTCACTTATAAAGACTTTGAATAAGGAGCTTGTTTGGTCTCTTTCAAATATCAAGAGAAAGAAGAGATAAGGCAGGATAAGGATTGCTTTAAATAAGATTATGTTCAGAATTTCTTCAGTCCTGAATGCTCTTTCTTTAGGGACTGATTTTAAACTAAAAATTCCACTTACCCCGTTAAACTGTTATTCCCTGGTACAGATGTCAAGAGCAAACAGAACCTAATTAGGACATGTCTGTGTCCCAAAGTCACCAAAACTTCCAGGAATTTCAAGGACAGTGTCAGATCTGTCCAAGTGATCTTGGCACTGGGTCTGCAAACAGTAACATGACATCTGATAGAGACAAGTGGAGATTGCTCAGAGATAGAGTTATATTTGTATAGCTTTCAGCTAAGGTGGCTTAAGCTTTCTTCTCCAGAAAGAAGCAGCCCTGCCAAGAGCTGCCTGAGCCATCTCCTTCACAGGAGGTTCTAGAGCCAAGGTCAGGCTGTATCTGCTGAACAGTGAAGATCTCCGACATATTCAGACTGTAAATTTGGAGCATGCAATCTTTCGAAAACTCTAACTTTATATTCCAGCGATCACAAACCTACATCCAATTTCTCTCTGCAATCGGATTAAATAATAGCATAAGTCTTGAACTTCTGAGAACTGATGGGGTTTTGCTGCTGACTTCAAAGCTGCCCGCATTTCATAGTTGGGATCCTGACATTTTCAAGGCAGAGTTGAAAGACAATGAGCAGCAAATCCTTGGGTTTGAGTTTTCTTTGCCGTGACCCAGCAAAGCACTTGCCCATCATGTTGCAGGTCAGCTGTACTCGCAGATGCTCTTCAGCTGTGTACGCGGTAGCGGTACAAAATGAGAGCGGTATGAAATACAAGCTGTGATTCCTGTCCACTCTACATGCAAGCATTTCACCAGTGAAGCCCAGCCTGTGCTTCAATGTTGGTAAAAATGACAGTCTTTGAAAAATAGCTTTTTTTTTTTTTCCTTTTGGAAACACAGTGAGTTATTTTGAAGGCACAATTCATCTTCCATGCTTGTTTGCGGGATAAATTTTCCATAAATCTAAATACACTAGAGGCACCAAATGTTCCTTATCTTCCATACAGCAATACCTTAAAGGCAAACTAGCCCGCACTGTGTGAGCACAGCGTGGAACAGGCTAAAAGATGGGCAGTGGGATCTGCAGATCTGAGATCCCCCCATCCTGTTTTTCATTTATTATCCCTCGTGCCACTTCCACTAACGACACCCAAACCAGACAGCTGCTTTATGGCTGGGTAATATCCTTTGCAGGAAGCAATCGCATGTTTCTGCACTAACATTTCTTTCCTGAATTCCCTCACTATTGTTCACCAAGTCAGTGTCAGGGTCACGAGGAACTTTTGTAGACCCCCAACCTAGTTTATTTTTCCAGTTAGTATTAAAATTTGCCAAGGCACAGGTTGAAATATTTCTCTCTCTTTTTTTCCTTAATATAAGTCATAAGTCAGCTTGATCAAAATAAAGAATTTCCCCTCCACAAAGATGAACTTGAAAATCGATTTTCTCCCCAGGAAATTTTCCATCTTTCAGAAGGAGGTAGATCCTAAAATTTTCTGAGGCTAAAGTAAAAGAATTTGAGAATGAAAGACAAGCACAAGTAGTATCATGCTGCTCCATGCCGCATCTGACCTGAGGAAACCCTGGGGAAAAGCAAGCAGGGGTTATTTGAGAGAGGTTTTTTCCAGAAAGGGAAACAGGATTGCAAAGGTGTCTGGGCCACCTGTGAATTCCTTTATAGCCCAGTAGGAGCACTTCTTACAATTACATCCTTCCAGATCTTTAAAAAAGGAACAAAACCAAACCTATCTCTCAGTAATGCAGTGGGGTTGGAGACCATCTGGCTACGCCAGAAAAGGGGACGCTCGGTCTGAGGCTCAACTAAAAGGGCAGTATTGGGGAACACAGACAACGCAAAACGCACAAGAAGTCAAGGCATGACATACTCAGGATAGGGTTTGCAAGTAAAGGCTTTTGCCCTTTTAAAGAAAGTGAAAACGGGCTGTAGTACCAGCATTAAAAAATGCTCATTACTACATTCAGGATATACCTACCGTGAATTCACTTTTTGTCTCAGGTTGATCTAACCTAAGTGTTGCACTCTGTGATGATGACATCTCAGAGCTTTCCTTGATAGAGTACCAAAAAAGTCTTCCCTTGGAAATACACCTCTACATTTCCACACTTACGTTGTTATCCTAATTCCTCACATTCCGCACATTCCTCATCTTGACACCCTACAGTGTTGCACAGTTGCACGCAGGTCAGGATACGCTATGTTAGGAGAAGACGGACTTGTTCTCAGGAAACAATTTCTTCAAGATCTAGCTGTCTACAAACATCAGATACGAGCAGTGTATAAGAGCATCACAGAGTTGTCTCCAATAATATCACTGTGATCTGCTAAGGGTAAACTCAATTCATCTGCATTTTGGTGAAAATTTTAAAATCTCCTACTTCCCACTGTTCGTCCACTACACCAGCAGAAGATAATTGCTGAAAAATGCTCGGCCTTAATTTGAAAGTAAGTTTTGCAATCCAATATAGCAGCGACGTTATTTTGAGGAGCATCTGGATTTTATTAGATGCAAACATAGCTGGTAGAAATCTGGAAGAGGAGAGACATAAAAAAAATGTTCTCTCTGGAATATTTTAAACCAGAAGTATTCATCATGCTCAGCACACCCTCCTAGTACAGCAGGGGAGTCCAGGGTGACCGCACTTCGCTGCAAAGCTCGTGCTGCTGCAGTGCCTTGTTGTAGCTGGACTCCTCCTTTGCAGGAGCCCCACTCAGATCCCGCTGTGGCAGGGAAGAAGGGATTGAAATCTGTTGCCTGGCTGTTTCTGTGCAGGCACAGGCAGCATTTTCCCTGCAAAAGTGGTTGCTTTGGGGAAGTCATTGCCCACACACTTGGGATGCTGTCCCTGATGTTGGCTCTTCCAGCAACCTCTTAACAAGGTTGTGTCTTCAGGTTCCTGCTCAACATCATGTAATTTGATCGCTCAGTTATATGGGATTTATGTGAGATAAGTACCCGGTAGACCTACGAATGCACATTCACATATGAATCTAAACTTAAAAATTCCACTTCAACATCCCCTCAAGCCAGGCTTTGACGCAAAACCCACATGCAGACCTCAGTTTTGTAAACGAAGTCTCCTCTTCCAGCAAGGCAAAGCATGCAGGGAAACCTTTCCATCCCCAGAGGTGAATCCCCGCTGTAAATACACGACCTGCCAGGGCTATGTTTGCAAACAAGAGCGCGCTCGCCCGTGCACTGCATGATCGCGGCTCGGCAGGCGCACGGCTACGCAGTCCCTAGCAGGAGATCCGCCGTAAAGTCCTTGATATGGAGACTTTGTCAAGTGTGGGCACCACTAGCTGGGCATGTCTGGGACATACTGGCATATCCTTCCAGCCTTAAAAAGTGCCATCATATATGTAGTAATCATAAATAAGCAGACCGCTTATTTACCTTAGTACCTTAGTGACAGGGAGAGCTTCATCAGCCCACCAAGACCATAACCCCTGCAGCACTATGGCTTTTTCTTCCTATTTGTGTTGGTGTTTGCATTAGCGCTGACATTTATATACAAAATAGTTGGTTTTCCAAAGGCCAAGTGGAAATCCTCTTGTGAATTACCTCATCTGGGCGCAGAGGTTTTGTGTGCAGATTTGGAACTGTTTGATGTTTCTTCCAACATGCCTTAAAGTTACAGTTTTGAAAAACGTTTGTAAGAGATTTTGCTTAGCAAATTTCAAAAGTTAAAAAGGGGAATTTTGCACAGCAATAAAGCTTAGACTGTGCATGAGAAACCATTGCTGTACCAGGTAGCACACACAGATCCCGTAAAGGCCAACGCACAATTTTAAGCACATGGAGGTCGTCCATGCACTTGGACATCGGCATGGACAGCATATACGTTTTTGTGGGATTGTTCTGACCTCCTTAAAAATGAACCACACATTATGGTTTTCATCTTGGCCTTTCTATAAAGGATGAAAAAATTCTAATGGTCTTAGAGTACCAATCCTTCCATGAGAGGTTAAATAGAAAGAAATCCATTAGGCAGAAATTAGGAGAGCAAGCCTGCTCTCAAAGAAACCAGGGTTAGAAATGGACTAGTTTCAATGGAACAGAATCTCATAGTAAAATCTGTGCTCTCCTCTTAAATATTAGCCTCCCTTTCCCTCTCTGCTCATGTGTCTACCATAGCTCTCATCTCTCCAGCAGCTGTGATCTGCTGCCAAGATTTGCTCTCCCCTCCATGTAATTTATGGCCCTGTCGTGCAGCTCTTTCGCACAAGCCTTCCCACTGGCGAGGCCCAGGATCCCGAGGTATTTACACGCTGCTTACAGGGGTGCCCAGAGTGGGCTCGAGAGAAACAGAGCACAGGCTGCCTTTGCTTAGGTGCCGGCTAAGGTTAATCAAATAGCGGCACTGCTGCAAAAGGTGAAGCTTTAATTGTTCCTCGCAGGATGGGGGTCGGAGGCTTTCAGCCATAGCTGAAAATGCAGTGTTTATAGCAGACCCTATATGCCTATAGGAGTTGAGGGCCTAAATGGCATGTTCTGCAGCCATAAAGAAGCCTGAACTGAAATGTCTTTCAGTGCAGTTCAGGCTCACAAGGGTCTCGGAGCCAGACTGAAACAACCTTCTGTCTCGAACACAGCGGAGTGACACACGCGTAGCCCTGTCCCGGCCACGGGCACAGCCGAGGTGCTCAAACACCAGCACCTTGCAGCAACATTGGGAAATTCTATTGATTTTCCTGTGACACTTAGAATTTGTCTTAAATATTTCTTTCCCACAGAAGTTGGTGTCTTGTATAAATTATTCCCATCAAAAGTACATTTCCTTCCTCCCCTTTCTTTTTTCTCCTTCATGGCTTTCCATGCAAGAAATGTCCCAGGCTGTTATATTTGCCAGAGGGAAAAAAGAGTTACTTTTAGAGGCTGTGTTTCAGAAGGCACTGCACGAAATGTTCTCCAAAGACGGGAGACCTCGAGAGCTCCTTTATAGCTTCCCCTTCCCACGTCCCTGCCCGTCTCTGAAAAAGCACCTGAAAACAGTGAGAAGGACGTGCTAGGCAGGAGATAAAGGCCACATGTAGCACTTATTTTCAATATTCACATGACATTTTTTATTATAAATTAATTGAAGAAACATACTGTCATAAACCTCCCGTTATTTGATGTGGACGTAATCTGAATTATGTACTAAAGCACTGTATGGAAAGTATGAATGCTGTTCCTGGAAAGTAAGTTATGACCTCTTTCCACACTGAGTATAAATCTACAGAGTATAATGAAAAGCAGAAGCAATGTATAGCTCCAGACTCTAAAGCTTCTACCTGCCCATATAAATCCTTCAGTGGCCCAGTGGACAGCAATTGGGTTTAAACAATTTGAGGCAGATTAATACCTTGATCTGATGAGACGTATTTAAGTAATGTTTGTTTCAATTTCTGTGTGACCCAGCTCAGGAAAAATGTGTCTCCAATAAACATGGCTGGCTTGGGACATATTCGGGGAGCACAAACAGCAGATGCATCATCAGGAGCTTTGGGATGTTTGTTTTTAGTATGTGACCGCAAGATATGATGCATCTTTGCAAAACTTCCTACTTCACTCAGGAATTATGCCCAGCTTTTTTGGCGGTGCCAGCCTGGCAGCTCTCCTCCCAAGGCCGTATCAGGGTTGTCAACTTGGGATGGTCTCTCCTTTGAAACCCCCTTTCTCTCTGTTTCCATATCTGCAAAAGGCAAATGCTAATAGCTATCCAGTTCATAAGGTCCTTCAGTTGACTTGCTACAGGGCCCAGATCCTGCTGCTTTGAAGAAAAACGTGAATGAGATTGTTCAGACCAACAATCTGGATTGCAACCTTCCAGTGTAACCCCGCTGGGGGTTTTGCTTTCTGCCCGCGACACTCCCAAGCGCCTGCCCGGCTGCTGCTCCTCGCCCTTTGCAGAAGAGGCGTGACGACAAAGTGAAGGTTAAACTGTGACCCATCCCGGCCCACACACCAGCAAGGCACTTGCTGAACTTTGGGGGAGGATTTTGCAAGAGAAGAGATGTGTCTGAATCACCAGCCTCCCTGGAGCTCCTCCTAGGGCCGTGCACATCCCTAACCCTCCTTGAGCACTTTGTCTTGGGCACAGCCTGGCAGCAGCTGTGATGGACAACGTGTCTGAAAAACGTTTTGCAGCTCGAAGGCAGCATGGAGGTATTTCCAGCCAGCGAGACTGATCCCTGCAGCGTGGCCACAGCTCCTCGTTCTGGGAGTCTTGACCTGTTTTCGCTCCTGCTGTCCCAGAGGAAACCCTCTTGCAGCACATCTCAGTCAGTCATGCATAGACCTGTGGCTAAATGCTGTCAGCGATAAAACTTTCACGGTATTAGATCAATACAGATGTCAGAAAGAATTATATAAAATGGCCCATGCAAACAAAGTATATTTATCATTGCTGCAGTAATTCCTCTTTTCAAGAATGAGGAATGCTGTAAATTCCATAGACTGTCAGAAAGGTGAAAGAAATAGCTGGTCACTGCTGGAGAGCATCAGCTCTAAATCTGCATTTTTTTCATGGGTATTTAGCTGAACACAGACTAAAAATACATGAACTCCAAGCCAGTCCAAGATGCAAAGCAAACCAAAAACCAGAACTAGAACTATAATCAAAAAACAGATGCAGACTATTACTGGTCTTGTGTGCCAGCAAAAGAAAAGGTCTAGCTCACTATAATCAACATTTGGAAGTAAGGAATTAAATTCAAAGGATTAAGTACAGGGCAGAAATAGTCTAGGTTAGTAACAGAAAGTCCTTTGCCATGAGGTCCAGCTTGAAAACAAAGAAAATGCTGAAACAAGTGGGGTTTGGTAGCCCTCTTGCTTCACCAAAGCCTGTTTCTTGCCTTAGTAGAGTTTGGTACAATTGTCTATCTACGCAAGAGAAGCTAGAAAAGTAGCTTAGTGTGGAGACCAGGGGTTCACAAAGCTTCAGAGACAAGAGAGGCTACCCAGGTAGAACCAAACTCTTCTGCAGTGTAGAGTGAAGCTCCAGCCCCTCTTTGCTAAAATTTCTCGCTAGCAGTGATGCACAGAGCATCTTCCAAGAAGGTCTGAATGAGTCAGAAATATCCTTTTGTCCTTATTCGGAGCCTTTCTCCAGGGTGGATTTCCACCCACAGAAGAGAAATAGTTGGGAACGTCCTATTGGAGAAGCGACACAGTACTGCTGGGTCATGGAAACAACTAAGTGAAAACTAATCCATCGGAAACCAAGAAACATCTTGCTGGCCAAAAGACCTCACTTTCCTGGAGTACCAGGAAGGAGTGGGCAGAAGAGGAGGGAAAAGAAAGGGCAAAGAAGGCAGAAGACCCACGTTGTTCCCCGGAAGCTGGAAGGTATAAAAGGCAGCCAGCAAGGACTCCTGGGCAGGCCTGAAAAACAAACGAAAGTGAGAACTTTGGAGACTGCAGCCAAAACATCAGGTTACCAATGGAAAGGAAAAAAAATTTAAAAACTGGCAGCAAAGAACTGTCCGCGCTCCTTGGTTCCACGTAAGGCTGGGTGGAAGGAAAGAAGGAAACAGGACAAAGTGCAGCGCAGAGCCAAAATACTCGCCTTGTGCGCGCTCCTGGCTCCGCTCAGCCCTTTGTGACTCTCCGTTTCAGCCCGTTACGCACTCCCCCATAGTCATCATCATAAATAGCTGTTTGCTTGCTCAGTGCGTTCAGCTTCCTCGCTGCACGCCAAGCTCAACCCAGCACTAGCATTTATTTCTGGATTTGGACCAGGCCTGCCTAAAACCAAACAAGCCTTGGTGCAATCTGCCATATTCATTGCGAGAGAATAAAAGCAACTGCACTCAAACACTGGGGTCTGGGGCCAAGTTCACCTCATGCTGCTGCTGGTGATATCATTGTTATTTAACTTTGCTTTAGTATTTTTAAGACTGCTGTGGAAAAAGGGGAGGACTTCAAATCTGTTGCTGGGCTTGAAGGGAGATGCAAGTTATGCTAACAACATGGGCTAACTGTTGTTCCTCCATTAAAAGAAATAAAAGTCCCTTTATGGAAAAGCTAAATTATTGTTGAATTCTGTAATGACTGAATGAAAACAGCCACTGGAATTGGGTTTTGTCAGCATCCCACTTTCTAGCAGCATGACTCATGCCTTTCCCAAAGAGCCAGTTCCAGAGGCTCGCTTGAACTAAAACCTTCCCCCCATTCACCGGCACCAGGTGGGATTTGGGGCAAAATACAACAAATTAAAAAAAAAAAAAAAAGTATAAGAAACTGTACTTTGCAGCTGTCTTTTTTCCTTTCTTTGTCTATGCCTAACATGGGGAGGTTTGCAGAAGATAGTGAGCTCTGCAAAGTCCCCCCAGGCAATTGGGAAGGGCGGTTCTGGCTCCTGATGAAATGGTGAGCAAGTCCCCCGCAGTGCCAGGCTCCTCCGAGCAGCCCTTCTCCAGACCAGCCCTCCCGCGATCCTGCCTCCTTTTGTCCCACCAACCCAACGCAGGGGCCTTCCGGGCTCTCTCCTCACCGCCGGATCCCCTCTCTGTCTCCAGGGCTCTCCATGCCATTTGCAGCTAGCTGTGGCACATGGCGAGGAAGCAGAGGGATCGCTCTCCTTGAAGCTGGATTGATGAGTGCGTAGCCGAGCCGCAGGCTGATGGGCTCTTCTTGGCTTCTCCCAGCTCCTCCAGCACCAGGAGAGCTGAGTTGTGAGCTGGAGGAGGCCCTGCTTCCCACAGCAGTCCCGGGGGGCTGCTTAACCTCCGGAGGCTGGAAAAGACGTGACACAAGCACTTGGTTGGAGGAGGATTTCCTTTGGACGGGGCAGGCATTGGCTGGGGAGATGGAACGTCCCTCGTTGAGACAAGATGGTTCCAACCTGGCCTAAAATAGCATCTCTCTCCAGAGCTGCCAACACCACCCTTGCATCCCGCGCCAGATCCCACAGCCGTAATCAACAGCACCCATGACACAGTGATCCTGCAGCTCCGACTGGGCCTTCCGGAGCTGCTCAGCAACTTCCCAGATGTGTCTCAGAAAACTTCTGGCAAGGCCCATTCCACTGGGATTTTCAGAGGATTTGGGTGACCTAAACAGGATTTGGGCATCTCTGAAAATCTCTGCCTAACATCTTAAAATGTGATTAAGAGCATGTTTTCAGCTGTTTTAAGCTGGCATTGCTCTTCCAAAACTTTCTCCTGTGAACAAGGGTCTGTGACATGCAGACCTGCCAATTTACATTATCTCACGAGTGTCATGAGAGCTTCCATTTTTCTTGAGCTTCTGGTGGGTTAGTCTGAGTTTTCTTTCTTAAATCACTTCATATATGGTATAAACACTTTCTTGCAGAATCCAAAAACCAAAGGAACCCAACACCTTGAAAGAACCTCTGTATTTGGAAAGAAAACCTCTTCCCTCCCTCCCCCAATCCATTTCCCTGATTTTGCAGGGACTGACTCATGAGTTTTAAGTGCCTGGAGTTGACAGTTCTGCCGGCACGACTGCAGGATGAGAGCTACGGTATGAAATCCTCGTTATTAGCAAACTACAAGGGTTCTGGGAGATGAAAAAAACAACCCAGTCCACAGATAGCTATGGGGAGGAAATGCATTCGCTGTGCTGAGGACACTGAACACTCAGTTGTGAAAGCCTGAGGAGGAGGGAGAAGGGGAGGCAGCTTCCAAGCAGAGTGCCAAAGGTGTAATTAGTGCCCTCCCTATTAGGGACCATTCATGCAGGATGAAATTCATCCCCACACTGAGGGCCGGCACAGATTTATGTACCACTTAAGTTCACAGTTAAGCAGCACAAGGAATGAATTCCATTCAGAGAGCAACGTTCCAGATTCCTGGATGAGGCTTTCGGAGCTGCTGTGCTTGAAGAGTGAATGAAGCGCCGTGTCTGCCACAGCAGATCCTCAACAGCGCAGAAATGAATTTTGCTCTGACCTAACAAAAACCACAGGCTCAAAATTCTGATGATTCAGAATTTTTCAGCTCACAACAGGAGTTCTTGCAAAATATTTGGGAACTGTAGGAAGCATTTAATGGTCTCCCTGTGTCAGGGAGGGATCCTGACCTATTGTCTTTACTGTTCGTATCCCTGTAAGTGATAATTTTAGAAGAAGATAATTAAGCTTTTCTTTTAAGGTTGCTAAAAGCTTAACAAGTGGCCTGGCTTAGTCCCTTCTGCACTGATTCATGTTGTCTCTCTAGCAGGAGAACGGGTAGAGGGCCAGCCTGGGCTCCCCACATGGGTGTAGCTCCCCCGCGGGTTTGTGCCGTGGAGGAAATTAATTTAACCCGTGGGAGCAGCTAATTTGGAGAGCAATCCAGTGACATGAGGAAAGTCAGGAGAACCTTAAAAGACCATTTCCAACCACGAGTCAAAAAAGTAGGATTTTGGAAGAAAAGATAGAAGAGACCAGCAAGCATGATTCAGAATAGCCACAGCTAAACAAAAGCTGTAGGACATTCTTAAACCTTACAGGGATGCAAAAACCACTGAAAGGAGGTTATAAATTCTGACTGATCTCAGCCTGAGAAGAATTCAGGTGGGTGCTCCTTCCATTCCTGTTAGATCAAGGGGTGAATTAGCACTGCGACAGCCAAAGGAGTCACATCCATCTCCTGAAACAAGCAGGAGACGTTGCAGACGGTCGAAGCGCAGGCAATATTACCATTACCGCGTGCTCGTGTCGTCACCACCACCATCTGTGTCTTTAGGAGTGAAACCAGGCTGCTCAAAATTGTGTTGAAATACGACTCGCAAGATTATTTCTGGCTACTAATTAATGAGGGCTATGTAAGAAGCTAATTTGAGCCCTGCTGAAAATTATCGTTTTGTGCTTCCAGTGATGTTTTCTTACCCAAGAATCTTCCATTTGTCCCTGCTTAACTAATATTGTAGTAAACATTAAACACAGTCACAGATGTGCTAGCACTGTATTTCCCATGCAATCATCAGACAGAAATCCATTTTCATTTTTGCGTAAATACTCCTATTGTCCATGAAGACTTAAGAGCAACAGAAAATGACATGAACTGGACTTAAAGCAGACATAAAAGATGCCAATACATTTAGCTTTCATGTGGAGACTGTCCAATAGACGCACCTTTTTAAAGCCAGTGAAAATAGTCACTAAAAGCACCATGTGGAAATGAATCTGGAAGTTGTAAGTCTTGGTAGAAGGGACCCTTCTCCTCTAATATCTGCAAAGAGTTAGTAGATGATATGTGCCCCGACTTGCAGAGATTATAAGCTCCCCAAAGAACTTTTTGTCCATGTTTATATAACATTAGCACCACTGAGGTCTTGCTCCACAGCGAGGACTGCCGGATGCTTCCACATTATGTGACATATCTGTCCATGGCAGATCACCTCCCTCAGTTTTTACACTTTAAGCAGGTTTCCCTAGTGATTTTTATTTATCATGATCCTCCTGCACTTGAAGGCTCCTCATTATCCTTCCCATTTCCATGTCAATGAGCTCAATTAGCAGCTCATAACGGGTTCAAATGATGCGCAGAAGCCAGTGCTGTGCAGAAGCACACGCTCAATAAAAAATGAAAATCCAACCAAGACTTACAGACAATAACTGGAAAAGAGACACAAAATTGCCACCTCTTTGCATGTGTGTATTTTCTGGAAGGAAAATCCTTATTTTCCACTGATTTCTGCTCAGTAGTGCTTCCTTTGCAATAGGCTAGGTAAAGGACATCCTGTTTACCAAGATCATTTTCTACCACATCATTTTCTTACAAAGAGCTTTCCCCCTCGTTTTTATCAGAAGATCGCATATCTAGAGGAAGCTGCGATTTCAGGATGAAACATTGTATTTCAGGTCTCAAAAATGCAGGGACGCTGTTTACAAGCAGGTTCTCATTCTAGGAAACTGGATACTTGCTCTTTCATGATGATGCATCCCACTTGAAAAAGTGAATGCTCCCCCTGATAGGGCCACATTAGTTCTATTAATACTTTGAGGGAGAACATTTCTCTGGTAACTCAAAAAACAAGCAAATAAACAAACAAAAGCAAACAAAAAAAAAAAACAAACAAAATAAAACACAGTGCAGTAGATCTAAAAATAAAAATTAGGAAAGATGGGAATGAGCTCACCACAGCTCACCTCAATTGCTAGGTCATGTTTCAATTTCCAGTAAGCGTTCGGCGGGGCGGCTCATGTTTATGGCTCTGTGGACATTCCTGATGCAGAGGAATAGCAATGTCTTTGGAAACCCAAACCTGACAGGACAAGGAGATGCCTTCCTGGAACAACACACGTGGGTCTGTCTGCTGCCTTCATCCCAAGCGGGAAATCCCTGTTTGTGTTTCAGTAAAGCTAACACAATGTGTTTGCAGTTAAATGAATTAAGATTAGAATTACGATTAGATTAGAATTAAGAGGAATTAAGGGCGGGCATGGTGTCCAGCTCTGAAGAATGCGCATGGAGACCCATCCATGTTCTGCTTCAGATGTCTGAAACACTGTACACTATTTAAAGCCTCTGTTAGAGGAGTTGACTTCATAGATCAGGAACCGTGGACAGTTGATAGATTAATCAGGTGGAGCAAAAAAAAACCACCAAGGAAGAAGAGCAGGGACAGAGGGTGACAAGGCGGGAAGCCAGTCCTATTGGATCAATGGTTCACTAAGGAATTAGTGTCATGCTGAAGACCCTGTATCCTTAGAAAGGGTTGAAAGTCTAACAGTTTTTCCACTTTTCTGTTCTTCCGTCCAGAATTGATTCTGGACAGCAAGAAAATAAAAGAGGCAGGAAAGGAGGCTATTGGATTGGCGGGAAGGAGGCTGTGGGTTGCAACAGCCCCGTTCCTTCTTTTGACCCAAGAGAGCTGGGAAATCCTTGCAGCCTGGAGCTGCTTCCCGGCTGCGGGATCCCTATGCTTCCTCACCTCCCCCCAGCCAGACGGAGGCGGAGAGGG